>CM053785.1:1016349429-1016949429 GCA_028749045.1 Cupressus sempervirens
TTGACGACTCTAAATGCAAATTAGGAGTTGGTGTAGGTATAATACTAATTAACCCCAAAGGTAGGTCATTTTATGTTGCATATTGTTTACAATTTAGATGTACAAACAATGTTGTAGAATATGAAGCCTTGATTCACGAACTTCTCTTTGCATTAGAGAAGGACGTCAAACCTATAATAATTGAAGGAGACTCCTTGTTGGTGATTAGATAGGTTAAATCAATCCACTCTTGCAATGATAGAAGGCTAATTTCTTATTGAAAAAAGAGTTAGGGACTTGATGGAATATTTTGATGCCTTGAACATAAGGTCCATTCTGAGGAGGAATATGGTAGTCGATGCTCTTGTAATTTCAGCAAGTGCGTTACAACTTGTTGAAAGAACAAAACTCAAAAGGTTTTCGGTTGAATTGGTGGTTGCCCCATCTATTCTAGACACATTAATAACTACCAAGTTTTCCAAGATGACCATCATATTCTTGAGTTTGTCATGTGCAATGGTTTGTTCAAAGGACAAGAGATTGACGATACTCTTGATGACAAACCTGGAGATGATGAACTAGAAGATGAAGATGGGATTATAAATTTGAGACTGCTACTCTTCCTAAGGGGATGGTAAATTTGGAACATATCTTTGATTGAGATGAATAAACACGTAATAAAAGAACGGTTGAAGAAAAGGGGATTGAAGAATGTGATTAGTATAATCTAGGCATAGAAGATGACCCTAAGTTGGTGAGAATTGTTAAAACATGTAATCTTCAAGAACGAGAAAGTATGCTTCAGTTACTTATAGAATACAAAGATGCCATTGCATGGAGTTATTAAGAAATCAAGACATACGATCCTGATATTATTACTCATGATATCTCATTGACGCTTGATGCCAAGCCTTTTCGTCAAAGATAGAGGCTAGTGAACCCCATTATCGAGCCTTTAATAATGAAAGAGGTCCAGAAGTTGCTTGATGCTAAAATTATCTTTCCAATCAGACATTCTACGTGGGTTGCTAACTTGGTGCCAGTAAGGAAAAAGACTAGAATAATTCCCTTTTGCGTGGATTTTTGCAATTTAAACCAAGCATCTAATGGGCCTCCAAAAGGCCATTGTTCTAAGTTCTTTTTATCTTATTTTTAAACAGTTATCTTGCAAACAGTTATGACTTTATGGTTTCAAGCATATGAACTTATGGTTTTTTTATGTATATGTTATATATATGTGAAAAGATGAAGTAGGAATATGGATAGTTTAAAGATGTTATATTTGCTAGAATCGATGGAGAAAAATGGTGTAATGAAGTAGTATTACATGCTAATAAATGTTTCCACATCTATGCTATGTTTTGGGTAGTTTTCCTCCTATAGCCATATAATTTGCAAGAGTGGTAATTTGAACTTTACACCTTTTCTCTAATATTGATGTAAATAAATATATGTATATAGAGGTTGTGTGTGCATTGATTATTTTCTAGGTATTTTCTGTAGATATTCAAGAGTCAATATTTCAGTGCTAGAGTTATCAAATCCAACCAGATTGCTAAACCTTCACAAGCAGAGCAAATCATTTATTTATTTCAGTTGTTGTAGCGCATGAATGTAGCTTCCACAACTTGCTATATTCCTGGAGGATTTATTTGTGGTTAATGTTGTTTCTGTTTCAAACTTTATGAGTCTGTAATTGATCCTCATTAATGAAGTGATCTTAGATTTAGGAAGTAGTTGTAGTTTCCTTTTAAAATAATGACTGTTGTAGCTTTAAGCAGAGTCGGGAGAAGAATAGAGTGAGTTGATTTTGATAGTAACAAAGTGTGATACTATTTTTAATCAAGTGTAATCTTTTACCATGAATGAATAGAATGCATAATTCAAGTTTATATCTCTTGATTGTATTTTCTGTTCACTCATCCAAGGGGGCCCACTTGGTGAGTGAACTGTTCTGTTAGAATAGATTTCATTTCTTTGTTGTTTCTAAGTAAGGTAGAACTTTGTTGCTCCTGTAGCCATTGATAAAAAAATCAGTGAACTATTCTTGTGGCATAGGTGCATAGATATGTTTACCATTTGCAACATTATCTTAATCTTTAAGTAAAGTTGTCATTTCAATTTCTAGCATAGGTTTCCTTCAACATTACCTTTTCTTTAGTTGTAATGACTTAAAGAAGAATTAGAGCATATAGTTTGCAGTCACTATTTCAAGTTTATGCTCCTGGATTGATAAATCAAATGAAGTCGGTATACTTTTTTAAGTAAAACACATGATGTTGTCTAACCATGGAATCATTATGAAAGGATGTCCAATCCTTCATTACTAAGGTATTAAACTAACCAACCAATTTTGGTGCCATTGCCAGGGATGGTGTCAATCTAGTTTGACCCTGAAGTCATTATGTTAGTTTAAATTCTACATTATTTTGTATGCATAGAAGAAGAGACCTCCTTGGGAGATTTATTTGTCGTAATAATCAATAAGATATTTTTAATCCTAAGCCGAAAGAACCTCACGTCGAGAATGAAGAACCCTTTGAAAATTCATTTGTTGTTGCTCAAGAATGAATACCCTCATCCTCTAAAGAATCTTTGCATTTGAATGATCCTTTTGCTGAACTTAGATACAAAGACAATCCACTTGCCTTTGCTATCTATCAACCACCATCGCTAGGTCCTCCTCCAAGAATGGCTTAACCGCAACCTACATTTCCTTTTCCTATCCATCATCAACAAGGTAATCAAAATTTAAAGAATATACCTTTTGTTGCACTTCCCAAGTTCTATGGCCTAATTATTGAAGACCCTACAACCTTTCTCTTTGAGTTTGACATCCTTTACAGAAATTATGACTATACAAATGATGCCCATAAGCTGAAGTTGTTTCCATCCACCCTAAAGGAAACTGCTTTGAGATGGTTCATGGGGTTGGATGCCAACACTATAGTAGATTGGCCTACATGAGAAATTTGTTTCTTACAAAGTATAAAAAAATACTGCAAGGGTTGAAAGGGGATGACATTTTCAAAATGTCCCAAAAGGAAGATGAAACCTTGAAAGATTATGTCTCATGGTTCATGTTCAACCTACAACGTAACACACATTACCAACTAAATGAGGAATCAAAGAAACATCTTTTCATGAGAGGTGTAAATGATGGAAGTATTGAGGCTCTAGATCTTATGTCAAGAGGAGATATCACTCAAAAAAACTGGATTGATATACAAAGTATATGTCTAAATTATTCCAGGGCCAGTGTGAAGAAAGGTAGGGGACTTAGAGACCTACCACATAAGTTTAATGGGGGTTCAAGAGTATCTAAGATGGAGCTATCCAATTTGTTGTCTGATTTCAATCAAGACACCATTAATGATGTAATCACTCAGCTGGATACCATGCGGGCAAGAAGGAAGAAGGACAAAGCTAATGCCATGTTAGCTTAATACTGTCCACATTGTAGGGAGAAGAAAATGAATTGTAGATGCAAGTTTGTTGCAAGCCTGGAGTCACAACCAATGCCTACTGAGTTTAGAGCCATTGATGAAAATGGAAAGGTGCTCTACATTGCTCAGCGAAGGCCATAGGATCAAAGACAAGGTATGCCACAAGATCATCTTCAAAATTATAATAGTAACAATCAAAGGCAAAATTCTTAGAATATTGGTTTTAGTGGGCATAATAATTGGCAACGACCTTAGCAGGGTTGGCAGCAACCTCAGCAGGGTTGACATCAAACCCAAAATTGGAATACCCAACCTAGTCAGCAAGCCTTAATGCCACCACCTCAGCAACATGCTCTAATGCCTCCTCCTGCAGCCACTAATACTCCTCCTAAGTAGACTCAATTACCAATTTAGCCTAATCCTAATCCCAACAATACCAAAAAACCATCACAACAACAAAGCTATGCTATTTCCTTGAATGATATCCACTTAAAGTCAGGAACTACTCTTCCTTCACCCCAAAAGCCTATAATAACTGAAGTTGAAGATTCCCCAACTGAACAAGTGGATGTGTTAGTTCAACATACCTCTCTTGTAGCCAAAGAAACTTTGTTTCCTCATATGTTGATGGAACAATGCCAACCTAGAGAGAACCAAGTAGTAATAAATTTTCTTATTCAGCCGAAGCAAATGACAATAAAAATACAATTAGTTGATGCTATCAAGGAAGTTCTTTCTTATAATACATCCATCAAGGAAGCATGTATCAAACAACCAAGAAGAAAGAAGAAGGAACCAAAACCTATTCATGTTTTAGGACAATTGGCTGATTTAATGTTGGAGAAATTAACTATACCTAAATATTTTGACCCTAGGAGTCCTATGGTTACAGTCACCATTCATGGGATGCAAGTTCAAAATGATTTAGTTGACCTAGGAGCATCCATCAATGCCATGACAAAGGAGGTATTATCTCAATTGCATATCATTGGTCAAAGAGAAACACCAACCATACTTCAGCTTGCTGATAGTTCTACTATCAAGCCAAATGGGATGATATAAGATGTCGTGGTCACCTTAAATTCTTGGGAGTATCTAGTAGACTTTGTTGTCCTTTCCCCAAAGACTAACATGGGTGGATATCCTTTAATTTTAGGGCGACCATAGTTAGCTACTGCAGATACCTATATAGCTTGCTGGTTTGGGAAGATGACAATATCTAATGGTATCCATACTAAGAACTTAACTTTATACTGCCCTACTCAGCCACTGTTGCTAGATGACCAAGTAATCTGGCTAGACTTGGGTGATCATGATCCAGAGGTCAATTCCATCCATCAACTAATGATGATAGGTCGAGAGTCATTTGTAGCTTGTCAAGAAGAAGGTGAGATAATTTCATCCATTATCATGAATGAGTATGGATAGAGATTCAAGTGTGTCCTCAAGCATAATGTGTCCTAGAAACCATATTACCACCTTTGAACACACCTCAACATTCGGAAGCTTTCCAATTCCTTCAGTCATTATTACCTCATGAGGTGGAATCTTCTCTTGTTTCCTAGTTATTCATGGTAGATTAAGTTATTAAGATGGAAGTTGGTCTAGGGAGAGAGTTGAATGTAAACAATGCCTTATCACCTTCCCATCAGAAAATTATGTTGCAGTTATTGTAGGAAAATTGAAAAGAATTTTCTTGGGACTACCTGGACATGAAAGGATTATATCCAATGCTCTGCACTCACAATATCTAGATCAGTGTTGACTTCAAACTTGTCCGACTTTCTCAGAGGAGAGTCGACCTTGTTTTGAGGGATATAGTTAAAAATGAGCTCCAAAAGATATTAAGTGTTGGTTTTATTTACCCTATATTTGATAGACAATGGGTCTCATCCCTGGTTATAATACAAAATAAGGGAGGAAAGTGGAGAGTTTGTGTAGATTATAGGGAGCTCAACTTAGCCACTAAGAAAGACCACTTTCCCTTGTTGTTTATAGGTCAAGTCCTTGACAACCTAGCTGGCAAGAAATAATTTTCTTTTCTGGATGGTTTTAGTTTTTACAATCAGATATGTATAGCTCCTAAGGACCAAGTAAAAACTACCTTCACATGCCCATGGGGAACGTTTGCCTACTCAGTTTTACCTTTTGTCTTGTGCAATGCCCCAAACACATTCCAACGAGCTGTCATATGTATCTTTTCTGATATATCTGCTGACTATATGGAGATCTACATGGATGATTTTACTGCTTATGGGATTACTTTTGAGGAAGGAAAAGCAAATTTAGAAATGGTAGTCAAGAGATGCCAAGACTATAACCTTTCCCTAAGCTGTCAAAATTGTTTTATGATGATGGAAGGAGTAGTACTAGGTCATTTCATTTCATCACAAGGAATCCAAGTAGATCCAACAAAGATTGAGGTTATTAATACCTTACCCATGCAAGAGAAGTACAAGGATGTGCAAAGGTTCCTGAGACATGCAAGATATTATGAAAGATTCATCAAGAATTTCACTAAGCTTGTATCACCCCTTTATAACTTGTTAAAAAAGGATTCTGAATTTTCTTGGGACTCTGACTATGCTACATCTTTCCTGTAGCTTAAAGAAGTTCTCACCACAACACCAGTTTTGAGAGGGCCCAATTGGGGATTGTCTTTCCACATTCATACAGATGCCTCAGACTATGCTATAGAGATGCCTCATACTATGTTATAGGTGTAGTGCTAGGCTAGAAAGTAGACTCAGTTGAACATGTTATTTATTTCATCAATAAAAATTTGCAAGGTGCAAATTTTAACTATATAGTCACTGAAAAGGAGCTACTTGCAGTTATCTATGCACTTAATAAATTCAAGCACTATATTACTGGATATGAAATATTTGTTCATACTGACCACTCTACTATAAAGTATTTGATGAATAAGCCTGCAAGATCAAGAAGATTGGCTCGTTGGTTGCTACTTATGCAGTAATTTGATATCACAATACTAGATAAACCCGGCAAGGCCAATGTGATAGCTGACTTTCTCTCTCCGTTGCATGTCCTTGATGATACTCTAACCATAGATGATAGTTTTCCAGACGAACATCTCTTATGGTTGTCAGTGCAAAATCCATGGTATGCATATATTGCAAATTACCTAACCACATGAAAGATGTCAGTTCACTTCTCTACTAAAGAAAGAAAGTTATTAGCTGAAAAGAGCTATAACTATTCTTGGATTTATGGTTTAAGTTTTATATTGGTCTTGATCAAGTAATGCATTAGTGCATAAGGGAAGATGAAACATATGATATGTTGAGGGCATGCCATGATGAGCCCTGCGGAGGTCATTTTGCAACCAAGTAGACAACCGTTAAAATATTGACAACTGGGTACTATTGGCCAAGTTTAAACTAAAAGTTGTGCCTTGACTAGATCCTAAGATTTAGTCACTTCGAGTAACATGAAAACACTCTTGAGGTAGTGGGTGTGCCAAAGATAGGACGGGTTATAGGCCGGTTCCTTATAATGGTTCACCTATTCGCTCTTCGAACATGAAATTAAACTTGGAAGGGAAAGGGATAAAAGGATTTACTAAAATTAAAACCTAAGGCTAAGGTGATGCACCAAACATTAAGATGAAAATAATGTTGAGAAGACACGAGGAAACTTTCTTGAATGGTTAAGGGTGGCACAATATTGATCTCAGAACACATTCATACATAAATATTTCATAAGAAGGACATACTTTATACAAGATGCTAAAGGGAATGATAGCATTCACAGTTTAACAAAACTTGAAAGAAAACAAAAAATGTCATGGCTTGGAACTTGTATGAAGATTCCAAACCTCACTTGTAGATAAGGACTGAGACACAAAGTCAAGGATTCAAAAATAAATCACAAGAGTATATCAGATCAGTAGCTTATACTGCAAAATAAACACAATAAGGGTCTTGAAGTATTCCTTTATTCAAGCTTCTAAGGTCATTCAACAAAATTCTATCCAATGGGTACAAGTAATATGCAAAAAAGTATGAATGACTCCCAAGAGATCACGACAAGATTACCTTTTTTTTGTAAAAATTACTCCCAACCCCTAGAACATATTCACAACTACTTTTTATAGAATTTAGGAATAACTTAGATATTACATTAAGTTCAAACTCTAAACAGGTAGACTTGAGATTGTAGAGGAGCAATAACTACCGAGCAGAAAAGATCATGATCAGATGCATGTCCCCATATTGGAAGATTTGATATTTTATATGCAAATCTGGTTCTGAATGATGTAAATGGTGGCCATCACCACCCTAATTGGGTAGATGGATGAACTAGGTGACGGGAGGAATGTCCTTTACGTTTACCAGGGATGGAGAACACCAAAGAGTGGTTGCGAGCGATCGATGACTTGTTCATCATTAAAGAGTTGCTTTATGCCATGCCTACAACCATGCCAAGTAAGTTGTGTCATTAAGTCAAATGGAGTCAACCATCTAACTTGCCATGTGGACCAATGTCCCTAAAACATTTCACCACCTTCCCCAACATCTATCTATTTTTAACTTGTTGACTGCCAGTGTTCACGGCTTCGCAACCTGTATTTCTCTTTAACTGTTTGGTCGTGCGAAACTGTGATGCCTGATATTTCATGCTTATCACAACTTTGCAACTAGTTCTACCTTATTCTCTTAATCGCAACAAACCTATGATCCTTGAGAAGTGATCATTTTGCACCATCGTAGCATGTTATCACTTAAACCTATTAGCTATTGCGACCTTGCACCTGACATGAGGTTGGCCCTTCACATTGTCAATGCAGTTTGGGGTTTAGCATCTTTATCCTCTGTGATGGTGTAAATGCCTGAGAGCTTAACTGTTTGATGTTGATCTCATCTTCACAACTATTTGAATTAACTCATCCTCTCACCCTACAAACGAGTGACCAAAACATTCGCACCATTGCCACCCTGACCTTAGGTTGACCTTAACCCTTCATGAGGATGCAATGGCCCTTAGACTTTAACTGCATATTCTTTTGTGGTTTTGCAACTTGAAGTTGAGTGTAACATGAAATGTGTGCAACCTTGTGATGGTAAGAACTTGACTGCCAACACAACCTCACAATCCTCTTGATAGTTAAGCCCTAACTGCATGCGAAGACGCAAAACTCTAAACTTTGACTGATATGTTGACTTTGTAACTTGACTCTAAAGCTTATTTTGATGGAATGATGTTGATTCATTTGATCTTCTTTCATTTGATGAGCTACTATTTCGAAACCGATCCCTGTGACGATGCAATGGAGGATTTCAAAAGCACTTGGCCCACCATGACACACAACAAACGCTTGTATTCCTGCAATGCCTAAACATTGAGCATTTTGAAAATGAGAGGATATGCCAAATTTGGATCTTTGAAATTTGACGACATCAATAAAATTGAAAAACCTTGGCATAGTCAACATCCTTGGGCAATCAGACATTGCCCCTCTGTCATTTCCTCAGACACATCCTTCATTATGTGGCCCACATATTGAATCTAGTCCCACAAGTCCATGCAAAAACTTGTCACTTCCTTGCTATGGATAAAGCTTGAGCAACTTTGGAAAGTGTGAATATGCCAGGCATCGATCTAACCAGATCTGACGGTTGTGAGAATCGTGGGCACTGTTGAGGTATTCTTAAGGTAGAACTTGACCTGTGACCATGAAAACAAGGTTAATCACAACTTCGCCACTTACATTTGAATGTTAGTTCAAACTGTGATGAAGCTGCGCAAACCATGAACCTAACCATTTCACACTGTCATGACCCAACTGACGGTTAAGGCATAAGCTGTAGCGACAAGGCGATGAAAGATAGTCGCATGGTTGCAACTTGGAATCTTCATAAAACATAACATGCAATATGAAGAATTTAAGACTTGGGGATATAAAGAATATGATGATTTATTTTTTACGTACCCTATCAAGTTTGCATGGAAAATACAAGAATATAATGGACGTGGACATGGCTACCACCCTAATTGTTTAAGACTAGACAATCTTTCTACCAATTTGCATAGTGATAAAATTTGTAACATTTTTGGTGACTTGTACTATACGGTTGCTTGCTAGACATCAAACTAGTAGCCTTATATATTATATTGGGCATAGAGTCAATTCAAGTGTGAAAATGAGTCTCAAAACTAGGTGTTCATGCTCATATTTATGCGTTTGGGCTTGTACATGGGCTACACAAATGATTGTGAATTGAAGGCATTGACACATTAGCATGCATATGACATACTTTGCTTTCTTAGCTCTTTGGAAGCATAGGAACATTTATTGAAAGCAAGAAAAATAAACTAAAGAAAACCTATGGTGGAATAACACTTAGGGAAAATGAAAGTAGGAAAACTATATAGAAGAAGAGACCTACAGATCATACCTTGAAGCAAAGCTTGAGGTGTATCTTGTTTATAGGGATTGGAAAAACATCTCCCCCCATAGTCCATAGTTGGTAGGCATTGTGTTCTTTACTCTCTGAAATTATGAATGGCCCCACCCACATGTGATTAAACTTGTTATGGTGACCCGGTCTGCTTTTCAAGACATCCAAGCATAGAACCAAACCTCCTTCCTTAAAATTTCTAAGCTTAGATTTCTTGTTGAAAACCTTCTTAGTCTGAATCTGCTAGTATTCCACCATCTATAATGATTTATTCCTTTCTTCTTCTAGCTCTAGTAATTTAGCATACTTCAGCTTTAATGGATCATCCTCTTTGAAAAGCATTAGATTATCAACCAACTCTAATGAAGGGAATTCTACATAAATAGGCAGGTTGGCTTGTCTCCCATATACCAGAGCATAAGGTGAATTGCCAAGAATTCATTTAGGAGTGATTCTATCAAGCCATAAGTTTGATCTCAACTTAGAATGCCAATCACATTTATTGTCTACTAAAGTATTTTTCAGTATCCTCAATAAGTTTTTATTAGTGGTTTTAGCCAAACCATTACCTTGAGGATAATAATTCGATGAAGTATTGAGGTAGATTCTATTTTTCAAGGCCCATTGAGTTAGTCTTGCCCCCACAAATGCTAAGGCATTATCAGATATAATGGAGTTAGGAACTCAAAATCTGCAAACCAAATCATCATAGAAGTTCAAAACAATAGTTTCATTGGCCTCCTTCAAAGCTATTTCTTCTGTCCAACATGTGAAATAATATGTGACAATTAGGATCTATTTGTGGCCAATGCTGGAATTTAGATTTATAGGACCCACAACATCGATAACTCATTTCAGAAATGGTTAATCAATTAGAATAAGATGTAGAGGTAAGGTATCCAACTTTTCCTTTCCAGAAATAATGCACATTGCTTGCATTTTCTTTCCTAGGCATGAGCATCTTTAAACAAGTTGGGCCAATAATATCCAACCCTCATAATTTTATAGGTTGTTATCTTTGGAGAAAAGTGACCTGTATCATGGAATTTCTCCAAAAACTTTTTGGTTTGGTTATTGTCAATACACCTGAGGAGGACTCCATTCATATTTTTTCTAAACAAAAGACCATCAACTAATATGTAAGGTACAAATTGCAACCTGGAATAGCTTTTCTTGGCTTTGTAAAGCAATGGAGGACATTCTCCAATTTGTAGAAAATGAACCATCTCTTGTAGCCAGCTCTTTGATTGGTCTTGTTCAAGGATATATTGATTAACAAAGACAATTTTTGCTATATCACCTGTAGTTTGAGCCTTCTCATTTGCTAGTTGCTCACATAAACCTTTTCCTTTGACAAGCTTGGTCACCTAAATATCTACATCATATTTCATAACTCGAGTTATCCAACCAGAGCTTTTCTCATTGAGATCCTTTCTTAATAAAAATTCCTTCATGCTAGGATGAGCTACCATAAGATGAACCTTGTTGTTAGAAATAAAATGTCTGAACTTTTTAAGGTTTTTTACCACATCAAGCATATGTTTTTCAATGAAATTGTATCTTTGTACATACCCCTCAAAACCTTTACCGAATAAAGCAACGGGTTGTTTTAAACATTGATCATTTTGTTGAACCAGTACTGCAGAAATTGTATCCATACTACCATATACATACAATATGAAGTCTTTTGAAAAATTAGGATTAACCAAGGTAGGAGCAGCTGATAATGCCTCTTTTATTGCTCCAAAACTACATTTGCCTTCTTTTGACCAGATGAAGACAACATTTTTCTTAAGCATTGATGTCAATGGTTTTGGTAAGTTAGCACCATCTGGAATAACGTGTCTTACAAACTTGATTCTCCCAATGAAACTCTGCAATTCCCTTTTATGATGTGGCAAAGGAAACTCTATGATGGTTGCAACCTTTTCAGGATCAATAGTAATGCCTTGTTTGGATACATCATATCCCAATAATTTACCCTCATGGACAAAAAACACACATTTCTTTGGATTGAGAGATATACCAAATTCTCTACACCTTTCTAAGATTTGCCTAAGATGTTTGATGTGATTTGCAACTTGCTTGGAGAAAACTGTGATATCAACCAGGTAGACCAGCACAAACTTGTACATCAAATTACTAAAAGCCATTTCCATGGCCTTTTGAAAATTTACCCTGGCATTGGATAAGCTAGAAGGCATTCTTCTATATGCCATAGTACCCCACTTTGTGGTGAATGCAATTTTGAACTGATCTTCCTCCTTAACTAAAACTTGATTATAGCCAGAGTATCCATCAAGAAGTGAAAACCTCTCAGAGCCTAAAACATATATTGGAGCATTTGTTCCATAGATGACAAAGGTTGGTGATCTTTCAATGAAACTCTATTAAGGTCTTTAAAGTCAACACATAGTCTCAACTCTCCATTCATTTTTCTAACAGGAACCAGATTTGACACCCAGTTGGTACGCTTGATAGGGAATATTATACCACTCTTAATGGGCTTGAAAATCTCCTTTTGCATTAAGGGTTCAAGCTTTGGGTTGACCGACCTTTGTTTATGTCTTATGGGTTCGAAATTGGGTTCTATCTCAATAGTGTGTTGGGCAAGTTGTGGGTAAAAACCCTTAAGATTTGCATATTCCCAGGTAGAAACATCGTTGAACTCTTAGAAAAGCTAAATGTAAGATTGTCTTTCTTTAGCAAAAATTGCCTTACAAAATTTTAAATTCTTTCCCTCTAAAATCTCAAGGTCTTCATAATGATCTTCTTGAACCAACAAGCTCGTTTTATTCCTTTTGACTTGGTCATCTATGTTAAAGATGGATTCTAGAGTAACCAAACCGTTGGGTAGTTTATTAGAATTCAACTATATAATGTGATCACCATATTGTTGTCTCACTTTATGTTGATTAGAGGCTAAAAGCATGTCTTCTTCAAGCAAGCAATTCAAATATGTTCATCACTGTCAAAAACCTTCCAATTAACATCATTGTTTGGTATAGAGGGTCTGACGACAACTTTGATATGCTTCTGTATATCTTCTTTGTTAATATTTTTAACTATATCAAATTGTGCTCCTACAATAGCTAATCTATCAACATGCTGATTTAATCTTCTAGGGATGACGACCATATTTAAAGCATCAAAATCTTCAATTATATCGCAAACTCTTTGTTTGTAGCTTTTTAATTTATCATTTTTGGCCATGTGCAACCCTCTCACTTGGTTGACACCTAACTTGCTATCCCCAAATACTTTTATGCATTTGAAACTCCTCATTTTGGCCCATTCCAAACCTTGAATTAACCCCTCCTATTCAACTGTATTATTTGTGCATGCGAAACTAAAACAAAAAGTTGCATAATATATATCTCCATGAGGAGAGATCAACATTGCTCCCCCACCTCAACCATTTTTTCTCCTAGAGTCACCAAAGTATAATTCCCAAACCTCATTTTGCTGCTCAAAATGATTAGTTGTGTCTTTGACAAGGTTTGGCATGACTAACCTAGCCTCTTGGAAGACATAATTTCCTAGACCAGCATCTGTAATATTGTTGGTCCCATTTGTTAAGGTGTTTTATGTTTCCCACTCATCTAACAAGACATTGGGGATACTATCAACTTGAGTATTTGTATCTTGGGCAAGAAGGTCTTCTTTTTGATCAAGTGCAATACAATTGGCATTGATCACACTGGGTGTGTAAGGTTCAATGTGGTCTTTTGCAAGTAACTCAGATCTGACTGTTACTTTGGTTCCATAGCTAGTGCTAAATAACATGTGTGACCAATCTATAGATAAGTATCCTCCTATCTTGGTTGTGAATTATCTCGAGAAACAAAGGGAAAAATATGGAGGCAAATCTATTACAAAGATATCTTGAGGAATAGAAAAGGTGGGACATGCATGGAGTTTCAAACTTGCATTCTTTATGAGACCCATTGTGTTAACACATGAACCATCTAGCTGGACTACACCTTTCTCTAAGGGTTCATACTTTAGACCTATCTAGTCGGCTATCTTCTTAAGCATTACTAAGCTTGTGGCCCCACTATCTACCATGCAATTGTGAACCAACTTGTTTCTCATAATCAATAAAACATAAAATGGTGGAGGTTTTATGTCCTTACCTCGGATTTGATTTCCATTCTTGCTTATATCTTGAGTAACAACTGCTTGGTTTGTGAATATAGCCCTATGAGGTTCATCAGCAACTTGATCTAGAATATTTGTTGCCAAGGCCTCCTTCAATAGGTCAATTTGTCCCAGAATAGCTAAATAATCCCACATAGACATTGTAGTTCCCATCCTTTTCATGTTTTCTACAATATTAAATGGTACAATAGCATGCACCTTTGATTGGACTTTAGGAACAACGAGTTGTATTTGTTGTTGCAGTTGTTCTTGAGTGGCAATCGGAGGATTTCTTTGTTGGTCTCTGTCCCTGAAGTGCGGATGGATTCTCAGTTGATATATCCTTACTTGTCATCATTTCATTTTCTAGGGCCCTCTTCTTTGCTCTAGTACATACACCACTTGGGGCATTATCTCTATTTACAACACAATGTTCTTCCTCTTGCTAGTTCATGAATGTAGCATCTAAAGGAGGAACTTCTTGTTGTTTCTCAGCTTCAACATGAGATTTAGGTTGTGTACTAGAAGAACCTTGAACCATTAAGGCTTGATTCATTACCCCATTCGAGCATGTAGCCTGATTGTGTTGCTGATTACAGGGGTAACACTAATCATAGTCTGCTGCTAAGTTATTTTTAGTAGGGACAATATCTCTAACGATATTTAAATTAGGAGTAGTATTCAAAGGGGCAGGTTTAAAAGGCCTAAAAGGTCTTTGGTTAAAATTTTGCCTGTTTGGTGGATATTGACCTTGAAACTACTGCTAGACAGGTTTATTTGAAATTTGATTTTCAGATTGGGACGACCGCCTAGCCTAGAATTGCTGCTTCTTAATATTTACCAGCTCATTGGCAAAAGTTTGCATTAGGTTTTCCATCTTAAGTTGGCCATTTCTTATCTCTTGCAGGTCTTGTAAAGGGCCTACAACTATGACTTCTTGGCTTGGAATAGCCGGCAATGGATTAAAAGGTGGTACAACCATAGGTATATTAGGATGAATATTTGGATATATGTGCATTGGAGGCCTAGGGGCAATTTTACCTACTTGAGTAAGACTATTCTTAGCTCTTATAGCAATGTCATAACCTTGTGGTAATGAAAAATCCCCCATAAATTGTATCATAATAGAAATATCACTATTTAAGCTTCTAAAATAATAAAGAAAAATAGGGTCTACTGTAGGCCTTACCAAATTTGGTATTCTGCTCCATGTTCTTTGAAATCTATAATTGAAGTCCATCATCTGCTCATGAGGAGCACATTTGATGGTTGTGAGCTATTATAAGTTAGAGTTATCATTGCACCAAAAGACCGATCTATCAATGCCCAATAGAACCACTCAACTTATAGTACACAGGAGGTGGTTAAGCCTTTGTCATGAATCTCGAGGGGAGTGTTGAACAAATTTCTAACAATCTCCCCCTCAATGTTTCCTGAGGGTCTGAGGATTTGAACCTGTGACCAAGCTCTGATACCACTTGTTACAAGCCAGAGTTGTTGTTGCACCAAAAGACCGATCTATCAATGCCCAATACAACCACTCAACTTATAACACACAAAAGGCAGTTAAGCCCTTGTCACAAATCTCGAGGGGAGCGCTGAAAAAATTTCCAACATAAGCTGCTCAACGAGGGACAAAAAATTTGACTTATCTTTGAAATTCCTTGTCAAGACATCTCCTAATGCATCCCAAGAATTAATTGAACCTAGAGCAAGGCTTTGAAACCATTGTAGAGCTCTCCTTTGAGTGAGGCTGCAAGCAACTTCACAATAACATTTTCCTCAGTGACATGATGCACATTACATAGTGTTACAATGTCTCTAATATGCTCAAATGCTGTCATTTGGCCTTCTCCAGTGAACTCTAGAAATATTTTCAAAGTAGCTAGAGGAATATCATGATGTTGAGAAAAATTTAGTGGACTTCCTTGATCGAAAGGGATGAATGCAAATTGCCTTGCCATTGGTGCTTTGGAAATTCTCCTCCTTAGAATAGTGACTTTTTTTGTAACAATGACAAGACTTTCTAGTGGAGGAGTGGATCTGGTGCTCCTTGTATGAACAACAGTCTCTTGGACTCTCTCGACTATTCTACCTCTCCTTCTAGGTGGGGACAACTCTTTGTATTTAAAACTTGTAGAACTACTTCTTGTCTACACTCATCTCATAAGTCATGCACTAATCTTTCTTTCCATAACTTAGAGTTGCTAGATGTGTCGATTCCTTTTACCTTTGAATAGGTTAATTTACTATCATACACACCAACAAAAACAAAGAAAATATAGAGAAAAGACTAAAAGCCACATTTCTCATTCCCACCGAGCATGCCAAAATTGTTATCGATGAAAGTTGTGTCTCGAATGGATCTTAAGATTCAGTTAGTTCGAGTAACATGGAAACACTCCTGAGGTAGTGGGTGTACTAAAGGTAGGAGAAAATCTCCAAGTTATAGGCTAGTTCCTTATAATGCTTCACCTATTCACTCTTTGAACATGAAATTAAACTTGGAAGGGAAAGGGATATAAGGATTTACTGAAATTAAAACCTAAGGCTAAGGTGATGCACCAAACATTAAGATGAAAATAATGTTGAGAAGACACAAGGGAGCTTTCCTGAATGGTTAAGGGTGGTACAATATTGATCTTAGAACACATTCATACATAAATATTTGACAAGAAGGAAAGACTTTAGAAAATATGTTAAAGTGACTGATAACATTCACTATTTAACAGAAGTTGAAAGAAATCAAAAAATGTCACGACTTGCAACCTCTATGAAGATTCCAAACCTCACTTGCAAATAAGGACCAAGATACAAAATTAGAGATTCAAAAATAAATCATAAGAGTATATCAGATTAGTAGCTTATACTGCAAAATAAAGACAACAAGGGCCTTAAACTATTCCTTTATTCAAGCTTTGAAGTTCATTTAACAACATTCCATCCAATGGTTGTAAGTAATGTGTAGAAAAGTATGAAGGAATCCCAAGAGATCATGAGAGGATTCTTTTTTTTGCAAAAAAAACTCCCAACCCTTAGAAGATATTTACAACTGCCTTTTATAGAGTTCAAGCATAACTTTGATATTACATTGAGTTCAAACTCTAACCAAGTAGAGTTGAGATTGTAAAGGAGCAATAACTGCTGAGCAGAAGAGATCATGATCAAATGCACATCCCCATACTGGAAGATTTGATATTTTATGTACAAAAATGGTTCTAAATGACAGAAATGGTGGCCATTACCACCCTGATTGGGTAGATGGATGAACTAGGTGGTGGGAGGAATGTCCTTTACATTTACCAGGGATGGAGAACACCAAAGAGTGGTTGCAAGAAATCGAGGACTTATTTACCATTAAAGAGTTGCTTCATGTCGTGTTTGCAACCATGCCAAGTAAGTTGTGTCATTAAGTCAAATGGAGTCAACCATCTAACTTGCCACATGGACCAATGTCCCTGAAATATTTCACCACCTCACCCAACATCTATTTTTTTGTTGACCTATTGATTGCCAATGTTTGTGGCCTCGCAACCTACATTTCTCTTTAACTATTTGGTCATACGAAACTGTGATGGCTCATATTTCATGCTTCTCACTACATCACAGCTAGTTCTACCTTATTCTCTTAACCATGGTGACCCTGCAATCCCTAAGAAATGATCATTTTGCATCATCACAGCTTGTTATCACTTAACCCTTTAGCTATTGTGACCTTGCACCTAACATGAGGTTGGCCCTTCATACCATCGGTACGATTTGGGGTTTAGCATCTTTATCCTCTACGATGTTGTAAATGCCTAAGAACATACTATTTGATGTTGATCACATCCTTGCAACTATTTGAATTCACTCATCCTCTAGCCCTATGAACAAGAGACCAAATCATTCACACCATCACCACCTTGACCTTAGGTTTACCTTAACCCTCTGTGAGGATGCGATGACCCTTAGACTTTAACTGCAAATGCTTTCGTGGCTTCACAACTTGAAGTTGAGTGTAACATGAAATGTGTGTGACCTTGAAATGGTAAGAACTTGACCGCCAATGTAGCCCACAATCCTCTTGATAGTTAAGCCCTAACTGCATGCGAAGATGCAAAACTCTAAACTTTGACTGAGATGTTGATTTTGCAACTTTGCAACTTGACTCTGAAGCTTAGTTCGATGGAATGATGTTGATTCATTTGATCTTCTTTTATTTGATGAGCCACTCCTTTAAAATTGACCCCTGTGATGATGCGATGAAGGATTTCAAAAGCACTTGGCCCACCATGACATGCAGCGAATGCTCGTATTCTCACAATGGATAAACATTGAGCATATTGAAAATACAGGGATACGCCAAATGTCGATCTATTGAAATCGGACAACAACAATAAAACTAGAAAACCCCTAGCATAGTCAACATCCCTAGCCAATTAGACATTGTCCCTTTGTCATTTCCTCTGACACATCCTTCATTGTGTGGCCCACATAGTAAATCTGGTCCCACAAGTCCATGTGTCAGCTTGTTGCTTCCCCGCTATGGCTAAAGCTTGAGCAACTTCAAAAAGTGCAAAGACACTAGCCATCAATCTAACTAGGTCTAGTGGTCATGAGAATTGTGGCCCCCCTGAGGTATTCTCAAGGAAAAACTTGACCTATGACCGTGCGAACAAGGTTAATCATGACTTGGCCACTGACATTTGAATGTTAGTTTAAACTACAGAGAAGTTGCATAGACCATGAACCTGACCGTTTTGTACCATTGCTATCCAACTGACGGTTAAGGCATAAGCCACACCGATAGGGCGATGAAAGGTAGTCACATGGTTGTGACTTGGAATATTCATAAAACATAACATGCAATATAAAGAATTCAAGACTCAGGGATATAAAGAATATGACAAAAAGAAATTGCGTACCCTATCAAGTTTGCATGGAAAATACAAGAATATAATGGATTTAGACATGGCTACCACCCTAATTGTTTGAGACTGGTGAACCTTTTTAATAGCTGCTCTCATGGAGGAATATATTATTCGGCATGGTAAATCATCACCTTACCATCCACAAGGTAATGGCTAAGTAGAAGTTACCAATAGGGAGCTAGAAGCCATTCTCACCAAAACAAGAGCACTCGATAGGAAGGATTGGGCCACATGCCTTCTTGAAGCTCTTTGGGCTTATAGAACCACCTGTAAATCTACAACAAGTTTCACTCCTTTTGAGCTAGTCTATGGTAGGTCAGTTGTAATGCATGTGGAGTTTGAATATAAGACATTAAGGACTTCTCTGGAGATTGGTATGGAACTTACTATTGCACAACAAGACTGAATCTTGAGTTTAAATGACCTTGATGAATAGCGCAAATCTACATTAAATAAAACATAACTCATGCAACATCAACATAGATAGTGGCATGATAAGTTTATCAAAGATATATAAAAAATTGTGGGAGTTTAGGCACTTCTTTATGATTCCAAGTATCAACACAATCCAAGAAAGTTTCAAACTCATTGGTTAGGACTATATGAAATTGTTGTTGTGTTTCCAAATGGATCAGTCCAGTTGTCTATTATTGATCCTGTTTGATTCAAGTTACTTTTTAATGGGCATTGCCTCAAGCTTTACAAAAAACTAGTCAATTGCGAGGAGTTCCTACAACAGTTCTAGCATAGTGAAGATATACTCATTCTTGCAGTAGAAGAGTCTGGGTCTTCTACCCCAACTTCTGTTACTCCTTGATTTCATTGAAGATTTTCATAATAAACACTATCTTCTTGAAAGTAATTTCTCTACCATACACTCCACTTCACCTTCTCTTTTCACCATCTTTCCATTCCATCCCATCACTCCATCAATTCAAGTGATCTTTTTCAGAACACTTTTCTTGCAACACTCATCAAGTTCGTACCACATAACCTTGTACATGTTTATTTTATCCATTCTTTATTAGAAATTTGTGTTGTTTAAATTTATTACTCTTGCATATTTTGGCCAGGTGGGACCCATGCCCTTAGTTGGGGAGGGGGGGGTGGGGGATATTCATTTTTCAAAATTCCAAATTGCATGTAACCTTTAAAGTTTTTGTCTTATGAGACAACTGTCATCACATGTTTGATGATCTATCCTTCCGTGATTGCATCATTAAGGAAATGAAGGACATTAAAAGTTGAAGCTTAACTTTTAATAATATATTAGCAACGTGTTTGGGGTGTCAAGCCTGTACATGAGAAAATATTATGAGACTTGATGCAAGGAAAGATATCATGAGATTTCGTGCATTTAAAATCTTTAATTTCAAGAAGTACAGAGTAATTATACGTCGTTTCTGTCAGTAACATCTAGTGTAACACTGTGAATTTTGTTAATTTACCATTGTTGAGTTTTGAGAACACCACGATTCTGTTGTTCATAACAATAGGCAGAGGTCTTTAGAGATATGATTCAGTCGATCAAAGGGTTTTGCTGGGTGACGTGGCTAGTTGTGAGATGTTTAGGAGAAGAGGATGGTTAGACTACTGTCTCAGTCTTAAAGGGTTCAATGAAGAGGTTGTTCTTCAATTTTTGAGCACCTTGAAGGATGGATTTACAATGGTCAAGGTGATAAAAATTAAAGTTATAGAAGATGTGGTGGCTGAAGTCACTGGGTTATCCCAAGAAGGAGAAAATTATGTAAGGATTTTGATTTACGTACGACTAGGGCATAGTTCAGTTTCTATATTGACCCTTCACTAGACATAAACAAAAAGAAAGGTACTTGTAGATTATCTTTTCGCTTGGAGTTTATCCAACCAGCAACATTTATCATTTAGTACTTCACTTATGAAGGTTGTTACAAGTACCTGCATGCTCTACATTTCAAAATTTTGGCTTATCTTTGGCATGACTATAGACTAGTAAATATTCCCAATTTCCTGTTTAATATTGTGAAGAAGAAAACTTCTTTATTACAATTAGGAAAGGATCAATCTATCTCCCATAATTTTTTGATAAAATTAATTGTGGAAAGGGAATTAAACAAATAATCAATTGTCACATTCAAGAGTTCTTGCAATTAAATGAGGTAGAACCTAGATTGGTCAGCCCTAGAGGCTAGGGTGTTGGATGAAGGGAAAGAACATCCACTATTTTTTGTAAGATTATTCCTAGGACAAAAAATGTTCCTAAAGCCTCTCTCTCCAGTTCTAGACAAACTAGGAAAATGATTTACAAAGTTGATGCCTCCATTTTGAGCAAAAAGAAAAGCAAGAATGAATAAAGTGCTAGTGCCCCCAAGACCCCATTGTCTATAAAGACCAAGTCTACTATTAGGGAAGGAAAGGGTAAAGGTGTAGAATAGGAAGAGGAAAAATTAGAACAACAACCTGATAGTGAAAGTAATAATAATGAAACCCTACACTCGCAAGGGGAGGAAGCTTCAAAAAAACCTCCCAAAGTAGCTATAGTAGAAGTGACTACAAGAAAGAGGAAACAAAAGAATCCTCCATGCCTGTCTAGATCCCCTACAAGAAGAAGTGTGAGGTTTTCTGAAGGTAATAGGGTTACTGAAGCTTATGTTCCAATAGTCAACCTCAAGTGTTCTGAGTTTCTGAAGGAGTCCTCTTCAGAGGGAAAATTTCAACAAAATATAGCCAATGATAACGAGTGCAATAACTAGAGTCCACAACCCGAAGTTGACCTTAGTGCTAACTATGTACTTGTTGATAGTGATAAGGATTTAGAAAAGATTGAAGCGTCTGAGGAGTTTGAAGAAAATCCTATTATGAAGGAAACTTGTGAGAATTAAAAAGACCTTCCTTTTAAGGACTACCCAGAATTCAAACAAGAAATTGTTGAAGTGATTGAAAAGCTCAATTAGGATGGACTGGAAATGCTGGCTAAAGCAGTAGTTGAGTCTAGTAAGGAAGAGAATATTGTGACAATGATTGTTATAAGGAAGGGAGAATGCTCCGCACCACAAAGTGCAAACAAAATTCCTCACTCAACATTTGATTGGATAGACATTCTCAACCAAGAACCTATGTGCAGGAATCAGTTTATTTCAACAATTGTTATGGGAAAGAGCACAATGGAAGTTGGAAAGAGAAAAATTGAAACATGTCATTAATGAAAAAAGCCATTAGTTGAAGAAAAGATTGGACCAAAATGAAATTTTAAAGAGGAGGATTAAATAAGTCATAGGGTTGATTCCTGAACTTATGGAATTCAAATCACCATCACCGATGTATGCATTATTTCTTAAAGAACATCTTGTAAATTTTAAATTGATAAGAATTGTGGAAGGACTTAATGCCTCCATTTCAACTCCTCATGAGTTTTATGATGCATTTTAGTATGTTCCAATGCCTTTGAAGAATTTATTATGTGAATTATATCTGCATAACTTCAATTCCTACTGATATACAGTGGAACTCACTCCTTTATGGAGGAGATGTGTAATTGAGAGCAATAATGTCTTAGATGTAGAATGAGATAAGTAGGGAACACCAAGTTGCACCATACAAGGACAATGAAATGATAGCTCCTCTACTTATGAGACTAGAAGTTCAAAATTCTTGACAGACATTTTTGGATTGGATTTGTATTTTGGGAAACCCTAGTAGAGCTAATAAAATATACTCGATAAGAGAGAAAGCCTTTGTAAATTGGGAGCAGTAGTCATCTCGTGATGTTGAAATGACATTTGTTACTTCAAAACAAAGGTGGAAATGGATGCCACTTGACCTAAAGATAAAGGAACCCCACTCTGCTCAAAATCTAACTCTTGCTACTGTCAAAATTCCATGGTATATCAATTTGGGAAGGAGTTTGCACCATTATTGGCTCTCATTAAGGTTTCAACCTCCCATTCTCTTTTAAGCACTACTAGCAGTGAACGACAATGCAAAGGATCATGATATGTCAACAGAGGTTTGACAATGGAGAATGCTTAGGGAAAATTATGAATACTTTGATTATTTTAAGAATGAGCCAGGGGAGAGTATAGCTAGTGATTGTAGATTTTGGGCTAGAATTAGAAATTTCATGGTTGCTAGGGACCAACAATAGCTCAGTTGGGGGGAATGATGGGCCTCCAAAAGGCCATCATTTTAAGTTATTTTTATCTTATTTTTATACAATTATCTTGCAAACAATTATGACTTTATGGTTTTAAGCATGTGAACTTATGGTTTTTAATGTATATGTTATATGTGTGTGTGTGTGCGCGCGTGTAAAAACATGAAGTAGGAATATAGATAGTTTAAAGATGCTATATTAGCTTGAATCCATAGATAAAAATGGCATAATGAAGTAGTATTACATGTTGATAAATGTTTCCCCATCTATGCTATGTGTTGGATAGTTTTCCTCTTGTAGCCATAGGATTTACAAAAGTGGTAATTTGAACTTTACACCTTTTCTCTAATATTGATGGTGAAGATAAATATTTTTATATAGAGGTTGTGTGCACATTGATTTTTTTGTAAATATTTTTTGCAGATATTCAAGAGTAAATATTTTAGCACTAGAATAGTCAAAGCCAACCAAATTGCTAGACCTTTGCAAGCAGAGCAAATCATTTATTGCTTTCTACTGTTGTAGCATATGAATCTTCCACAACTTGCTATATTTCTGAAGATTTATTCATGGTTAATGTTGTTTCTATTTCAAACTTTATGAGTCTATAATTCATCCTCATTAATAGAGTGATCTTAGATTTGGGAAGTAGTTGTAGCTTCCTTTTAAAATAATGTCTGTTGCAGCTTTGAGTGTAGTTGGGAGAAGAATAGAGTGAGTTGATTTTCATAGTAGCAAAGTGTGATACTATTTTTAATCAAGTGTAATCTTTCACCATGAATGAATAGAATGCACAATTCAAGTTTATATCTCTTATCTTGATTGTATTTTCTGTTCACTTGTCCAAGGGGGCACACTTTGTGAGTGAAATATTCCATTAGAATAGATTTCATTTCTTAGTTGTTTCTAAGTAAAGTAGAACTGTGTTGCTCCTACAACCATTGATAACAGAATTAGTGAATTGATCTTGCACCATAGGTGCATAGATAGGTTTACCATTTGCAACATTATCTTAATCTTTTAAGTTAAGTTGTCATTTCAATTTTTAGCATAGGTTTCCTTTAGCATTGCCTTCACTTTAGTTTTAATAACTTAAAGAAGAATTAGACCATATACTTTGCAATCACCATTTCAAGTTTATGCTCTCAGATTGATAAATCAAATGAATTCAATATACTATTTTAAGTAAAACACGTGATGATTTTTGACCATGGAATCATTGTGAAAGGATGTCCAATCCTTCATTGCTAAGGTATTAAATTGACCAACCAACATCCCAGAAGGATAACTACCCTTTGCCCTGACTTGATGAAGTATTGCAAATTGTGAATGGATCTAAAATGACGTCAGTTCTAGATGGATATTTAGGATATAATCAAGTGATGGTAGATGAGGAAGATAGGCTAAAGATTACATCCACAATGAAATGGGGAACCTTTGCGTATAGAACAGTGTCATTCAGATTAATCAACATAGGAGCTATGTTTCGAAGAGTGATGGATGAAGCATTCCAGGGGCTAATTAATAAATGTATAGATATCTATATGGATGATCTAATCATCTTTTCAAAAAATTAGAGTACTCATATTGCTGATTTGAGATAAGTTTTCCACCGATGTCAAAGATATGGCATATCCTTAACCCTAAGAAGTGTTCATTCAGGGTTACTAAAGGAAATTTTTTAGGTCACATTATTTCTAAAGTTGGGATATTCATTGATCCTAATAGGATAGAAGCTATTATGAAGTTGTCACCTCCCCATAGTCGTAAAGTGCATAAACCTTTCTTTGGGAAGATCAATTTCGTACATAAGTTCATTAGTGGGTTTGCTAAGATAGTTCACACCCTCAATGACTTTCTAAAGAAGAGAGAAAAGACATAATGGGTTCTTGAAATAAAGAAGTCTTTCAAGGACATCAAAGTAGCTATCTCCACAGCTCCAATACTTGTGAGTCTAGATTATGAGTTGCCTTTCAAAATCTATTCTTTTGCTTCAAAACATTCATGCACAACGATTCTTTCACAAAAGAAAGACAAAGAAGATGAGATACCTAATATATTCACCAGTTGTCCACTAAAGAATGTCAAATTTAGCTATTCCAATCTTCACAAACAATTGTTTGCCCTGATAAAGGCAGTCAAGAAATTCTACCATTACATACTTAGTAGTAAGGTATATGTTATTGTGTCAGATCCTGCAATCAAAAAATTACTAATGCAAAATGAATTAGGTGAAAGAAGAGGAAAATGGATGGCTATATTACAAGAGTTTGATTTGAAAATTCAACCAATGAAGCTAGTGAGAGGACAAGGTTTGACCAAGATGATAGCTAACAATGAGACCAATACTAACAATGAGATCAAATTTGATGAAGAGACCAGGACTGACAATGAACAACATATCATAGTGTCTCAAGTGGACATTTATGAAGTAATAATCATAGATGTATGGTATCAAGATATCGTGTATTACCTCTTGCAGAATCAATAACCTCATTGGATGAATAGTTCTCAACGCAGACAACTCAAGATGAAATGTGAATCCTACATGCTTCAAGATAGGAAATGTTATAAAAGGAATTATGAGGGAATTTATTTGAAATGTTTGCAATATGAAGAAGTGAAAGAGGTATTGGAACAATATCATGATAAGTATGACATGGGACATGGATCAACAGAGGTTGCAACCAATATGATTTTGAGATTAGGTTACTTTTGGCCTACAATTTTCAAGGACACATTTGAACATGTACGATCTTGCCATATTTTTCAAAAAAGTGCCAATAGGGAAAGACACCCAACTATGCCACTACAACTAGTATTTGAGGTACACCCTTTTGCCAAGTCGGGGTTGGACTTTATTGGACCAGTAAACCTATAATCATCGATAGGACATATGTTAATCCTCACGCCTACAAACTATTGCACATGTTGGACAGAAATTGAGACTTTCCAAAACTGCAAAAAAAAAGTGGTTACTAATTTCTTGGAAGAGCACATTGTCACTAGATTTGGAATGTCATTCTTCCCGTGTGTGATAATGGGGCATCTTTTGCGTTGATTTTCCTTACTCAATGGGCACTAAACAATCAAGTTATAATCAAGTTTTCATCTAATTACTATCCCTAAGGGAATGGTGTGGTTGAGCCCACCAATGAGAACTTGATCATAGTGATAAAACGTTTTCTCACAGAAAATCCAAAAGATTGGAACTCTCAATTGAAATACGCATTGTGGACAAATAGAGTTAGTATTAAGAACACTTTGGGAACATCCCTAAATTTGCTCATCTATGGACAAGAACTAGTATTTCCACTCAATCTCAAGATTCCAGTGTTCAAATATGACCTTGTTTCCCCCAATAATCTCCATGGTTCAACTTTCCTCCACACTCGACTTAAACATTAGTAGCACAATAAAATAATATAAAAATGCATATAGATAAGTTCAAAATAAATCCAATGTCTCATAATCACATTAACATATACAATTAGCTTCATCTAATCATTTCCGTTCTAAGTACTATCAAAAAAACATTGCAATATCATATTCATTTAACTTTCATCTAAGTACATATATAATCAACTTTCATTTGATTCATATTCAAAACATTGAAATATCAATATATGGGTATCAACATTTATTTTTTCTTATCATAACGAAATTACCGTTCTAAGTGCTATCATCGTTCTTATAATCATTAAACCATTAAAACATATGAAATGGATTTCAGTATCTATGTCTTAAGTGAAAATTACTAATATGCAGACTTATTAACTAGTATCCTTTCAATCAAGTTAAACATATCAACATTCCTAGCAATATCCCTTTATCACATTATAAGGGTTTTGTGTGTGAGTTTCTAGGGTAAATTCCTCATATTGTTAAAATGTTTCCATAATGATGTCATCATAATTTAAAACCAAATTTTGAATGTAATCATTTTTCTTGTTGTCACCATAACTTATGTTCATTTAGTCTCATTTTCCATGTGATCTTATCTTATCAACCTAGTGCTATTGGATAGGATATCAACCTTATGATAATCTAATTCGGTCTCCAATAGGATCTCATAAATCAATGTTAGAATTTTTTTAAAAAAATCCAATCATCAATAAATTAGCTCCTAATTAGATTTACTTCATCAAGATCTATAGTGGGATACTAATGTGGACCTTACACTTTCCTCGACCAAGACAAAATGCCCATTGTTTCTCGCACGAGGAAACTCTTCCCTAAAGTCTTGTGTGAGGATTTGCATTCCTGTGCATTAGGATTTGCATCATTGTGTGCGAGGCTTTGCATTTCTATGCGTGAGGCTTTGTTTCTCTACACGAGGAAGTGCATGCTCATGCAAGGAAGTACATGCTTTCCTAAGGTGGAATGTATGCCCGCATGAGAAACTAACCTTCCCATGCGAGAAATGCCAACAATGCAACATCAAGACAAGAAAAAAATGCATAAAAACATGAAACCTCCACATTGGGGAGTATCAGATCCACATAAATTGAAGAATGACTACTTAAGAACATAAAGGAGATCAAATAACACAACCTCTAATCAATAGGATCAAATGCAATCATGTGGAAAGCAACATCGCAATGAACATACAAGTGCATAAATCAACTATCGCAATAAGGAAAACACAAGCAATGAAGCCACCAAACTAAAATCAACTCTCCTTGTTTCCTTCCAACTATAATGGCATCATGAGACCTCAAAGGCCCTGACCATCCCTCGAGCATGAATCTTAAATTGCTAACAAGATAGCTAGAGTTGTTTCATGAGATCATTCTTACCAATAACCATCGAATAACATCATAAGAACAAGAACATCCAACATGCTAGTTTACCAATAGCATCACTAATCCAAAGTAGTGGTAGGAAACATCATCTAGAAATATGATACAACATCATGATGAAGGAATTCATAAAGTAAACATACTAAAAATCATAGAACATGATATCAATGCATCCAAGGTAAACCATAAATCACATACTTTGGATACACCAAAGTACCAAGTGAATATCCAATACTGGCCTTAGACTAGAAATAGACAATCTCTATTCACCGGTCCCCAATAGTGATATAGGTAGGTATGCCTCCCAACCACATGGTACCCATAGGCCCACTTCCACCATGCTGATGGAGATATTGTTTTGACCACAATCACATGGTACAATCATCCATGGCTAACACTCACCAAATAGTACAGAGGACTGAAACCAAGATCATGAGACAATGCAATACAACAGGTCCTGGTCAGATGCTCTATGGGTCTACTATGTAGGGACTCTAGTAGAGAGTAGATTGCTTGGCATCATGGAGCCCAAGCTAAACATTGTATCAAAACTCTCCCTTGGGAGGCCATCACACTATGTCCTCGGTAAACCCGTATAGACACTCACCCTCAGAAAACTCGTGTAGGCACATACCCTCAATCAACCCATATAGGTATTCTCTTTTATTGTCTTAGTTTTATCACCCATTAATTCATTTAGTTATATCTTATTTAGAAAATTCTTCACATCAACCTTGTTGATAACATGACTCGGGGTTATGAGTAAAGCCCCTCCACTTGTCTACCCTACATGCCCATGCTCATCACATGATGAGTTCCTAGAGGCGGTGTGGTTTCCCAACTCAACCCCAATGAACACAACTCTACCAATATCAATCGAGAGTTTGGATCTCGCAAGAACCTGGTAAGTGCACGCTCATGTGCTCCGTGCAGGCACACCAACTATACAAAGATTGTAAACAAGGGTTGGACAAGAGAAATGAAATAAGTATAAAAATCACACTCAACCAGATTATATCTAGGAGTATCAATTCTACATGAATCCCAATAAGGCAACAAACACCAAACACCATGACTCACTCCACCGACCTAAATCTGAGATTATGGGTTCTATATGAATATCAATGAGGCAATAAAACATTGGAGATCATGAAATCACTCAACTGGCCTAAATCCAGGAGTACATATTCTACACGAATCCTAGTGTTTATGAAATAACAAGGGTTAAATGAGAAACAATAAAACACCAGGTATAAAAATCACTCAGCCAAGCACATTGTCAGGAATACAAATTTGATACGAATCCCAATATAAGGAAAATAAAAATATGGCCAAATTGGAATCCTCATGAATAATCCAAATCTACGACCAACATTAGTGCCAAGAAAAATTGAAGAAAATTGGGTGGTACACAAATCCAGGCAAAGTAAAAAATGACAAAAATTCAATGAAATTAAAACCCTTTTTACAATTGGGTATTAAAACCCCAAATAAAATGGCCAACATATCGATCTGAAAACCCAAAACCCCAAGTCAAGAGGCAATCAAATGCTTGTACCTGCCCAACCGGGTAGATCCAACATACAGGAATGGAGGGGAACACTAGTTCTCTACCTCCTGGAAAACTGCTATCCAAAATAGACTCTAAAATAGAGCCAAAATGTAAAAACATGAGAGCCCTACCTAGTAGCCAAAAGGGAAAATATAAGATTGCTCACGATAAAATAATCACTTTGCTAAAGTTGTCAGAAGTCTCAAAAAAATCAAGGTCTCTTGGAGGCGGATCCAACATGATCAACCTTGTATCGATCCCACGCCCATAGCTACCACAACGAGCGAAACAATAATTCCTCCTTAACAGGATTTGGGATTTTGCTCTCCACATTCCAATTTGAAAGTGAGAAGTGAGAAAGAACTCACTTTTTGGGATATATATATATTCACTTTAAAAGTGAAATATTAAAAGAGGAAAAATAACTGGCTCACTTAATTAAATCCCTTTTTAACCTAGATAAAATTGGGCAATTTCAATTAATAGAATTCAACTATGGAAAAGCTACCGGTAATTAAAATGATTTAATCAAATAATAAAATCCCTCTAAGCCATTAAAAAAAAATAATTAAATAACTTCCATGACCATTATCAATTCTTAAATGTATAGACACACTCACGGGTCTAGACAAATATGCATAATGATCCAAATTTACCAATTACTAGAGGGTTAAAATAATGTTAAAGATAAATCACCCATACAAGGACAATATTGGCTCAACATGAAGGATCTGATCGCTAACTCCATGTGCCACTACCGGGCATATAAGTCATGCACAATAAACACACCCAATCAACTGTAGATGAACAATAATAATAGCCAAAGCGATATTTATGCAAAATCACATAATTAAAGCATGTAATTAGTTTTATTTAAATAATCAATTAAATATTCCATTTTGCATAAATTACTTAAATGAACAAGGTAAATATTTGTAACACAATCACATTACAATAAATCCAACAATATCCATTGATAATCCTTTGTGAAACCATCTAACACATCATAAACTCATAAATTAGGCAAAGGCATAATCAACTGGATAGTGTAGCAATATAAATCAAATCACCACAAGGGTGCAGACCACTCATTGTCGCACTCATGATCGCTTACAAAGAAAGCTCATCAAGGTTTCATCCATCAAGATGACGTACAAAGATCAAATGGGAGAGGCAGTACAATGGATCAAAAAGGTGATATAGAGAGAAAGAGAAAGAGGCTAAAGGACTAGCATAAAAATCATTCTTGATTGATAGGACACCTCTAGGTCGAAGAGTAGGCAAGGTAAATATGACTCGAGGATATATGTAAGATGACATCAAATACTCAATTTTCCTCAGCAGAGTAATGGGCCTCCTTGCAGTGGGTCACTTACAAACATGGATGGTTCACTTTATTGAAACCATAAGGACCACAAAGATGCCCATTGATTGGGTCAACATCCTAAGTGACAAATTGGATGAACAATTGGTTGTGGTTAAGATAGGTCCTCATTTCTACATGAAATTATACATGGTGTACCTCTTAGCAGCTAGAACCATCAATTATCCAGGGCTATATAGAAAGGGAAGCATTCAAGATGCAAATGCTTGGCCCTATGTGGTTTACCCACAACTAGTGAATAAGAAGCTCCCACTAAAAAGTGTGGAATATAGAGTTTTCAATGATGGATTCATTTTTTCCATCATTAGATTCATTAAAGGAGACTATGCAAAAAGAATGTCAATAGAGGCAACAACTAGAATAATTGAAGTAGGATCCTACTATATTTAGTCCAAGACATTCACGTATCTTCGAGTGGCTGGTACTCTTTTGTATCCCAAAAAGCTCCCAAGATTTCCTTCAGATCAGTTGATACTCTTGGAGATGGCCTACCTGCTCACTTTTGCATATGAAAGAGTGAGGAAACAACACAAGAAGACATGGGTCTGGCCAATCATAATTAGCACATTCGAGGTAAAGAAAAAGTAGGATATTTATACCTTTGATTTAGAATGAGATCAGTATCCCTTGGAAGAATACAACTCTCTTTACCCATATTTTGACAACATTGGGATGGTCCAACATTTGGCAAGAAAAGAGTTCATCCATGTTGAAGCACTAGAAGATCATTGGATGACTGCAATAGATGAATATGATTTCCACATAAGGACTATTGTAGGATGAGTCTATATCTAGTAGAGAATGTGTTGAAAATGAAGATTTCTCTAAAGGTTGTTAAAAAGGATGCCCCAAAAGTCATGGATCCTTTGTATAATAGGTGTTGGTGTTTTAAAATGTTAGGTTTCAAAAATCCAATGATGAGAATATAATACATCTAGGGGTAGCTAATTCCCATGTTCAACATACCCATTCAAACACTGGGGCCAACTATAAGACTATATACCTCCTTCTTCAGACTCTACAAGACTTAGGCAGGTGAACCAATAGATTCTATTATGGTACCAATTCTCAAAAAGCATAAATTTGAATCTATCTTTAGCAGATGAAAACCCTAATTCTTCTAATGCTTATGCAAACAACATAGACATGAAATAGCTGAAATCATGACCTATGAACTTGATACACTGAGTAAGGGAAACTCTTTTCAGCTCTTCGACAAAAAGGGAAAAGGATTTTGGTTAAAGATTGATTTTAACATCACCAAGACATGAACAACAAAATAAATAGATCTTGTAGTTGATCAGTGCCTTATCTATTGGGAAATTTCACAAATCACTAACACACATCATTGGAAATCATTGATACATCTCATGTATCAAGACTTCCAGATCTATCCATTCACCTTGTGAATCAAACATCTGCATCATTTATGAGTCTCATACTCAACCTATCTGTTTATGAAATTTACAACCCTATGATGGTAAACTAAGCATTTACATGACTCCTTGAATTGCAAACAAAATATATCAACACATACAACCTAAAATAGATTGCAACTAATTTTTGTGCTCTTTGTTAACAAAACACAAAAGATTAAAAACAACACAAATAGGAGACAAGATTCAAACTGAAGATAAACGTGTTTTGCTACATATTTATCCATTGCCTTGAAATAAACACATAAAGGATGCATGAAAGTAACTCAAAAATAGTTGAATAAATTAGAACTATCTGTAAACTTCATTAACTAATGTTCATTACAAGAGAAATGTTGGGCATGAATTATGGGATCACACCTAGAGCTTTTCTCAATAGTTTGGAAACAACCAACCATCAACAACCCTAGAGAATGAGAAGAGAAGGGAATAAAAAAATAGGAATGTTGAAATTCTTTTAGAATAACTGAGAGAGGGAGGAGGACGAGGGGGGCGGGGGATGGGGTGAATTAGTTATTCATGGTTCAAATGTACAAAATAAAAGTTTTCACAATTCAGTGAACCCTTAAAACTTTCTCAACCATGCATACATTCATTGTGTGTTAACCAAAATTGATATATTATTATAACATTAACATGCAAAAACGTAAAGCATAAAACACAACATAACCATCAATACACTTGACACAATGTTTTAACATGGAAACCAAATTTGGAAAAAACCACTAGTAACATGCTACTCCTTTTTCACTCTTCTGAAGTGATACCCTATTAAAGGCCAACCCTATTAAAGGTTACAACACACATTGTTAAATGTGACCTGGTTAAGGGATTTTAATCACCCTATTAAAAGTGAGCCTTGTTAGAGGACTTTAGGCCATTCACTTAGAATGCCACCCTGTTAAAGGATTTTCCAATGACTGTTAAGTCAACCTTTCTTTCAAGGATTTACCCTAATCTAATACAATTGTTATAAAGTAACAATAGAGCTTTGATCTGATACAACTTACAACCTTACTTGCAGATTACAGATCACTATTTAGTCCTCAACTCTGCTTGGTTTCCAATCTTTGCAGCTCTAATAGCTTGTTCACCCTTCAAGCATTTATCCTCTTAAAGTCTTCTTGCTTAGTTTGTCATTGCAAACTTCTTTTCTTGGGTCACTTCATGAAGCAAACCCTCTTCCTTCTCCTTATCAAATATTTACTTCCAAAACTCTCTAACTTCTTTTCTTCATGACCATACATCCCTACGTATAGGAAATTAGAACTCTTTTCCTACTCATTATTCATCTCAAAAATTAGAGTTTTCGATGGATTAGGTAAGATACAATGTATTTACTCCATATCTTGTCTTTTCTAGAAACTTCTCCTAGAATCTACTTGAATTCACCTCCAAAATGGTTTATATAAGATTTTGTACCTCCAACTCATCAATCTTATCTTCCTCCTAATTTACAAGTTCCAAGAAAACAAACTTGTCGGCTTTTATTTGGTGAATCTTTGATCTTGTTTATAATACAGCAGCCCGACATTATCAATTTACTGATGCTCAACACATACTGTGTTACTCGGCATCAACTAAAAATCACTCAGCTTCTACTATCTTTCTCGACACCTACTAACTTGCTCGGCATCCACTAGAAATTACTTTCACTTAGCTCCAACTGACTTTTTGCTCGACTTGCACTAACTTTGCTCGAAACCTTTTATCAACTTGGTCAGGCTTAGAAAATGAACTTTTTCCAACCTTTTTCTTTTAAACTTTCTAGGTGTAGCCAATCATTTTGTAACCTCAAGGTAGATTGTCAATACATCATGTTATCACTATCTTAATTGATTCTTGCACTTCAATACATAACCATAACTCAACCTTTCCTCTAGGTACTTTTGTTACATCTTGTTGGTCAAATCCTCCTCATCAATCAACTAAGTGATAGTGCTTAAAACATATAAACAATTATCTTACCAACATGTAGTAGATTTGACATTAGTGATAAAACAATGATTGAAAACACTTCTTCAATAGTTCTCTCACTCAAATGATCCTTTCAATCATATATCAACAACCTCCCTCTTTGGCATTGATGGCAAACCAAATTGATCAACCAGTTAAACAAATGATGAACGCCTTGTTCTATAAAGCTAACTAGGTTAAAACAGTAAGGCAATACCAAAATGAAAGCTTGTGAATAAAACTTCTCCCTCTATTAGCAACTCCCTCTTAGGTTACAAAATATAACATTCTCTTCTTCCATGGATCAAAAGAATATCTGAATATCTCCCTCTTTTATTATGATCCTTCCTCTTTATTTCTTTCAGTCTTCTGATCTTCTGATGATGTACTCTTCTTTCACTACTCCTCTTGTGCATTGTACTTTCTATGTACTTTCTCCCTTGGTTATCTACTTTGATCATCAAATCATCTCCCTCTTGATCAATTTATTGTACATTCTCCTTCTTTGACAACAATGCCAAAGACAAATACTGAACACTTGGCATCTTGATATATGCAAATATAAGCTTTTATAGGCTCTTCAATTTTCTCCCTTTGTCACCTTGCTTGTGACTGACTTGAGATTGTAGCTCTTGTGATTACTTTAAGTAGTTTCCTGAAGTAAGATACACTGCATCAATTTGTATGAAATGAGCGTCAGCTTGTTTGATGCAGGACACTCCTATTTTTTACAAAGCCTTTGATAGGGATATCACCCCTAATTTACCACTCAGATACTCATAAGCATCCTTGGGCAATGCTTTGGTGAAGATATCAGCAATTTTCTCGTTTGTGTTAATATATTCCATCTTCACATCTTTGTCTTGAACCAACTCCCTTACATAATGATACTTTATTGCAATGTGATTTGTCTTTGTATGCATTATAGGATTCTTCGATATATTTATAGAGCTTGTATTATCACAATAAAGTGTTACTAGCTCAGTGATCTCTTCCTTTATTCCCTTGATTAGTTGTTTGATCCATAGAATGTTTGTGCAATTGATAGTAGCAACAACATATTCTGCTTCAGTAGTAAATTGGGAAGTACAACTCTGCTTCTTGCTTGTCCATGTAACAAGTCTTATGCCTAAGAAAAATGCTCCTCCACCAGTGCTCTTTCTGTCATCAATATTTCCAGCCCAATCAACATCAGTGTAGGATTTTAGTTCAAACTTTTCATTCTTCTTATAGTACAAACCATACTCTTATATTCCTTGCAGGTATCTCATTATTCTTTTCATATCCATCAAGTGATTCTCTCTAGGATTAGCAGAGAATCTAGCAACTATTCCCATAGCTAATGCAATATCAGGTCTGCTATGTACTACATATTGCAATTTGTCAATCATGGATATGTATAATGTTTGATTGACCTCAGTTGAATCATCATTCTTTGATAGCTTGAGTGTTGTTACCATAGGTGTACTCACTGGTTTTGAATCCTCAAGTCCAAATGTCTTCAATATCTCCTTGACATATTTTGATTGAGTGATATATACACCATACTTCATCTGATAGACTTATAATCCCACAAAGAATTTGATCTCACCAAACATTAACATTTCAAACTCCTGCTTCATCTGATTTGCAAAATTCTTACACAGAGCATCTTGTCCCCCAAATATAATGTCATCAACAAATATTTTAGATAATAGTATACCTTTTTCTTTATCTGTCTTCATGTACAAATTGTTATTATCATCTGTCCTTTCAAATCCAATCTTAACAACATAAGTATGAAGTCTCTCATACCATGCTCTTGGTGCTTGTTTCAATCCATATAGTGCTTTATGTAGTCTACATACCATGTTCCTTTAGTTTTTATCCACAAATCCTTCTGGTTGTTCTATGTAGACCTCTTCTTCTAATATGTCATTCATAAATGCAGACTTAACATCCATCTGATAAACTTAAAAACCTTTGTATGCAGCATAAGCAAGCATAATTCTTATTCCTTCCATTCTTGCAATAGGGGAAAATGTTTCACCATAGCCAATTTCCTCTTCTTGTACATACCCTTAGCAAACTATTCTTGCTTTGTTTCTTGTCACTTCACTATTCTCATCTAGCTTGTTCCTAAATACCCATTTTGTGCCAATCACATTATTGTGTTCTAGTCTAGGAACTAGGCTCCAAGTGTTGTTCTTTTCTATCTAGTGAATTTCCTCTTCCATGGCCTTGTACCAATCATCATCTTCCAATGCATCTTTCACTGTCTTAGGTTCCGTCATGCTTAACAAACATGATTCACCTCTCAACCTATTTCTTGTCATTGGCCTTGCATCTTTGTCTCCAATGATTTGATCTACAGGATGGTGTCTTTTGACATATTTGGATAATCTTGGCTTAGTTCTTGTGGCTGCATTTTGTCTCTCACCTTCAGTATCACTATGTGCATCTTTGTCAAGTATTTTAGCATCTCTTTCATGTATGCTAATCTTAGAGTTAGATTGTGCATTCTCCTCATTCTTCAACTCGGCATCTGAATGCAACATGGCATTCACATGATGTGATTCGACAGTTGTTGAAACTTGTTGCTATTTTTTTGCATGATTTGTGGCATCTTCTTCAGTAGGCATTCCTTCATAATAGTATGCAAATGTCTTGTAATCTTCTAATTCTTTTGTAGTTTTAGCCTCGTTTGCTTCTGTAAACTTATCAAAATTCACATTTGCACTTTCCACAATTTTGTTAGTGTTAGTAATTTAACACTTGTAAGCTTTGCTTCTTGTGGAGTAACCAAGGAATATACCTTCTTCGCTCTTTGCATCAAAATTTCCACTCCTAACATCTTTAAGAATATAACATTTGCTTCCAAATACCTTAAAATATTTCACATTAGTTGGATGACCATACCATAGTTCAAAAGGTGTTGAGTGAGTACATTTCTTTACTTGCACACAATTCAAGTTGTATAATGTAGTGCTTATAGCTTCTCTCTAGTATTTTAGAGCAACATTTTTCTCCATCATGAGTGTTCTAGCATAGTCCATTATTGACCTATTTCTTCTTTCAACAATTCTATTTTGTAGAGGGGTCCTAAGTGTTGATGTCTGTCTCTTGATTCCTTTGTCATTGTAGAACATCTCAAACTCATATGAAGTGAATTCACCTCCTCTGTCTAATCTCAAACATTTCAAAATCTTACCTATTTCTTTCTCAACTCTTGCCAAGTACCATTTAAACATTTGAAAAGCATCTAATTTTTATTTTAGAAACATGACTGTCATCATTCTAGAGTAATCATCAACAAGTAACATTAAATACATGTCTCCTTTGTAACTTTGCACTTCAATAGGTCCACACAAGTCAATATGAACAATTTCAAGTATTTGCTTAGAAGTATAAGCTTTACTTTTAAAGCTTGAATTTGTCATTTTGCCTCACTAACATTATTTGCACATTATATTTTCTAGTTTCTTCAACTTAGGCAAACCTCTAACTCTTTTCATATTACTGATATTAATTAGATTATCAAAGTTAACATGACATAATCTCTTGTGCCAAAGCCATACATCATCAAATTTTTCAATAAGACAAGTAGTATCTTCTATATCCAAATAGAATAGATTACTCCTAGTTTGATCACTTTTTCCAATCAAGGTTCCATTTGTATCATATATCTTGGCTAATTTGTTCTCAAACTCAACTTTGCACCCCAAATTATTCAATTGTGACACACTTAACAAATTATAATTTAATCGTTCAACATAATAAGCATTTTCACATGAAATCTTGTCTGTGAGTTTGATGGACCCTTTTCCTTTTATTAAACATGGTGCATCATTACCAAATCTTACACTATTTCCATCATAATAGGTTAAGGTAGTGAACTTACTTTTGTTTCTAGTCATGTGATGTGAGCATCCACTATCAATGATTCATTTGTCATTTTTATTCACACAGGTCATAAGTGCAATAGCTTCATCCTCATTTAATTCATCCTTCATTGCAACATATACCACTTCATCATCATTTTCATCAGAGTTTTTTTCATCAATAATGTACCATGAATTATTGCCTTTATCTCTGTAGTCTCTTTTATCATCTTCTCTTCTATTTTTGTGCTTGTTCCCTTCTCTAAAGTTCTTCTTATGTGTGCATCTTGCTACAATATGGCCAATTTCATTGTAATTAAAACAAATAATAGTGTTGGATACAATTGTTCAATTGTGTGTTGTCTTCAATGTCACACAAATGTCATATCAGTCATCAAATAGTGTCTACCAAGCTCAGAAGGTTAGCAAGGCAAAGGATAGTGTCTACCGAGCTCAGAAGTTTAACAAGGCAAAGGATAGTGTCTACCGAGCTCAGAAGGTTAGCTAGACAAAGGACAATGTTTACCGAGCTTTCAAGGTAATAAAAAAAAATTAGTTCTTACCGAACTAACTCAATAATCGAAGAAAATGTGACAGATACAATTCTTACCTAGTTCACTCGGTCATCAAAGGGAATTTGGAAGAAGCAGTTTTTATCGAGTTCACTCGATCATCAAAGGTAATTTGGAAGAAGCAATTCTTACCGAGCTCATTCGATCATCTAAGGTAATTTGGAAGAAGCAGTTCTTACTAAGGGATTTAGTTCTTACAGAGCAAACTCAGCAGCCAAAGGATTTTAAGGGTATTGCAATGTTAATCGAGTCAAGATGGTTAACTCAGGAAATTTTCAGAAGCAATATTTACCGAGCAGGGTTGGCCAGTAAAGGATTTCATTGTCTTATGAAATAATGTTTATTTGTTCAGAGTAATATCTGTAGCTGACTGATGTACAATTTATTGGTAAAAGCAATATGTAAATAGGCCGACTTGACAATCTAAATGGTATAAGTAAGAAGTCAAGTTGCAAATTTTAAAAGGTATGAAGTGGAAGAATGTGGAATTAATGTAATATGAAGACTAATTTTTGTGGAAGCAGATTTGAAGGATGATCAGAGATCATTGAGGAGTAGCAGAGCCATATTTGATCAAGGAGGATCTAATGATGCTGAACAGAGACCTGTAACCAACAAATTCAGTTGCATCTTGTTCAGGGTCACACCTAACAGTGTGTATTGTAACCCTTTATAGGGTTGGCTCCTAATAGGGCTCACTTCAAAATAGTGAAAAATTGGTGACTAGTTACTTGATGATTTTTCTCATATTGGGTTTTCACGTTAAATCTGGTGTCTCTTGTGTTCACTTTATTTTCAGTTACATGCATGAATGCTTGAAAAAGTAATAGTTTAATCTTACCAAGTTACAGCATTTTTTTACCAAGTAAAAGCAGTAACTAGATCTTTAAACATCTAAGGGAATTGTGAATTAATTTTGTTAGTAACTGATTCACCCCCCCTCTCAGTTACTCTATCTTTAATTCTAACAATTGGTATCAGAGCTATTGGTGCTTAGAGGAAAAGATTTCAAGGATCTAAGCTAAAGATCAGGATGTCTTACAAAAGGGAAATTTCAAGACTTAACAGGGACAACTTTTCAGCATGGCAAGGATTGATGAGGCTTCATCTGGCTTCTATTGGTGATACAGGGTTGAAGTACCTTGATGAAAAATATGAAGAACCTTCTAGTACATTATCTGTCAATAATATTGCTAAAAAGAAGACTCACAATAACATGATGATAGATATAGCATCTGCTTTGAGTTATGAAGAATTTGATGACATCAAGAATTCCAAAACTACTTTTGAAATTTGGAACAAGTTGAAAGAAATCTATGGAGGAGATGATAATGTGAGAAGAGCCAAAGCAGAAAGTTTGAGAGGAAAATTTAATCAAATGAGGATGAGAGAGGATGAAAATATTGCAAAGTATGTTGAAAGAGTTAAAGCATGTGTTAGTGCAATCAAAGCATCTTGGGGAGATATCAGTGAGGAGATAGTTATAAGCAAAGTTCTTAGAACTCTACTTCTCATTTATGCAATCAGAGTCTCTGCAATTTAAGAAAGGAGATGTGAGGCAAATCATAAAATAAATTTAGAGGTCATAGCTGGAAGATTGACTACATTTGAGCTAGACAACTATGACAATTATGTTCCAGCTGCCAATAACGTTGAATCAGCATTTGAAGCCAAGCTCTCACTCAAAGAAAAAGGGAAAAAGATGAAAGATCCACAATCAGATAGTGATGAAGAATCAGAACAAAGTTTAGATAGTGATCTTGAAGTGGTTGAAGCTCTACTAGAAATAAAATATTCAAGAGGCAAAGGGAAATACAAAGGTAAGGTTCCTCTAATCTGTTTCTCTTGTGAAGAAATTGGACATATTGTTGCTAGGTGCCCAAATAAACAAAACAAAGATGAGAAGAAAGGTCACAAGTACAATGGCAAGAAAGACTTCAAATCATTCAAGGATAAAGGTAAGAAAACATATTTTATGAAAAAAGATTCTAATGATTTTGATGATGAAGAAGATGATGAAATTGTCTACATTTTTGTAAAAGATGAATCTGATAATGATGAGGAAATGACACTAATTTCTCATATGAGCAGAAATGATACATGGATCATAGATAGTGGTTGTTCTCATTACATGACTGGTGATAAAACTAAGTTTGAATATTTTGAAAACTATGATGGTGGCAATGTAAGATTTGGTAACAATAAACCTTGTTGTATATGAGGAAAAGGAAGAATCTCACCAACCAAGGAACTTGTATGTGATAATGCATATTGGGTAGAAGGACTAAAGCACAATTTTTTGAGTGTGGCAGAGCTACTCAATAATGGATTCAAAGTAGAATTTATGCATGGAAAAACAAGATTGTTGGATGGCAAAGGAAAGCTGATTGGATCAGGCACTCAAACAAAAGGTAACTTATTTTATCTTGAACTTGGTGAGTGTTCATGTTTCATTGCTCAATTTAAAGAAAGATGGTTATGGCATAGGATGTTGTGTCATGTAAACTTTGACAATTTAATAAAAATCAGTAAATTCAAGAAAGTAAGAGGCATTCCTAACATAAAGAAACCTGAGGTTAGTCTATGCAAGAATTGTCAAATTGGTAAAATGGGAAAGACTAGTTTTAAAAGCAAGAACTATCAGACTGAAGAAGTTCTAGAAATTGTGCATACTAATTTGTGTGGACCTATTGGCATTGAAAGTTATACTGGTGAAAAATGCTTCATTCTGTTTGTTGATGATTATTCAAGAATGATGACTGTCATATACCTTAGAGAGAAACTAGAAATATTTAAAAAATTCAAATGGTATTTGGCCATATTAGAAAAGGAAATAGGCAAATGACTAAAATTCTTAAGGTCTGACAGAGGTGGTGAATTTATTTCACATGAGTTCAATAACTTTTGCATTGAAAGGGGAATCAAAAGACATGTTTCAGCACCTAGAACTCCAGAACAAAAAGGAATAGCAGAAAGAAGGAATAGATCTATAATGGATTGTGCAAGAACCTTAATTATTGAGAAAGACATTGCTATGAAATAATGGAAGGAAGCTATTAGCACTATAGTTCATACCTTGAATAGAGTACAGCTGAAAAAGGACTCATTCAAAACACCCTATGAGTTGTGGTATGGCTACAAACCCAATGTAAGTCATCTAAAAGTATTTGGAAGAAAATGTTACATTTTGAAAGAATCTAGAAAAGGTAAATTTGATGTAAAAAGTGATGAAGGAATATTTGTGGGATACTCTTGCAAAAGCAAAGCATATAGATGTTTGAACTTATCTACTCACAAAGTTATAGAAAGTGCACATGTGAAAGTTGATGAGTTTGCAGAAAGAACAGAAGAAGAAAGCAAAAGGGAACCTGAAGACTACAAAAGATTTGTTTACATTGAACCTGATACAATGCCAAGTATAAATATTATTCAGGAATCCTCAACTCCAGAGTCTTCAGTTACCAAGTCACAAGAAGTTCAAACTGAGCTAATGCCTCCCAAACTGCAAGAACCCGAGTTGCAAACAGAAGCTACCGAGTTAGCATCTATTGAGCCCGAGCAACCAGAATCAGAACTAAAAGTTGAGACATAGAAGGATAACAATGCAAGTTGTTCAAAAGGAAAGGAGCTCATGTTAGCCAAGTATGTCAGAAAGCATCATGCACCAGATTAGATCATTGGTGATAAATCAAAAGGAACAATGACAAGAAGTAAGTTGAGAGACACTTGTTTACTTGCTGATTTTGAACCTAGAAATGTCAAAGATGCACTAGACAATGAAAGTTGGATTGAAGCTATGAATGAAGAAATAGAACAGATAGAGAAAAACAAAACATGGACTCTTGTACCTAGACCCAAAGACAAGAATGTGATTGGAACAAAGTGGGTATTCAGAAACAAACTAAATGAAGATGGTAAGGTATCAAGGAACAAAGCTAGACTAGTATGTAAGGGATACTCTCAAGAAGAAGGTGTAGACTATGGAGAAATTTTTGCACCTGTTGCAAGATTGGAAGGTGTCAGAACCTTACTTGTATATATTGCATTCAAAAGATACAAAGTTTATCAGATGGATGTCAAGTTAGCATTTCTCAATGGCCTATTGGAGGAAGAGGTTTACATTGAGCAGCCTGAAGGTTTTGTTGATCCAGGCAAGAAAGACATGGTCTGCAAATTGCATAAAGCATTATATGGTCTGAAACAAGCCCTTAGAGCATGGTATGAAAGATTGCATAACTATCTTATTCAGATTGGTTTTCAAAGAACTAATGACAACATTAGTTTGTACATAAAGGAAGGACCAGATAATAAGATTGTTTTGGCAGAAATATTTGTAGATGATACTTTGTTCACAGGAAATGATGATCTTTGCAAAGAATTTTTAGAACAAATGAACAAAGAATTTGAAATGTCAATGTTTGGTGAGATAAAATTCTTTGTTGGACTTCCAATTCAACAGAATAAGAATGACATTTACATCACTCAATCTAAATACATCAAGGAGATACTGAAAAAGTTTGGTATGGAAGATTGCAAACCAGTTGGGACTCCTAAGTGTACTGGATTAAAACTCACAAAGGATGATGAATCAAAGGAAGTGGATCAGACATTGTATAGATCTATGATTGGAAAGTTGCAATATGTAGTGCACACAAGACCAAACATTTCCTTTGCAGTAGGGATTGTAGCAAGATTCTTAGCAAAACCAAAAGAAAATCACATGATGGCAATCAAAAGGATCATGAGATACTTAAAAGGAACTGAAGATTATGGATTATGGTATAAACTTAGAGGAAAACTGGATTTAAAGGTGTTCACTGATGCGGATTGGGCAGGAAATATTGATGACAAAAAGAGCACAAGTGGAGGAGCTTTCTTTCTTAGAAAAAGGTTGGTTTCTTAAACAAGCAAAAAGCAGAATTGTACATCTCAATCCACAGCAGAAGCTGAATATGTTGCAACAGCAGTAAATGCTCAAACATTGTGTGGTTTAAACAATTATTGAAAGGTATGAAGCAAGATATCAAAGAACCAATTTTTATGTTTTGTGATAACACAAGTGCAATTAACATCTCCAAGAATCCAGTGATGCATTCAAAAACCAAGCATATTGCCATAAAATATCACTTTGTTAGAGAATTGGTGCAAGAAAAGAAAATAAGATTGGAATATGTGCATACAAAGGAACAAATTGCTAACATATTCACAAAGCCTTTACCTAAGGATGCATTCTTGTATCTAAGAGGTAAGTTAGGGATCATTCCCCTATCTGAAGCTCACTAAAGTACAATTTTAGTGATGCATCAACAGGAACAAAATTGGAAATCTATCAGTTGATGCAGCAAACCAATAAAGATATTGCATATGAATCAGTACATCAGGTACAATGTTATTTAGTTATTTTGAGTTGTCTTTGGCATATGTTGTAAAAGAGGGAGAATATATTGTCATATCTTTCTAAAATTTGCAAAATAATAAGAGTTTGTGTAAAAGGGAGAGATTATTATGAAAGAGGGAGTTTTGTTTTCTATCATTAAAAGACTTCGTTTCAAATTTCATTCTACTATGACATGTTGTGTTGACATAATTCAAAAGAGGGAGGTTGTTGGATACAATTATTTAATTGTGTGTTGTCTTTGATGTCACACAAATGTCATATCAGTCATCAGATAGTGTCTATCGAGCTCAGAAGGTCAACAAGACAAAGGATAGTGTCTACCGAGCTCAGAAGGTTAGCTAGACAAAGGACAATGTTTATTGAGCTTTCAAGGTAATCAAAGAAATTTAGTTCTTACCAAGCTCACTCGATAATTGAAGAAAATGTGACAGAAATAGTTCTTACTGAGTTCAATCGGTCATCAAAGGTAATTTGGAAGAAGTAGTTCTTACCAAGTTCACTCTGTCATCAAAGGTAATTTGGAAGTAGTTCTTACCGAGCTCACTCGGTCATCTAAGGTAATTTGAAAGAAGCAATTCTTACAGAGAAAACTTGGCTACCAAAGAATTTTAAGGATATTGCAATGTTAATCGAGTGAAGATGGTTAACTCAAGAAATTTTCAGAAGCAGTATTTACCAAGCAGGTTCGGCTAGTAAAGGATTTCATTGTCTTATGAAATAACGTTTATTTATTCAGAGTAATATCTGTAGCTGATTGATGTACAATTTATTGGTAAAAGCAACATGTAAATAGGCCGACTTGACAATCTGAATGGTATAAGTAAGAAGTCAAGTTGTGAATTTTAAAAGGTATGAAGTGGAAGAATGTGGAATTAATGTAATATGAAGACTAATTTTTGTGGAAGCAGATTTGAAGGATGATCAGAGATCATTGAGGAGCAACAGAGCCATATTTGATCAAGGAGGATCTAATAATGCTAAACAAAGACCTGTAACCAGAAAATTCAGTTGCATCTTGTTTAGGGTCACACCTAATAGTGTGTATTATAACCTTTAACATGGTTTTCTCCTAACAGGGCTCACGTCAGAAGAGTGAAAAATTGGTGACTAGTTACTTGGTGGTTTTTCCCATATTGGGTTTCCACGTTAAATCTGGTGTCTCTTATGTTCACTTTATTTTCAATTACATGCATGAATGCTTGAAAAAGTAATAGTTTAATCTTACCGAGTTACAACATTTGTTTACCGAGTAAAAGCAGTAACTAGATCTTTAAGACATCTAAGGGAATTGTGAATTAATTTTGTTAGCAATTGATTCACCCCCCCTCTCAATTACTCTATCTTTAATTCCAACAGATAGGCAGCTTACCTTTGAATTTACCTTTTCCTTTGTGAAATGTTCTGGCCAACAATGCTTCCAATTGTTCAATGTCTTCCTCATCTATACTACTATCACTGGATGCATACTTTATCTTTCTTTTCTTCTTCTTTGGCTTTACCTCCTCAGAATCCTTCAGTAGCAATTTTTCTTTGAAAGTTGATTCAATACTCTCTAGTCTGTAGTTGTCAAAATTAGATATCTCAAAAGTAGGGAGTCTCCCTACCAAACCTTCAAGGGTTAGATCATTTCCTGGCATACATTTTAACTCTTGGATTGCAGACACTCTAATGACATACATAGGCAACAATGTTCTCAAGACTTTACTCAACATAGTATCATCATCTATTTTACTAGTAGCACCTTTTATTTCACTAAAAACTTCTTTTATTCTAGCAGCATATTGAGCAATGTTCTCACCTTCTTCCATTCTCATGTCATCAAACCTACCTCTGAGGCTCTCTGACTTGGCACTTTGAACATTTTTGTCTCCTCTATAGATGGTGTCTATGACATCCCACATCTACTTTGCACTCTTAAGGTTTTTGATATCATCAAACTCAGCATAGCATAGAGCAGAGGCAATCTCCAACATCGCCTGATTGTGTTCTTTCTTTTTTTTTCTAATCTTTAGCAGTTAGGGATCCTGTTGGATCAACATGTTCTACTAAAACGCAAGATTGTGCATAATCTCCAAGTCCTCCAAGGTGTAGCTTCATCAAACTTTGCCATGCAGAAAAGTTATCTCTATTTAGCTTTGGTACCTCTCTTTTTGACATCTTGATCTTTATGCTTTTAGTACCTTAAAACTAATGCTCTTAAGCAACTGTGCTTTGATACCAATTGTTGGAATTCTTTTAAAATAATTAAGAGGGGGGGTGAATCATTTATTCAAGGTCTAGATGTACAAAGTAAAACTGTTCACAATTTAGTGAACCCTTAAAACTTTCTCAACCATGCATGCATTCATTGTGTGTTAATCAAAACTAATATGCTACTGTAACATTAACATGCAGAAATGTAAAGCATAAAACACAACATAACCATCAATACACTTGACACAATGTTTTAACGTGGAAACCCAATTTGGAAAAACCTCTAGTAACATGCTACTCATTTTTCACTCTTCTGAAGTGATGCACTATTAAAGGCCAACCCTGTTAAAGGTTACAACACACACTATTAAATGTGACCCGGTTAAGGGATTTCAATCACCCTATTAAAAGTGAGCCTTGTTAGAGGACTTTAGGCCATTCACTTGGAATGCCACCCTATTAAAGGATTTTTCAATGACTATTAAGTCAACCTTTCTTTCAAGGATTTACCCTAATCTGATACAATTGTTATAAAGTAATAGTAGAGCTTTGATCTGATACAACTTACAACCTTACTTGTAGATGACAGATCACTATTTAGTCCTCAACTCTGCTTAGCTTCCAATCTTTTTAGCTTTGATAGCTTGTTCACCCTTCAAGCATTCATCCTCTTTAAGCATTCTTGCTTAGTTTGCCATTGCAGACTTCTTTTCTTGAGTCACTTGATGAAGCAAACCCTTTTCCTTCTCCTTGTCAGATTTTTGCTTCCAAAACTCCCTGACTTCTTTGCTTCATGACCAGATATCCCTACATATAGGAAATTAGAACTCTTTTCCCACTCATTATTCATCTCAAAAATTAGGCTTTTTGATGGATTAGGTAAGATACAATGTATCTACCCCATATCTTGTCTTTTTTAGAAAATTCTCCTATAATCCACTTGAATTTGCCTCCAAATTGGTTTACATAAGATTTTGTACCTCCAACTCATCAATCTTATCTTCCTCATGATTTACAAGTTCCAAGAAAACAAACTTGTCAACTTTTATCTGGCGAATCTTTGATCTTTTTCATAATACAACAGTTTGGCATTATCAACTTACTGATGCTCAGCATCAACTAGATTTTACTGGTGCTCGACATCAACTGAAAATCAATTGGCTTCTACTATCTTTCTCGGCATCCACTAGAAATTACTTTCACTTGGCTCCAATTGAATTTTTGCTTGGCTTGCACTAAATTTGCTCGACACCTTCTATCAACTTGGTCAGGCTTAGCAAATGAACTTTGTCCAACCTTTTTCTTTTAAACTTTCTAGGTGTAGCCAATCATTTTGTAACATCAAAGTAGATCATCAATACATTATGTTATCACTATCTTAACTAATTCTTGCACTTCAATACATAACCATAACTCAACCTTTCCTCTAGGTACTTTTGTTACATCTTGTTGATCAAATCCTCCTCATCAATCAACTAATTGGTAGTGCTTAAAACATATAAGCAATTGTCTTATCGACATGTAGTAGATTTGACATCAGTGACAAAACAATGATTGAAAACACTTCTTCAATAGTTCTCTTACTCAAATGATCCTTTCAATCATATATCAACAAAAAAGAATTCTCATATTAGATTAGATGTTTCCATTTGTCCACTTGAAACTCTTCCACTTGTTGATAAAACCCCTCTCTCCACTTTCTTCCTATAACTAAAAATCATATCTTATCCTTCTGCTGAAGAATGCTTGAAATATCTTCAGAAGATGGAAAATACGGCTGATTTGCAGGAAGACATAAAATTGAATCTGATGCTAAAATATATGCCAAAAATAGTTCTAAATGATTTTTAGATGCAAAATGATATTCTCAAAATATTTTCCCCAAATTTGGAGCCAACAATCACCCATATTTTCCTCATAATTGATTCTAAAGCTCAATCATGAAAATCACCCATTCTTCTAAGAATACCCCCATTTTACAAAATTGCCTATAATTCTCACCCCTGAATACATGTGCATTTTTTGATTGCATATTTAGAAAGCTCATCTTCTTCCAATTTGAATGGTATACTGCACTCTATGTTTTTGATAAAAATGGCCCCTATGGCACTCATTTGAAAATTTAGACCCTAGCTTATGAATCAGACATTTATATATGAAATTTTTTTAATTTGATATAGTTTGAAATATACAAAATTTCAAAATCATTTAAAAATTTCAACTCATAGATACATGTGAAAATTTGAAGGAAAAATAATAAAAAATGGAATTTTATGATTTCATATTTTCCCTAATCTTTGAATCTAGGTCAAACTTGGTTGACCACCTAGGTGCCACATGTTAGCATCTGATTCATCGACCTCTACATAGTCACCACCACTTGGGCACCACATGGAAGCTTCCCATTGGCCAAATCTACCACCTAACTCACTACATCATCAGGCTCTACCACATGTTGACTCCTCACAACCTTGCAGCTTTAACCCTTAACCACGGCTAGACTTGGGCAATCATGAAACTAACCATCTTCACAACTTTGGAGCTTGTTTTCCTTAACCATGATTTAAGCTTACGACTAGGTGAAATAAGCTTTCTCGCAACTTTGGGGCAATTTTCTTTGACTTTGCATTTAACTCTGGGATTGTGCGACATGGTTAAATCTACCATTTTCATGTCATTGTTCGATTATCTCCTAACTGTGCTCTAACTATTGTGACTATGAACTTGACTTAATCATACCATCAAAACATTTTTCAAACTTGACTTCTAATGTTGTGAAATCCTAATCTACGGTTAACTAATTATGTCACTCCATCACCGCGGTTAGGCCTAACTGCATGGTTATTATTGTGAATGTGTGCCTACACACCATGTAGCCCTGATACACCATCTCTTTGGCATATGTTTGGTTCAAAAATTTCCCTTAGCCACTAGCTAGTCATTTTTTTGTGGGTAGGTCCCCACGCAAACCTTTGGCTTCCAAAGGCCTTGTGCCTTTCCAAACACTTAGTAATAGTGTGCTTGGGCATTTAAACATTATGAAAGGCTTCAACACAATAAATGTGGGATTATCAAGTTTTCACATCTTCCCTCTGCCTTGCACCTTCAGCCATGACATCGATGCCTCCAATGAATTATTTTAAAATGGAAAAGGCCTTTTGTTGATTTGCTTCCAAAAAATGGCAGTCTCATTGTGTGTTTGAGGAATCTATTGTTACAAATGAACTTCCACATAGGGCAACGTGGATTTTGAAGTATCTATTTGGCACTGGGTAGTTCAAAATTCAAATGTCTTCTTTTGCATGGAACTACTTTCTTCCCTCTGCTCAATCTAACTCTCTTCCTTCACCCTGTGGAGATGGTAATTCTCTTGCTTTTTGCATTCAACACCTCCCATTGAATGGCCTCTTCAACTGGTGGCCATCCATTCTCATCCTCGGCCCTATCACACATGGTGGCTCCTTTAAAATCCTCCAATGTCTTCTTAAGTTGTTGAAGCATGCTTTGTCCCATTTACGTGCTCAACAAAATATTGTTTAATACCCTCGCCATGGGCATACAAGAAATTTGGGGAATAATGCCCTCTAAATTTAGAGCTCATGGAGCAAAGTGGTTGCTAGCTCATCCTCTATCAACACACATCACATATTGTTCCTATCTAGCTTGTTGTGCATGGCTCACATAATGTTCCCATCTAGATTGTTGCGCATAGCTCCCCAAGCTTCTTCTCTAAGGACAATCGGTGATTGATCCTACACATTCTCCTTTGCTAAGAAAGGTGTGAAGGTTGTTGGATATGCTACCAATGGTGCATTTCATTTGAGTATACCCACCCCTACTCAACTTCATAAGTTTGCATTTCCAACATTGTGAATCATAACTTTGATTCCTCTGAATAACTATTGTTCTAAGTAATTGTAAAATGTTGGCCTCATCTTTGTATTGTAGACTTTTCTTATTTCATGGCACTCTCCATTTGTATGCTCACAACATCTTGTGAGTATATCAAGAAGAAAGCATGTACTAATAACAACTCTTTCCTTTTCTCAAAGTCAAAACAGAGGTGAAAATAATATCCAACAACCTTCAAATTCATCTCAGTGCAGTATAGCTCGTAGCACCATCTTATGAGAAATGTTTTGTACATCAAAATTTGCAAAGAAAGACATCTCCTAGGATAGTATTCATCAAATGTGAGTGTGGGACCTTCCAAATGCATTGAGACTTTACCAAATCCTTCATTGCATTTAAGTTTTAGATTAATTACTTAATATCAAAATAGTTCCCAATCAGGTTATACCAACTTGAAAAATATGTCTGAAACATATAGTGAATAGAATCACATTATGCTCTTAAAAACACTAAACCAAGAAATACCATTGCACTTAAGGGAAGACCCTTATATACACGATATCATATAGTTTGATGGAAACAATCGAGTCCCAAAATGGAGCTGACTTTAAAAAACATTTTGCAATTCAAACACCTGACCCGTTAATATGATCCATTGATTTCATTTCACTGATTAGACTAAAATTGATCACTATCTAAACACTTAAAACTCATTTTTTACCCTTTTCCATAAACTATCCACCTTGTGTAGAGAGGTCCTTGGACTGGCCTTAAAAATTGATAGGAACACCTGATTGGGCTCTGATATCTAACATGTATGCTCTCTAGCCCAAAGACTCTCACCCTGTTAGATTTTGTTTCATGATGAAATTGAGGTCAAAAGATATTGATCGTCAAATTTGTCTTCTCTGAACTACCTGCAAACAAACATGTTAGAAAACAATAAATCACGCTTGATTTTGGCTTTGAAAATAGGTCAAATGGACACTTGGAAGCACAAAAATTGGGGAATTAGTTCAATGTCATTAGGAGAGTATAAAAATATGATTTGGGCTCATGATGAATAATTGGGTGCATTTGGAAAATGTTCAAAGTGGGGTACTCTGAATTGCAAGACGGGAACACTAGCAGAAAAGTGATTTTCTCAAACAAAATGGATCTGGGAAAGTGTCTAGATAGATTGGTCAAGACTAAAAAATTAGAACACTTAAAATATTTTTAAATTAGAACATAGTGGTACAATATATTTTTTTTCATCTATCATGGATTCAGAGTTATGACATCCCGAACAAGGGTAGTGATCAATCTGCACTTTTTTACACCAATAAAACTATATAAATTGCATTTGGAATTGTTTTGAAAACTAGTCAAATAGATTTTTCATAGGATCAAATCTAGAACATAACAAGTGTTTGACCTCTAGAATGCAATGCAAAAGGAAATTTCTCATTTCATTCAACTGGGTCAAAATTATAACTGGTCAAATAGGACTTCCCAGAATTTTGAATAATTTGCATCAGTGTGATGATAGTAAACAACCAACTTTTAGGGATTCAAAACCTAGTAAAAACATATCAAAATGAAATGAACATAGAAACATAGGTCCCTTGATATGAATACTAAGTACTCCCAAAGTAGTGAGTCATGAAACTTTACCGGGTACAAGATATTCAATTGCAAACTAGGCTTCCTGTCGTTGGTTGACATGAGCAAAAAAGCAGATTTAAGCAATGCTTAAAATGAAACTTCTCTAAATGACTTAGAATAACACTTTATCATTATAGGACACATGGATAAGGTGTTAGAAACATTAAACACCTCATAGGCCTCAAAATGACATTCAGGTGCTCAAGTATTAAATGCGCTTATAGGGGCTCAAAATTTAGAATGGTACTTAAAACTGGGATGCAATTTTGAGTCCCATCAATAGGGATAAAATATATGATAGGAAAATCATGAAAACAGAAATAAGGCATTAGGAAAATGATGAAATAGATCATCATGCCAGAATTATAGTCGAGCTGACTAGGGAATGGATCTGGAAGCCATTTCGGATGGATCCAGTTTCTCAGGCCATACCTCTACAAGCCACATCTAGGCCTTAGAAAGGTAAATGGGCTAAGGTCACCATACCAACCTAACCTACTACATTACCAATGAGACCAAAAATAGTGCATCAACATGAGTGGGAGGTTGAGTACTTCGAGGTGGATAAGGGAAAAAAGAGGAAGAGTGCAGCCCCTAGGGCAAGGAAACAAGTGGAAGAGGTCCAAACAACACTAGCTCTACAAGAGCTAGAGCCAAAAAACTAACCTCAAGCTGAGCAAGAGAAACCTCTAGAGAAACCACAACCAAAGCATCAAGAGGAGGAACAACCCAAGGAACAAGTGGTCCCACCACTGAGAACTTCAAAGGACAAAGCCTTCGCCTTAGCTCTAAAAAGAGCAAGAACAGAAACAAACGTGGTGGGTACTCAGAGAAGGAGATTGAAGAAGAATACTCCATACCCATAGGTTCCAAAGACCATCCCAGAAGCAAAGGATGAAGAAGAAGGGGAACAAATAGAATTTGTCCCCTTGACCTAGACAACCCGCTCGGTAAAAGCCCAAGAGGAAGAGAGAAGAAGAAGCTCTACACAAACACCTCCATCCACTCCAAGAGAGCCTATAAAGTAGAAAATTTAGAAGATGAACAACATAAGTGGATAGTGGAGATGGAGAGTAAAGGAGTTAATGTCTTTGACCTCTTAGATATTGATTTTATGCCAGTGGGCACTGAGATGGTGGATGAAAAGATAATAGATACTCCCATGAGCGATCCATTAGGAGAGGATTGGAATCAATTTCCTCCTCTACTTTAAGGACCTCTAGGCATTCTACCACCACCACCATAGGATATGACCATCATTTTGGATAAAGGGTTAGTAACTCCACCTCCTCTGGCTATACAAGAAGAAGTAGAAGGTCAACAAACCAAGGAGGGAGAATACCAACAACTTCATGTCAATGAAGTATTTAAGGAGGGGAAAATAGTAGAAGAAAATCAATAGACTCCCCTAGATATAGAGGCTAGATCCTTGGCCCAACAGACCACGAAAATTGCTTTTGAAGATCTTCCTCAACATGAGAAGATTCCAGAAAGGAGTAATAATGGTAAGGATCCTTCTTCAAGACCAACCTCTTCAGCTAAGTACATGTCACCTATGGGGACTACACCATCATGGCTTAAAAGGGAAGTCATTTTTCGATAGAAGAAGCTGTTGGAGCTAATATAAGAGGAGGGAATGAAGGAATTGATTAAATTGATAAAGAAGCTTGAGCCACTTAAGGGTGATGCTAGAACACTTGCCTTCATCGTGAAGAAACAATATCAAGACCTTCTAGCTCGTATCGAGATTTCTCCTCTCATGCCAACACTGAAGCACTGACTCCTAAAGATTACCAAATCAAGAAAGTCATGTTGGGAAAGCCCACAGTGGACACAACCAAAGTGTTGATCACTATAGGCCTGAAGGAGGTATTCTAGCATATGGATCAAAATGAATTAGAATTGATAACACTATGAAATTAGAATGAGCTACTTAGAGGCTACCTGAATGAGGTAGTGGGACCCATTGATCTGGAAAATCCAGAGGTCGCTCTTGGAGCTACATTAGGAAGGAAACAAATGGGCCCATAGATGGACTCATTTTTAGAAGCATGTTAGCAATGACATGATAGTTTTGAAGAGAGGGGAGTGTAAATAATATAGGGAAATTTAAACCTATTACACAACATCCAGCCAAATGTTGACAAGTTGGTTTCAATTGTGAACCAAGATATTATGCTGATGGATGAAGTATGTACTTGGGCCAATGATTTATAGGCACTTAGATCAATAAAGGGTTAGAGCTACCAGATGTTAATAGAGGTAAACTTTGTAGGATAGGTGGATAAGCTTGACGAATGGATATAAAAGATATCCACAAGTAATAAAGTAATGGAGGGGTTACATGAGGAATCCATTAGATGACAAATAAGGCTCAAGAGAAATTTATGGAAGTAGAAAGGTACTATAACATCGGTATCCTTGAGATTTTTGAGGATGAGTGAAAGACCAAGCTTTTTATAGTGCAATATTTTGTCCAACAATTCTAAAGAAACATTTGAAGAAGCTTCGTTAGAAAATGATATATGGAAAGCATTCAAAATTGAAGATACATTGTTGGAACTAGACACCAAGCTTTAGGATTTGAAAGAGATTTGGATAGAAGTTAGTAACTACTGGTAGATAGTAAAGAATAATTATGAGGCTTTAGATTTACTAGAATCCATTCAATTAGTAGAGATGATAGAGAAATTCAAGAATAAACATCCACACATCATTTTGGTGTAAAGAGGGAAAAACTCAGATGCTGGAAATCCAATTTTGACACTTGAAGATTTTTTTTATTTTTGGAACTTCTCACCAAGGTGCACATATGCACTTTTCATAGAGGTGTAGTGATAGTTTTGAAGAAGTAGTGCACCGAATCTTAACTGACAGCTGCTAATTTAGAGCATTCCATGCATCAAAAATGCATTTTGAGGGTAGTTCAACTCCCATAAATGTCTAGAGAAGGTCGAGCTTCCATTAATAGATATAAAAAAGGGTGAAGACCTACTTAGCATTATTTAGAGAGTTAGTTTGTATATAATTAGTTTATTTTATTAGTTTTTAGCATAAGTTTTCATTTAAAGAGCTCTCACTCCAAACACAAATGGAGGAGATGACTTCTTATAAATACATAAATGTAATATGAAATCCATGTTGTTATTTTGATGCAATAATATATGTTATTGGTGCTCTCATTTTGAGTGTAGTCATTCTTGCCAGAGTGTGTTATTTTTGTGAATGCATGTTCATAAATAATAATGGAGCCAATAGTTTTATTATGTTGTTATTATTGTACAATTTTTTAGTTCTGGTGTTTGCCTTATGTTAATGAATTATGATGTTGTGACGAACTGGATAAAGGATCATCTTTGTTCTTGCATAACATTTTGTCTCGCGTGACTACACTTTTTGTGGCCTCATGATTTGATGAAATGTGAAACATCTTTCAGTTATTATTGAGTTCTCATTGACGATTGCATCAGTGGAGTTGAGGAAGCGCTACTCCTAATTTTATTGGTTTTCTACTTGATCCTTTTGATAATTTAATTCACAGACGTATTGTTACCTTGGTTTTTGCCTGTTAGGAATTTCCCTTTCAGTTATTTTCTTTAATCTCTCATTACTCTATCTTTGTTATTTGATTTTCAAAAAAACTTGGTTAAAATAGGAATTCATATAGTTGCATTGATAAATGGCATTCATAATAAAATAAAAAACACAAAATATATCTCTTTTGTGGTTATATTTCAAACAACAACGTGTTGTGTAAGATTGGTTTGAACCAGCAAAGGCCTCCTCATGAACATACACATTTATCTTCAATTGAGTTACCCGGTTGGTTGAAAAACCCACCCAGAACCTTGGAGTTGGTCCTTGATCAACTTTTCAAGAGAGGGGTTCAAAAGGATCTCTATCATTCAAGATCGTGCAAAATGACAACTCAACATCTACCAAAGAGCATATTTTCAAATTGAAACATTAAGTTTGTTAGTTACTTTTGGAGGACATTGTGGAAAAAATTAGATATATTTGATGTCCAACTTATCACATTATCCACAAACTGATAGACGTACATAAGTAGTGAATAGCAGTGAGGAAAATTTGTTGAGATGCTTAGCCAGAGATAAACCAAAGGGATGAGTTTTAATTTTACCACAAATAAAATTTGCATACAATAATTATATCAATGAGACAATTGGTAAATCACCATTCCAGGAAAAATTTGGAAGTAGCCCTTGAAATGCTTCAAAATTAATGAAGTTGGACAAAGGAGAGAATAGTAGTGCCAAAGTTAAAGACTTTGCAAAATACTTGAAGAATTTACATGAGAAACCTAGGGAATTTATCTTAACAAATGAATACTTAGTACAAGGATGAGACAAATGAGAAAACAAGGAAAATAGATTTTATATTAGAGATGAAGTCATGGTTCATTCAAGGAAGGAGATACTTCTAGTGGGAACATATAATAAGATAAAGATGAAAAAGATTGACCATGTAAAATACTGAAGCAACATGATTCAAAAAATGCTCATGAAGTAGAGTTATCCAATGAACTCAATGTTTTACCAGTATTTAATATTTTAGACCTTACAAAATACTATTAAGGTAGTGTCGAAGATGAAGTAAAAGAGCATGATGGAATATTCCAATAATGACTTAACCTACAAAATATATTACAAACATCTTCGATAGTCATATTAGTAGAAGTACAAGAAATATGGCATATGAAGAATAATTGGTCAAATAGAAATAAAGGCCCATTGAAGATTCATTTTGATTTTCAAAGGAGGAGGTTAGTTGTCTAGTTTTTTCTCTAAACACCTAATATGTGACAACACCACTTCTCAAATTACCCTATTTGTTTGATGCAAGAGCATCAAAGGGCGATCTTACATCATTCAAAATAGTGTCTAGTTTTTCAATAAGGGCTATCTTTGTGCAGAGTTACAATTTATGAAAATTCACTAATTTTTATAAGTTGTTTATTTGAGGTTAGAATGTTTTAATTCTTCCCTAGAGGTTAACTTTGATTATATTAGCCCACCAATAAAGGTTCTTTGCAAGATCAAGTCTAGATTTGAATATTTAAAAAAAAAAATTTGGTAGAAGGGTAAAAAAAATGTTAAACTCAAATTTGAAGGCTTTAGAGGCTCCAAAAAGTGGTCAAACCTCATTTGACTAATACCTCATGGTTACTATTTTATATCACTTCTTTCCATTTCTAATATGGGGTTATAATAGCCAATTCGGTCAATGGGTCAAGAATTATGGCCTTAAAAAGTTGTAGTACATAAATTAGAAAAGTAAAAATACTTTAAACACTTGTTTGAGTTCCAAAAATTATTTGAGTTCTGCTCTAATGTAAGAAAAGATAAATAATAATATTTTAGGGATAGTTAGTATCAAATTTTAGGGTTAGAATATTCAAAACCTTATAGGGCAATTAAACTCTCTTATATAAAGAAGGTTGTAAGGTTATTTTAGGATAGTTTTGATGGTGTACATGGTGGCGCTGGATTGTAAATTATTATAATGAAAATACACCTGTGGTTGTAGCATGTCACATTTCTAAAAAATGTAATATCACTTCATTTAAGATAATAGAAAAAAAGTTTCATGTTCTTGCAATTTTTCAATTCTTACAATTTATTGCCTATTTCTCTATTATGTTGTGTGTGTGTTTGTGTTGATGACCATTATATAACCTTATACCATAAGAAGTGAAAGAGTGACCAAAGATGATCTAATAACTTGAAAATATAAAATAGATTGAAAGATTCCAAAAAAAAAATGTTAGCTATATCTATTGTAAGATGACATTATCTTAAAACCATCTATAAAATAGAGAGAAACATACAGAAAAATAAATTAAAAATTGATTAATCGACACGCTTTGTGGGTTGTTTATTGTAATCGCTTCTGGGGCAATAGCCAGATTATTTTTCTCTGTTCTTTGCTTACTCTTGGAGGTCCATTTCAGTCACAGAGTGAAGAGCACATGAGTAAAGTGGGTGTGTAGTGTGCGGAAATGGTTGGTGAGAGATGTAGAAAGGAGCCGATGGGGGATTTTGAGAAATGGAGAAGTAGGTCGAAAGTGTGGGAAAAGCTTGAAGAGGGTGGGGTTACTAATTATATCATGAAGCTGCATGGATTCAATCAGGAGGTGACCAAAAGCATGGTGGGGTCCTGGAAGGATGACAGGGTGAAGGTGAATGGTATCTATTTCCGAATAATGGAGGAGGTGATTACGGCTGTCACCGAAATCCCTATCGAGGGTTTTAAATTCTTTAGGGATAAGAAGCTCTCAGCCAATGTGGTTAGGGACTTTATGGAGAGTGAGAAGGAATTGAAGGCATTGAAAAAGATTGACACCTACTATCTCCTCGACTCCATGAAGAAGCGATGGAGGTATGTTTTGAAAGCTGTTATTGAGTACATTACTTTGGACCTTAGGTTTGATAGAGCCCGAACCCACCACTTTGTCATTTTGAATCATTTTTTGGAATAAAGCCAAAATTTCCTTTCCTTATTATCTGTTAACCTCTATGAGCAAGGCGGTGGATAGCTTCAAAAAGAAGCCCATCGCAAACCCAGCTCTACACGAGGGGCTGCTACTACTTATCTATGAGCACTTCAAAGCTCATACTATAAGCATCGCCCCCCCTCAGATAGAGAATGTGGAGTCTGGTAGTTCCGGTTATTCCTCTGACTCGAATGACATTCAGAGCCTCAGCTCTAAGAAAGGAGGGATCTCTTCTTCGAGGAAAGCAGTGACTTACCTTGCTAAAAAATCACCCTCCCCCACTACCCCTAGAAGAAAAATCCCTAAGGATCTCGAGCAGAAGCCTCCGGAGAAGGCAGAGGAGGGAGACAGCGATGATGAGGAGGACCAAGAGTCTGAGGAGGTGGTTAAGGAGACGCATGAGGAATTTAAGGAGGAAAGTGGAAGGAAGAAACACAAGAGAGAGAGTTTGGAGAATGTACACTCTCATTTTGAGGATGCATCTGTACTACCCCTTTCTCCTATCCATCTCCATCCTGAGGAACAGAAAGAGAAGAAAGCGAGGGATGTGACAGGGGAAGTGCAGACTAATGATAGGAGGAAAGCGTGGATCAACTTCAATGTCAAGACTTCTAAGATGGACATCTTCAGGGAGGCCATGAATCTCCAAATCCTAGTGGATAATCAGGAAGAACAATGGCTGGAAGAACTCATTGATCCGATGATTGTGGCAATTTCAGACAGAGCCAGGGAGACAGGGATGAACCTCTTGAATAATGCTCGTAACAATATGATTGATAATTTTAGATCAATCAAATGGCTTTTCCATGAGCTCAAGGAGGTCAAAGATCAGGTGAAACATTTTGAGGCAACAAGGAAAGGGATGGATGCCAATAGGAGGATGGATTCGGCTGACAAGCTCAGTCTGGCAGAAAAAAGGATACACAATCTGAAAAACTACAATCACAACCTTGCGAATCAAATGTTCTCCTTGTTAAGCTCCATTAATGATAACATCATCTCTCTCATGGGCTGGATCAGAGATAGAGAAATGCACAAAGATGAGGATGGAAAAGACAGGGATGAGGCCAGAACGGAGGATGACTCTCCAAAGGACAACTCCATTCTTGATCAGGACTAGGGGAACCAAAGGGTGCAATAGATGGAAGCAAAGGAGAATCAACTGGCCTTTGAGGCTGCTTAGGTTATGCAAGATCTGGAGTGAAAGAATGAGGAATAACTCTCACCTGTTCTTTTTTTTATCGTTGTCTTTTAGCTTTTTGTTCTGGCTTTAGGCCGTGGCTTTGCTTGTTTTTTTTTTCTGGTCTTTTCTCGGAACTCTTTCCTTTGGCTGGGCTTAATGCTTATTATTAGCCTATGAACTTAAATATTTTTGGCTGGGCTTTCATGCTTATTATCAGCCTTTTTTTTTTTTAACTATTGGGTTTCAAGTTCCCTGTAAAACCTGTTTATCTAATAAAAAAATACAGGAAAAAATAAAAATCTAGACATAGTCCATTATATTTCTTGTTAGAGTAATAAAGTATTTACTTATTAATTAAATCATATTGATTTAATTATTAAGTACTTGTTAACTCTATTTCACTTAAGCTAAAGTTAAGGCATATAATAATTAATTCTTTTATTAATTATTATCATGCAACCTAGGTTAGTTACATTTTAGGGTTTTGATCTTCTTTATTAGGATGAACTCTCTTTATAATTAAACATATTCATTCACTTTTAATAATAACAATCTCTTTTTTTGGTCATCAAGAATGTCTCATCTATGGATCTGGGAATTCCAACCTCCATAGCTTTTGCTTCTCTCTTTCTGTAACAGGTGTTGCATGCAAGTGATTCTTAGGAGCTATGGGGTTAATCTTTCATCAACTTGAACATGGTATCAAAGCTTTAGATCTTAATACCCCTATTCTATTTATGAAAGGTTTGGCTTGGCTTCCGTATCTACATTTTTTCTTTCAGAGGGTTTCATTTTTCAAAGATTTTTTGTATTAGATCTTGGGGTTCAATTTTTTCAGTGCACATTTAGCCAAAACAAAGCTCACCATTGAGCTCAACGAGCCCAAAAACCCCTATTTTCATATAAAATTTGTTCATTTTGGACACAGTTGGAATTTGAGGCAAAAAAAATATTGGTCGCATATTGGGCATGTTTCCTTAGGCAGTGATTTTATGATTTTACAGCACAAATCAAGATTTTTTAGTACAAAAATCAAGATTTTTTGTTCAAAAATTGAGATTTTTTTGGCATAAAAATTAAGATTTATTGGCATAGAAGTTGAGGTTTCTGGTACAAAAATTAATATTTTTGGCATGGAAATTGAGAGAATTTCTGGTATGAGACAAACATGCTTCTCAATGCAATTTTGGTATAGAACTAGATGCTTCCCGAGGCAATTTTGGTACAAAATCTACACACTTCCCGATACAACTTTGGTAGAAAATTGGTACACTTCCTAAGCTAATTTTTGGTACTAGTGGGCATGCTTCTTGAGGCATTTGGCATGGATCCTGAGGCTCTGATTTTTTATTTTGCCCTTCCAGCTCTTTTTTGACCTACCTATGGCTTTTTGGTTGTAACTTGCTCATTCAGACTTCATTTTTTACAAATGAGATATCATTAGAAAGTTGATTCCAAACCAATCATGATGGTGCAATATGTTTGGACTTTTTATGTTGTTTGGTTGTCATTTTATGAAGTCAAACTTAGGGGTTTTATTTTTCACTATGGGAGACATCTTGAGACATTCCATTTTCTACATTCCTCTCCAAGCACATCCCATTTAGTTTTTTGCTTTTTGCATTCTGGTGGATATCTTGGTTGTTTAAGGTTCAAAGATCAATTTTTTTGCTTTAGATTATTTTTCATAGGTTGTACTATCTCTTGTATTAGCCTTATATCTCTTTTGATCTTTGTTGACATCCATTTGTAGTATTTTTGCAAATGCATTGAGATAAAGTGTCACTATATTGCATTTTGGGATCTTGCAAATCTTTGTGTTTTTTTGTACTCACACTAAATTATAAAATGTCTTGGGTGGTTTCATGTTGGTCACATTCACCATCTTCTATTGTCAAATGAGTGTTTCTTCCATGATATTAGCCTCATGGTGTGTCGATGACACATGTTATTATAGGTGTTTGTAGTTCTTTTACACTCTCAATGTTCATGGTTCTTCTTTCTGTAAGAGATATTGCATTCAGTTTTAGTGTTCATGTCTTACCTCTCAGCATTGTAGGGGGTTATGTTGATTCTATTGCTTTCTTTGTTCAATGGAGTGAGCTATGTTTTTAGTATTTGATCATATGTACTAGGTGATTGTAGTGGTTGGATACCTATGTATTTCAGTGAGATGAATTATTTACCATATAGATATTCTTTCATTCCTATTTTTGGAGGCCATGAAGATACCTTCCATCTTCGATTGGTCAACTCTTCAGACTTAGTCTTCTCTACCTAGTCATGTTCTATATAGTGGAGGTTCTTTAGATCAATAATTTGACAGTATTTGCAACTTCATGCTTCATTGGTGTTCTTCATGATCATCTTTTGTTCCTATCTTCTAGGACATTTTGTTAGAAATAGATAATATTGAGAGGGGGGGTGAATCAGTATTCTACAAACTTTTGCGCACAACTGAATATTAATAATTACTTTATAACATGCATATGAAAGTAAACCAACAATGCTGAACAATAAATATAACCATGCACAAAGAAACCTCATAACACCATTATTTGTTAACTAGGGAAACCTTGGCCAAGGGAAAATCCCAGTAGGGATGATACTCACTAGATGATCCATTAAACAAAAGAATTATGTTAAGGATATTGACCCTTTTAGGAGTCCATGAAGTATATATAGTGTCTCAAGTCCTTGTTAAAGGACTAAGCCTTGTTAGAAGCATCAACCCTGTTAGGAGTTGGTAGATCAAATAAAATGTATGCAAGAAGAGCCCATTGCCCTTACATGCAATTATACAATTAAGTTCTTCACAAGAGTAGATATACATGCAATACTTTTACTCTACTCTAATTCACACTTTCTCTAATCATACTTTAGATCTTGCATCACATAAGGCTCATATAACTTTCAAGTTGTTTGTACAATAATTTGCATGTCGTACTCACTTCACCTTATCTGTGCAATATAAGTTCTTTACTTATACCTTACACATTAATAAAACTCTGTTCAGTCGACCTTCATTTCTTCACATACTTGACATAATATAAAATAACTTATGGATTAATATCCACAAATTTGACTCATCATGACTTTGTAATTATTTTATCACCAAAATAATTACTTAAGCCATACAACTCATATTACTGATATGAGTTATTCAACACTATTAAATATATGTACTTGTATTTCAATTGTAACTTGCACTATACTATCCATTCACATTTGTACATTGGCATACTTCATCATGACTCTATCATAAAGATATTTGCAACTGCACATAAGCTAACTCAAAACAAGTTTTCTGTATACATCACATTTGTCTTTGTTCTGCTACAAACTATCTAACACAGACAAATTTTTAACTCTAAATGCATAAATGAAATGTTGAATAGATGTTGCATAAATGACAACTATCAAAATATTTAACTAACCATATTGCCAACAATCTCCCCCTTTGGCATTGATGGCAAAATTTGAGAAAATTGGCTAAGTCTCAAAATGATGTCATACATAACAAAAAAAATGAAAGTAACTACACAAAAAAAAATTAAAAACATAATAATTTTATTCATGTTTTGATGGATCATTACATTCCTTATCACTCTTTTACATTAATACATAGGTATACTCCCCCTTTCATATACATATATAATTCCTTACATTTATTACTTCTCCCTCTTTAGTACTTACAATCATACAATTTTTCCTACGTAATTACTCCCCCTTTGACATCAATGGCAAAGGTGTCAAAAATTGTATACAAAACTAGGTGGCGTTGATCAACTTGACATTCTGGAAAAGAAATCTGCATATACAATTTTTAGTCTATCCATTTCTTTCTTCCAGTTCTCCTTTGTTGTATCAAAAATATTGATTAGTGCACATAGTGCATAAGATGCTACTTCAACTGCACTTAAGTTAGTATAGGAAAACTTATCATAGGAAGCATTTGTTGCAAGACATTCCTCCAGTTGCCTCTACAAAATATTGATCTTCAGTGACAAGATTTCTCTAAGAGTAGAGAAACTTTTTGCTACCTTATTCTTTTCAGTCTCCAAACCTCTGATCACACTGTGGATCTTTTCCACCTTTGTTCCACACTCCTCAATACTAGTCTCAAGGAGTTGCATTCTTGCAGTGAGTGTGTCAAGATGACTCAACTTACCCTTTATCTAACTCTAAAAGTCTATTAGTGAAATGTCCCTTTCTTTGATTTTATATGAAATTTCAAGCCTCAAATCAGATTTTTAAAATCAAACAACCAATATTTCAAAGATCTACCAATTTCTCAATAAACTCCAAATCGGGTATGCCAAAAATAGTGCCAAAAGCTTCACAGCTTCACCTATTATTAATAAATCTGAAAGTGAATATTTTTATAGAAATTTGAGCAGCCTAAAAGCCTATAAAATGACATTTCCAAATCTGTATAACATGCACACAATAGCTCCCAAACGGAGGACAAAAATAATGCTCATCGGGCTCCCGAAAATAGCACAAAATAGCCCAGAATCACCACAAAGACTTAATAATCTATCACAGAAGTATAATCATATCCAAATACATATATTCAGCTCTATTTTAACATTTAAAAGTCTGATATACAGCAGAAACCCAAACTGATATGAAATACTCAACCAGAAACACCAAACTCTTACAAAAAATACACTCGAAAACTCACAAATCTGTACTGTTCAGCACAAAGGAAAACTTTGCATGAGCATGCACATGGAATGGCTTCAAAATCCCATCTTTATCCTTCCTAGAAACCTGCAAACTCTCGTTCTTGGGTCTCCTTCTTCACAGGTTTGGCAGCCTCTGAAGAACAACAAAGCAATGAGCAAAAATCAAGTTCTGGAATGAGCCCAAAATGCCTCCAAACCCCTTAAAAGAGGGCATAACCCTAACTCACATCCAAGAGGGGTTAATAAAACATATTTTAATAATAATTTTCATTTATTAGTCCATTAGCTTCCAAAGATTATCCCCTTTTTCTGAAACTTCACCTTTTTGGGTCTGCCTGCCTTAGGAAAGATTATTATTTTTAATTATTTGAAAAAGGGACATGAAAAGTCCTCCCCTCCCAAATATTGTTTGTCCTCAAGAAATGGTTGAACAATAAACCAATCAATCCACCTAGATCCCAAATGTAGTCATGAACTATACTACTATCAATTAACACAGGCTCCTGCAATACCCTCTGCAATATAACCAAAAGGAATCCATAACCAAACTGAGAATTATAGCTCAACCAAACTCCAAAATCAACACTACGACAGTCCAAAACCCATGAGACACAAACTCTTAGAACATTAGAACCCAAGTAAAGTGGATAAATCAAACTGCCAACATAGTAAATACCATCAACACATCCCACTGGCCTATACGAAATGTACAATCCAACTCTGTAATAATGGTGAATGCTCCTAAATGAAACTGTACAATGTATGGAGAATCCACACACTGTACAACTCCTACAGTCAACACAACTCTGTAGATCACCAACCATTGTCTCATAACCATAACTCCCATGCACTATTGATGGTGAAAAGACATTACAAAATAAATAGCAAGAAATGGAACCCAAACCAAATTTTCCTGCCATCAACTCCTCAACACAAGGATCAAATGCTAACTGATGTACATACCCTGCAATATAATATTGATAAAAAAAACTAAACTCAATCAATAGCTCACCATGAACAAGTGATACAACCCATTATGACTGATCACCAACTAAGTCAGGAGATGTCATAGCCAAAGGAATAGAATCAATAACAACACCCACTGAAGTATCACTCCAAAACTGATGCTCTAAGTCTTGTATTATCAAGCTGTCAACTACAAAACCTATCGCCATGTCATGCCTATCACAACTCTCATCCCGAGGCGTCAAACTATCCCATAACTGATGATAAGCATTAGGAACCAAAATACATCTTTGTATCATCATCTCATCAACATGGTCATCAAAGGTGAATTGATGAGCATACCTCACAATGTAATGTTGATAGAATGCACCAATCTCAGTCAGTGGCTCAGACTGTAATCCAGATGAAACTAACTACAATTGATCATTAACCATGTTGGTACTGACTACTACCTCTGAAGATATCACCAAGGGAGTAGTATTACTAGAAAGAACCATGCCAACTGCCGGCTCACCAACATCACACATGATCTTTGATACATCTCTAGTCTCTGTGGCATCAGTACTAGAGGCCACCACCATGTCAGGCATACAACAATCTGCTACAGCACCTAACTCAACTGAACCTGACTCTAGTGGGAATGAACCTGATATGCGAATGTTAGTATCAAGGATGGATGCATCCCCATCTCCACTGTCTCTGACAATCTCGGCCATGGACATCCTCGAATCACCAAACACCACAGCTTGTGACTGTATAGAATCAGGTAGAGACTATAGTCGCTCTAATTCCATGGTCACCTTAGCCAAACAAAACTGTGACTCCTCGAAAGCCAACTATGTACTCTCAAGAATCTCAGAAGTCACCTCGAGTTGCTGAGTAAGCTCACTCACCTCATCTTCCTTGGCCAATAATGCATTGTATTCTGTACTCCCCCACTCCATAAGATAATCTCTATTAGCTACCAAATGCATATAATTCTATCTCAGAATCTGGATAGCCTCCCGTAAAAAGTGGAACTCTGTCAAGGAAAAATAACTACCTCCCTGCTCATCACTAGTAGGAGAACCCCATCCATAAACTGCTAACAACTGACGAGCAGCATCAAAATGCTGGCAAGCGATAGAAATGTCTCGCTCACTAACTCTCAACTAATTAGACACATGATGGCACTATCTAGACTGTCTCCTACAAACCTCCTCTGATGCACTGTCTAAAGGAATATCCTCAAAGTTACTAGTCTCTAGAGTATTACCATCCATATCCTGTGAATCAAATCCAAAGCTCATATCAACATACGGAGTATCAAAAACTATAGCACTGTTGTCCAACTCCTTTGTACCAAAAGAAACTGCCAAGGAAACTAAGTCTTCAAAACTGCCCACTGCATCCTCTTGGATGTCATCAATGCCAATATGATCCTGGGACTCATTTGTACACACTGCCAAATATGAAAGATCATCAACACATTCCAGCAAGTATGGTCGACTGGATATATGAACAAAGCCCAACACCGGTGTATAAAAACTAATACCAACATCAAACAAGCTGCTAGCACAAGAAAAGACAACACCGTGCAATCTGCTAATCAAATCCATGATAGCACCCAAAAAAACATTGCTACCAAAAAGTTTTAAAGATCTCCAGTCAACTAAATGCCAATATAATAATCTCAAGTCCATATCCGTAAACTAGAATCAGCTGGTAACTCAAGCAAACTCCTCACCTGAGTAATATGACCAATACCAACTAACTCCACATACTTGTCATGATGAGATAATGAAGTCACAATACTGTCTTTTTTCACTTTCAACTGGTTGGACAAATCATGTGAAGTACTACCAGCCTTAACCTCATGTGATGAAGCATCTAACTATGCCTGGTACTCTTTCTCAGCAAAGTCATGAATGCTCAATGTCTGGTCATCTCTATCAGGTATCTCACCATCATGCACAACAACATCCTCATAATCATCATCTAAACCCACTACCTCCTGTGGTAGAGTAGAATCTGAGACCTCTGCCTGGCTATAAGCTAGTTTCTCAAACTCCTCATGCAAGTTCTTGGTAATTGTGTCATCTGCCCTGTGAGAAAATCTGCCAAATAGAAATCTAGTCAACTTATCCACCTTAGCTGGGTCAAACAACATGTCATTCATTATATGGTGGTGCTCAACCAACTATTCAAACATGTCATGGCTTATTTTCCTAAGTTTATCTCAAATGACTAAATAACCATCCTTTCTATTGTTTTGACTCTGGATATCAATTGTCCAAGATCGTGTCCTCTGAGACTCTGTACTATACCTGTCCATTCTGGATAAAGTAAAGTGTAACCCCAATAGGTTATAACTTCTTCAAACACCAAGAACTAACATGCAAATGATTAGAAGTAGCATGCAACCATAGATTTTGACATGCAGCTGATTAGAAGCAACATGCAACCACCAAATTCACCAAGAACTAACATGCAAATGATTAGAAGTAGCATGCAACCATAGATTTTGACATGCAGCTAATTAGAAGCAACATGCAACCACCAAATTCACCAAGAACTAACATGAAAATGATTAGAAATAGCATGCAACCATAAATTTTGGCATGCAACTGATTAGAAGCAACATGCAACCATAAATTATGATATGCAAGATTTGGGTAGTTCTCAAAACTAACATGCAAACTTCTACAAACCCTCAGGCTGGCAAGATCATAGCTCTAATACCACTAAAATGTCCCTTTCTCTGATTTTATATGAAATTTCAAGCCTCAAATCAGATCTTTAAAATCAAACAACTAATATTTCAAAGATCCACCAATTTCTCAATAAACCCCAAATCGGGTATGCCAGAAATAGTGTCAAAAGCTTCACAGCTTCACCTATTATTAATAAATCTGAAAGTGGATATTTTTATAGAAATTTGAGCAGCATAACAGCCTATAAAATTAAATTTCCATATCTTTATAACATGCACACAATAGCTCCCAAACGGAGGACAAAAATAATGCTCATCGGGCTCCCGAAAATAGCACAAAATAGTCCAGAATCACCACAAAGACTTAATAATCTATCACAGAAGTATAATCATATCCAAATAAATATATTTAGCTCTATTTTAACATTTAAAAGTCTGATATACAGCAGCAACCCAAACTGATATGAAATACTCAACCGGAAACACAAAACTCTTACAAAAAATACACTCGAAAACTCACAAATCTGTATTGTTCAGCACAAAGGCAAACCCTACATGAGCATGCACATGGAATGGCTTCAAACTCCCATTCTTATCCTTCCTAAAAACCTGCAAACTCTCGTTCTTGGGTCTCCTTCTTCACAGGTTTGGCAGCCTCTGAAGAACAACAAAGCAATGCGCAAAAATCAAGTTCTGGAATGAGCCCAAAATGCCTCCAAACCCCTTAAAAGAGGAAATAACCCTAACTCACATCCAAGAGGGGTTAATAAAATATATTTTAATAATAATTTTCATTTATTAGTCCATTAGCTTCCAAATATTATCCCCTTTTTCCGAAACTTCACCTTTTTGGGCCTGCCTGCCTTAGGAAAGATTATTATTTTTAATTATTTGAAAAAGGGACCTGATAGTTAGGTACTTGTATGACAATGTGCACTGTCCATACAACTTCTTACCTTCATCAATGTGTTTCCTTAACTCCTTGATGCTTAGACCAAGTGCCTTTAAGTCATTTCTCACATTTGTGCACATTGTGTGAATTAGTGTTGCATCATCCTTGGCCTATGTTGTTGAAAACAAATTGATACATGTATGAGAATGTGTTTCAATCATTGTTTTATCACTAATATCAAACTTGGTACTTTTTGGTAAGACAATTTTTTAGTTAAATTGAGTACTATAATTTTTTTGATTGATGAGGAGGTTTTGATCAAATGAGATAACAAAAACACCTAGAGGAAAGGTTGAGTTATAGTATTAAAAATGAGTACAAATATTAGTTAAGATAGTGATATATAGTGCATTGATTATCTACTTAAGGTTGCAAAGGATGGATACACTGACAAATTCTAGAAGAACAAATTAGAAGAATTGAGATTGCCAAGCTTGACAGAGTGGATAGTAGGTGCCAAGAAAAGTTAGTGCAAGTCGAGCAGAAAATCAATTGGAGTCGAGTAAAGAGAAAGTTCATGTATGTTGAGTGATATAGTGTAAGCTAAGTAAATTTTAGTTGATATCGAGTATTAGTAAACATTAGTGTTTGTCGATTTATCTAGTGGATGATGAGTGGAAGACCATTATGAAAGTTGAGTAACACCATATTGATGTCAAGTGCAAGTATTCATGTTAAATCATATATTTAATGAATCTAAGCTGACTATTTTGTTTTCTTGAATTTTGTAAAGCACGTGGAAGATAGCTATGATGAGTTGGTTGCACAAAATTTATGGTAAACTATTTTGAGGCAAATTCAAAGAGGATTGAAGAAGAATTTTCTAGAAGGGACTAAAATGAAAAGATGGGTAGATTCATTGATTCCTACCTAATCCTACCTAACCCTAAAATGGAAGATAGAGGATGAATAGAAAAGATCTTAATTTTTTATTTATAGAGATTTTTATTTAGAAGAAAAAGTTGCCATGTGCAAGAACCTAAAGAATACAAGTCTAGGTATAAGGTATTTCTTCATTTAGAGACTAAACATAAGAGACTATTATTGTCAAGCAAAGGAAGAAGACTTAAGAGTATGGATGCTTGAAGGGTGAACAAGCTATCACAGTTAAAGTGTGTGAAAGCCAAGAAAAATGGAGAACTGAAACAAAAATCTGTAATATGCAAGTGTTTTGTAAGTTTATACCAAATCAAGCCTTATTGCTACTTTCTAATCATTATACCAGTCTAGAGTAAATCCTTTGGATTAAGGTTGACCTAACAGTCTTTTGTAAATCCTTTAACCATGTGACATTCCAAGTGAATGATCTAAAGTCCTCTAACAAGGCTTACTCCTAACAAGGTGATTGAAATCCTCTAACTAGGTCACATTTAATAGTGTGTATTATAACCTTTAACAGGGTTGGCCTTTCATAGGGCATCACTTTAGAAGAGTGAGAATGAGTAGCATGGCACTGGTGGTTTTTTCTAAAATTGGGTTTCCATGTAAAATCATTGTGTCAAATGTATTATTCAATCTATTATGTTTCATGCTTACATTTCTACAAAGTTGATTTGATAGTAACTTACAAAGTTTAAGTGATTGTATGATCTAATGGATGCATGCATGAATATGTTTTATGGAATGGGTTCACTAAGTTGTGAAAGTTTTATTTGTACATCTAGACCCTTGATAATTGATTCACCCCCTCTTAGTTATTCTAAAGAATTCCATCAGTTGGTATCAAATTGATCTGCTTAAGAGGACTAGTTTGAAGGTACTAGAAGGAAAAAGATCAAGATGTCAAAAAAATAGGTACCCAAGCTTAACAGGGATAACTTTCTTGCATGAAAAAGTCTAATGAAGCTACATTTAGGAGGTCTTGGAGACCATGCACAATCTACCATCGTTAATGAGCATGTTGATCCTACTGGAGCCCTAACTAGTGAAGATTTAAAAAAGATGGAGATTGCATCTACCCTAAGCTATGTTGAATTTGATGACATCAACGGTTGTGATAGTGCAAAGAAAATGTGGGATGCTCTTCACACCATCTATGGAGGTGATACAAATGTTTTGAGAGTCAAATATGGAAGTCTTAGAGGTATGTTTGATCATATGAGAATGCAAGAAGGTGAGAATGTTGTTCAATACTTCTCTAAGATAAAAAATGTTATTAATGCTATAAGAGGATCTACTAGTAAGATAAATGATGAGACTATACTAAAAAAAAATTTAAGAACACTTTTCCCCATCTATGTTATTAGAGTTTCTAGAATACAAGAACTGAGATGTATATTAGGTTCTAATCTGACTCTTGAAGGTCTAGTAGGTAGGCTCACTGATTTGAGCTATCTAATTTTGATAACTTCAAATCTAAAACTATTGAATATGCTCTCAAAATTAAGCTATCATTAAAGGAACCTAATGAGAAGAAGAAGAAAAAGGTAAATTATATTTCTAGTGATAGTAATACAGATGAGGAAGACGTAGAATAATTTGAAGCACTACTAGCAAGGAGATTTCACAAAGGTAAAAGAAAATTAAAAGGTAAGTTACCTATCATGTGTTTTAATTATAATGAGGTTGGTCATATTGTTGCTAAATTTCTAGAGAAGAAGAACTATATAGGTGGAGACAAATACAAAAGTAGAAGAGATGAGGACAACAAAGATTACAAAGACAAAGGCAAGAAGTCTTGCTACATTTTAGAAGAGGAAACCAAAGATGTGTTGGAAATACAATAGGGAAGTAAACTCTGAGAGGGGGGCTGAATCAACACTTAAAACTTTCAACCTCAAAAACATTCACCACACATCCATCTCACAAACTATGCATATAAATTAAAATACCAAATTAAGCATATACATCCATAGCATGGAAGTAAAATATTCAACACATATATGACACAAGATATTTGGTTACCCATAAACCTTCCAAGGAGAAGGTAAAACTGGGGTGGGGATGACACCCAAAAATCTTCACTACTGGAGCAATAAAGTGTATCCAATGAAGGTTACAATATTTGATCATGAAACATGATCTACCCTGTGAAAGGTCTGCCATGTTAAAGACTTACAATATTGTTAGATCTTACCCTATTAAAGGATTTAAACACCCTACTAAAAGTGTGCCTAGTAAAAGGACTTTAACTTACAATGAAGTAAGCAACTTGTTAAAGGATTTACAACATCCTGTAAAGACTATTTTATTAAGAGATTTAACTAATTCACCTGTTAGAATGTCTCAGCAATGATCCTTCGATTAGCACTCTATTTCTTGAAGTTACATCACCTATTTTCTAATGTATACTTGATCCTTTCTAATTAGATGTATCTCTATTGTTCACTAATTCCTTTCCTCTATTATCCTTTAACTAATTCTACAATGTAACTCAAATCATAACACCTTAGTCAACATGAGTGCTCTATTTGTGCATGCAAACTCTCTTCAATTATCTTTAAGCATTCATAAAAGGTTTAAGGTTTGTCCTCCTTAAGAAGACCTAGGTGACTTAGGGTTTAGGTATGAATCAATGATATTTATTCACCCATATTATCGCTTAATCCTTCCCTTTTTCTCATTGGATGCATGTAATGCATAGTGATCCACAATTAAGAGTTATCCTTATCATCAAAGATAGTAAAAAAATTCTTAAGTTGGCCCAAAGATGATTTACATAGAAGTTTGTGTCATTACAAACATCTATGTCAAAACTATGTAACTCGGCACTTGAAGTCCCTAATGCTCAACATCAACTATAACTTCAATGATGTAACTTAGCCTCTAAATGACTCAGCATCCATTAATCACTCGGCATCTGAATAGCTTGATACATACCATCTGCTCAGCACTTGAGTGCCTCGACACTTACTAGTTACTTGGCTCTCACTAAATATCTATCACTTGACATATACTATCTGCCAACTTATGCTTAGCATGTATTACTTGTTGAACATGAACTATGTAAATGACTTAAGTATATTGTCACTCATATGTCAAAATCAATATGAGATTAACAACCTCCCCCTTTGATATGAGTGAAAAAGTACTTGATCATGTATAAATAACCTTTAGCCTTTCAAGCATAACTTAGATAATATCCATCTACATACAAAATTCAAAACTTCAAAATTTTGCAAAAGCTTATGACTCATCAGTTATACCTCAAAATTCAATAGCTTTCCTTGAGTTGATTGTGTTTTTCTGTATCTGAATCAAAATTATTCCTCCTGCTGAGTAGATTTGAAATAATTGATCTTTTCTTTAAAATGGTATCTGATCTTTTCTCAAAAATATTATCTCCCCCATAATTCTTATTTCCCCCCCATTTTGACACTGATGTCAAAGGGTTATACACTTATAATGTGTTTGTTGAAAAATGATTTATGAACCTCAAAAATGATTTTCAATGCAACATCCCAATTATCACAAGCGACCTCCAATAACTTGATCTGAATGGTCAGCTCAGTAGCAAGGTTAACTAAGCCTTCATGAATGTTTCAAAAAAGGCTTGTTCCTTGTGCAATATCTCCATATGTGGAGTTAGAATGGACTAGATGCTGATCATTTTAGCCCTGATGTTTGCTTCATCTGTGTGTAATATTGCTAACTAACTTTGGGAGTTTAGGAGAGTCTTGAAATCTTTCTCACTCCGAGCTGGAGATTTTGGCAGAGTTATACCAAATGAATGTATATGACTCTCCAAACTCAATATGTGACTCCTTATTTCTTGTGTGAAGAGTGTGGGATTACACAATTTGGTGTACAAATAGAAAATGTTCTCTAGTACCTTCTTTAAACTATCAATTTTGGTTGCTAACTCAACCTATGATAGTGCAATAGCACTTGATATCTTTTCATCAACCTTATGTTGAAACTTCCTTTCAAAATATTCAAGTAATTTTATATTTGAATCTAGGTCTATGTCATTTAACTTCTCCACTAATCTGGTTAGTTTCTTTATGATCAGTTTTGTTGCTTCTAGTGCTAGCAGGCTAAATACATCAAGAAAAATGTCCTTGATATCCATCAAAGCTTGCTTCCGCCTATGCTCCTGTCTGAGCAGTTCTTGATTCTTCTTCTTTGCAAGAGCATCGTAGAGTATGCCCATCTACTCAATAGTGATGGTTGTATAATCAAACTTGGGCTACTCAATCCCTTCATCCAAGTTTATATTAACAAATGATGTGACTTCATCTACCTTAGATGTGCTTAGACTCAACCATGATGATTGTAGGGGTACAGATTCTATACTCAGCCTATGAAGAGCTTGACTAGGAGGAGTAGTAGTTTTTGGTAAAGTTACCAGCATTTTTATTGTTAATTGCTCCTCAAATTTGGTAGTCAAAACTATCTCTTTAGTTTTAGCCTTTGTCTTCTCTACATTCATAGATGCGCCTCTATCTTGTGTTGGAGGTGTAGGAGTATCTACCTAACTTGTTATAACTTGTGTTCCTTCATTCATTTATGTCTCATCCTTATGCTCTCCAACTATCTCACCCTTGTCATGTTCACTTTCCTTCATATTGACTGAGGTTGGAGTACTTTTTACTAATGTACTAATGGTAGAAGTAGTTGTCTCCTTCCTTTGATATACCACAAGGGGTAATGTAGGTTGTATCAAGGTGAATTGAGGAGGGGTTGTAGATGTCACTTGTTTATGTACTTCCTCCCCTATAAATACCTTGTCTACCTTCTTAGTTTCATCAACACTCACTACTATAGGATTCTCACAAAGTTTAGCCTTGGTAGTGAATTCTAGCAGTATCTTGTTCAAGCCAACCTCTGTAAGGGGGTTGATGTTCTAGGTGACAGTATCATTAATATCCTTAATCTTTATAGTATCACTTTATGTATTCACCTCATGTTGAGGACTAGAACTTGGGACTAGTGTATCTATTACACTCTATTATGTCTATTGCTCATCCTCAGCTGGTGCCTGTGTATCTTCATGTGTTTCAGTGCTTTCCCCTTGTGTAACTATCTTAGTGTCAACTATGATCACCTTAGTTACCTGTTGCAACTCATCTTTGTCTTTACCTACCTCAATAGGTGCCTACATTATTGCCTTGGGTGTTGTCAAACCATTTAATAATTTTCAAATTAGAGTGGTCTTTTGTACAACATCCTCAACCTTGTTCGATAATATGTTAAATGCCCTGTATTTTGGGGCAAATTTTCCAGTGTGCTTCTTTAATTCCTTAGCCATTGTTTCCCTATCCAATTTTGGTATCACTCGTGCAAGTGTAGTCAACTGATTTATCTTTCTATATTGAGACTATATTGCCATTTTTGCTCAACTCTGTCAAATAATTCCTTTGGTAGGGAGTTGGCAATCTTAATTGGAGTCTATTTAAATGTTTCCATCATGGCATATATTGACTCCTCTACTTGGTTCATCTCAACTTTTCCAAGTTTATCAAATTTAATATGTGTGAGACTAGATAAATCAACATCATTCATTATGTTCTCACATATATTGTCTAAATTTGAAGGACGATGACTTACCGCATGAAATTGGTTGTTGTCATCAAATTTTGTCTTCTCTTCATCATATTTAACTAGAGCTATGTAGTTTCTCCTCGATCTCTTATCAAGATCCTCTTCATTGCTAGTTGGTCTAGACCTCTTCTCTTTTGGCTTATCTGCTTCTTGAGCCTTCTTGGTGGTAGCCCTTGTGCTTTCTATTGTAGAGGGAACTATAAGCTTAGGTTTTGCAACCTTCCTTAGTTTTCTAAGAACTAGGATCTTAGCTTTCCTCTTCTTTTTCTTGGGTGCTTCACTAGCTTCTTCTCCCTCTGCACCTTCTTCCATTTCTACTTCTTCTTCTTGGTCTTCTCCTTGACCTTGAGTTAAGGCCACTGGTGCTTGAACAAGTATATCTTCTTCTTCCTCATCATTGTCTTCTTCTTCTTCTTCTTCTTCTTCTTCATCTGCTCCTTCACCAAATTTATGCTTTACTTTTTGACAATTTTGTTCTTCTTTCTAATGACTGAAGTAGTTTTCAAATCCATTGTTATCTTAGATTTAGCTACGTCACAGTTCCCAAAGGCGGTAGCTTTAGAATCTACATCTTCTGCAAGTAATGTTGTTATTGCTGCAAAGGCTTCATCACCATTGATGTCATACCCTAGTGGTCTTAGCCACCTTACCCTTGGAACAATAGCTTGAACATATGTAAAATCAGTGTCAACTAGAAAGAAAACATCATTGAAATGCTTCTCAACTAGTAAAACTGGTATCCTCAAAATAGCTGGTCATAACTAACTCAAAATTGTTTCCAAGTTGCTCAATAAATTAACCTATCTACACTGAAATAGATTTGTTTGTTTTCCAGGAAACTTTACCAAATGTGGGGAATGTATTATGTACATAAAAGAACATACATACAAGAATTGAACCAAATTTATCTTATGCACTTTTGGTCTTCTTCCTTATAGCTCCCAAATTTTCTAACAATTGTTGCATTTGCAACTTGGCAAGGTCATAGGTATGATCCTTCTTAACTATCTTATAGCCCATGTCAACAACAATACATGGTACATTGTTGAGCCTACTTGATTGGTAGAATTTATTTGCTATTATCCTCACTGCAAATGCAATTTGGAGATCTGAGATAGTATCAATTGCCATGCCTCATTTGTTCCACACTGCCCCTATATTCTTCTCAATGACCTCTTTAGATTCACTCCTCATGGTTTTAGATTGGTCAAGTGTTGGATACCCTATTACTCTATGTACAAATTTCTTGGTAATTTTCACCGATCCATTTTCCAACCATATAAATTATCATGAATTCTACTCAAAACTATTTTAATCCATGGAGTCTTGAAAACAATGGGAAAATCTAAGGCACGGGTCAACCTTTTTCTCTCTACGATTTTGAACTTATCCTTCAATGCTTCATTTTCACATAATTTCCCATAGGTTTTCCTTATCTCCATGTCTCCTATGCTACCCACCTTGCATGTATAGCAACATCTTACGTCTTGAATCATCAAAACTTGAGGTGGTATCATTGACAACGCACCAGATGGATCTTGTTAGTAGACAATATCAAGAATGGCTCTAAAGCTGTCTAATTTCATTGCTTATCAATTGCACATTCAAAACTTATTTACCCTCTTTAACCTTAGGAGCTGAAGAACTAGATCCCATTTGTAAACTAGGGTTTGCAAAAATTCAAACTACGTAGCTCAGCACATGATAAATACCTTTGTAAATTTGTTGTGATGGTGTCAAGCAATTGTTGAATCTTGCTTGCAAATGAGGGAATTATCTCTTTCAATTTTCCTTTCGCTCTTTGTGCTCTCCTTCAAATTCAAATGATGTCAAATGAGTAGAAATTGATCATATAGACCTTAAAACCTTCCATTTAATGTTTAATGCTTACACAGCTATAAGCTTAGCTTCAATAGAGATTTTGACTCACTTGGATTCTATGAAATTTCCTTTTCCACTCAGCAACCATGATGAGCTTGGTCAACACTATCAACTTTGATAGCTTGGAATTAACTAGCATTTCACTTGGCAACCATAGTGAAATTTTTCATGCTCGGCAATAACATGAAAACTAACAAAAATTAAAGATTTCTTCTAGGTTATAATCAACACTTTTCATCTTTATTCATGCATATGTAATATTTTTAGAACTAAATCCTTGGAACTGATATGTAGTATATCTTTTTAATATCAATCCCACATACCTCTTGATTGCTTAATTAGAGGAGATGTGATCACCTGAGCCATTGGGTGAAGTGATCCCATCTAAACTTGATGTGTTGCAATCTTTCATCCTCTTCCATGTCTTGTTCATCTCATCTCTGACATTCTCAACATCTGTCTTCCCTTTTCCTTTGTTGAAGTCACTACTCAGTGCCTTTGACCTTGTTGGGCAATTCCTACTTATGTGACTAGTCTTCAAACAGTTAAAACATGTGGTTTGACTTAACCATTTTTTTTGTCACTTCTAAAATGTTTTCATATGAAATTTTCAGCAACACATCCATACTCTTAATAGTAGTAACAACTATACCTAGTATTATAATCCCAATTATAAGAGTTGTCATTGTGCTTTACCTTTGTCTACTTGTTTGATAACCATTTAGGCTTGGATCTGCACTCATATGCTCTATGTCCATACTTCTAATAGTTATAGTAGTATCCTTCAAATCTTTGTGTGTTTATGGTCTTGGTTCTACATTTATGTGCCTGATGTTCTTGTTTGTTGCATTTATGGTAGTGACTCATAAAATTTTGCTTAGGATTCTGATTTATAGTCTTGCTCCTGCAAACATTAGCAATATGACCTATCTTACCATAATTATGACAAGTAGGTTTGGAGTTCTTACCTTTTTTACTTCTTTCTTCACCACTTTTGGATGATTCTCCTTCTTTATTACTAGTGTAACCCAATCCAAAAGTGTTACTGTTGGATCTAGGGGATCTCATCAATTGTTTAAAGTACTTGATGACTTCACTAGGTTTGTTGAAAATGTCAACAAACTCCTTTTCTCTTTTTAGATCATTTCTCAATTGGTCATTCTGCAACTTCATTATTGTGATCTCAATATCATTTGCATTCAATTCATGATTTGCGATAATCATTTGACCCAACATTTCCAATTGCATGTTAGCAATCCTAGTTACCTCTAATGTTTTCTCTTCCAGTCTATTGGTCAAAATCCTTTTGTCGTCTTCAATCATGACTTTGCCCTCTTCAACTTTCTTTTTCTTCTCAATCACCTCTCATAGTAATACTAATTGGACTTCTTGTTCTCTTTTGATATTTTTGACCTCTTTAGTTATCATTCTTTTCCATCAGATCTGACCTCTTCAGTTAGGGTTTAATTCTTTTTCTTCTCGATCACCTCACATAGTAATATTGATTGTACTTCTTATTCTCTTTTGAGATACTTGACCTCTTCAGTTAGGGTCACCTCACATAGCAATACAATAGAGAAGTAAACTCTAAGAGGCGAGGGTGAATTTACACTTAAAACTTTCAACCTCAAAAACATTCACCACACATCAATCTCACAATCTATGCATATAAACTGAAATACCAAATTAAGCATATACATCCATAGCATGAAAGTAAAATATTCAACACATGTATGACACAAGATATTTGGTTACTTAGAAACCCTCCAAGAAGAAGGTAAAACTGGGTTGGGAATGACACCCACAAATCTTCACTACTGCAGTAATAAAGTGTATCCAATGAAAGTTACAATGTTTGATCATGAAACATGATCTACCTTATGAAAGGTCTGCCCTGTGAAAGGCTTACAAGATTGTTAGATCTTGCCCTGTTAAAGGATTTAAACACCCTACTAAAAGTGTGCCTAGTAAAAGGACTTTAACTTACAATAAAGTAAGCAGCCTATTAAAATATTTACAACAGTCAGTCAAGAGTATTTTGTTAAGAGATTTAACTGATTCACTTGTTAGAATGTCTCAACAATGATCCTTCGATTAACACTCTATTGCTTGATGTTAGACCACCTCTTTCCTGATGTATACTTGATCCTTTTTTATCAAATGTATCTCTATTGTCCTCTAATTCCTTTCCTCTATTCCCATTTAATTGATTCTACAATGTAATTCAAATCACAACACCTTAGTCACCATGAATGTTAAATTTGCACATGGAAACTCTCTTCAATTCTCCTTAAGCATTCATAAAATGTTTAGGGTTTTTCCTCCTTAAGAAGACCTAGGTGACTTAGGGTTAAGTATGAATCAACGGTAGTAATTCACCCATATTGTTGCTTAATCCTTCTTTTTTTCTAATTAGATGCATATAATACATAGGGATTCATAATTAAGATTCATCCTTATTATCAAAGATTGTAAAACAGTCCTTAAGTTTGCCCAAAAATAGATTACATAGAAGTTTGTGCCATTACAAACATCTATGTCAAAATTTTCTAACTCGGCACTTGAAGTCCCTAATGCTTGGCATCAACACCAACTTCAATGTTGTAAATCGGCCTCTAAATGACTTGACATCCATTGATCACTCGACATTTGAATAGCTTGACACATACCATTTTCTCGACACTTGAGTGACTCAACACTTACTAGTTACTCAACTCTCACTAAATATTTGTCACTTAGCATATTACCATCTAACAACTTATGCTCAGCATGTATCACTTGTTCAGCATGAACTAAGTAAATGACTTAAGTGTCACTTATATGTCAAAACCAATCTGAGATTAACAAGATAGATCTAACGATCATGATGATGAAGTGGTGTATGTTGCAATGAAAGATGACTCTAATGAGGATGAGGCAACTACACTAATGTCTTGTGTGAACAAGAATGATAGATGGATCATTAATAGTGGGTGTTCACATCACATAATTAGAGATAAATGTAAGTTCATTACCTTGAATTATTGTGATGGAAATAGTGTAAGGTTTGGTAATGATGCACCCTATATGATAAAAGGAAAAGGTTCTATCAAACTCAGAAAAAAAATTATGTTGCAATGCTTATTATGCTAAAGGACATAACTATAATTTCTTGAGTGTGTCACAACTAAATAGTTTAGGTTGTAAGGTTGAGTTTGAGAATAAGATTTCTAAGATATATGATACCGATGGAGAACTAATAAAAAAAGTTGATCAAATTAGAGGTAATCTATTCTACTTTGATATGGGTGATGCTACTTATCTAGTTGTAGAATTTGATGATGTGTGGTTATGGAAAAAGAGGTTATGTCATGTTAATTTTGATAACTTAGTTTCGGTAACATGAGAGGAGTAAGAGATTTGCCTAAGTTGAAAAAACCTAACAATATAATTTGCAAACAATGTCAATTAGGCAAAATGACAAAGTCTAGTTTTAAGAGTAAGACTCACACCTCTAAAAGAATTTTGGAGATTGTTCATACTGACTTGTGTGGACTAATTGATGTGCAAAGCTACAAAGGTGATACGTACATTATGCTATTTGTTGATGATTATTTTAGGATGATGACAATCATGTTTCTAAAACAAAAGTTAGATGCTTTCCAAATGTTTAAGTGGTACTTAACAAGATTTGAGATGGAAATGTGTAAAATTTTGAAATGTTTGAGATCTGACAGAGGAGGAGAATTTACATTAAATGAGTTTGAGATGTTTTGTAATGATAGAGCAATCAAAAGATAGACATCTGCACCTAGGACCCCTCCAAAAATGGAATTGTTGAAAGGAGGAACGGATCTATAATGGACTCTACTAGGACACTCATGATGGAGAAGAATGTTGCTTTGAAATACTGGAGAGAGGCTGTGAGTACAACTATCTATACCTTGAATCATGTGAAAGTCAAGAAAGGTACTCATTCAACACCTTTTGAACTATGGTATGGATACTCACCCAATGTAAAATATTTTAAGGTATTTGGAAGAAATTGTTATATTCTCAAAGATTTTTTAAATAGTAAATTAGATACAAAAAGTGAAGAAGGTATATTCCTTGGCTACTCCACAATAAGTAAAGCTTATAAGTGTTTAAATACTAACACTAACAAAGTTGTGGAAAGTGTAAATGTGAAATTTGATGGATATACAAAGGTACATAAGGTTGAACCTATGAAGGAAGCAAAGGAATACAAATAATGTGTATACTTTTATAAAGGTATGCTTACTAATGAAGATGTTATAAATCAAGTTGTAAATCAACACCAAGTTTTAGTGACTATCGAGTCACATACAATGAATGTTGAGTTGCATTAAGGAACTAAGACACAATCATGTGTCGAGTTATAGAATGAAGTTAATGCACATTTTGATTCTAAGATTGGTGTACATGAAAAAGATGTTGAATTACCTAATAGAGAAGTACATAGTTATTCAAAAGTTGATAGACCAAATGAGGAAAATAGAGCAGAACCAAGATTGTTAAAGTATGTCAAAAGACATCACCCTACTACACAAATCATTGGAGATAAGGATGCAAGACCAATGACAAGAAATAGGTTGAGAAGTGATACATATTTTTTTAACATGCATGAACCTAAAATAGTAAAAATGCCTTAGAAGATGTGGACTAGAGTAACGCCATGAAAGAAGAGATTGAACCGATTGAGAAGAATAAGACATAGACTCTAGTTCTTAGACCAAAAGATAAAAATGTGATTGGCACCAAGTGGGTATATAGAAAAAAGTTAGATGGAAATGGTGAAGTCATAAGGAATAAGACAAGATTAGTTTGCAAGGGGTATGCACAAGAAGAAGGGATAGACTATGGAGAAATATTCACTCTTGTTGCAAGATTGGAAGGAGTAAGAACTCTACTTGCTTATAGTGTATACAACGGTTTCAAATTTTATTAAATAGATGTTAAATCTACATTTTTGAATGGCATATTAGAAGAAGAGGTCTATATAAAACAACCAGAAGGATTTGTTGATGCTAACAACAAAAATATGGTATGTAGACTACACAAAACTTTACATAGTTTGAATCAAATACCAAGAGCATGGTATGAAAGGCTTCACAATTATCTTGTGAAGATTGGATTTGAAAGGACTAATGATAATAACAATATGTACTTGACAATAGAGAAAGGCAAAGACATTTTACTATCTGAAATTTGTGTTGATGATATCATATTTGGAGGTTAGGATACTTTATGTAAAGCTTTTGCAAATGAAATGAAGAAAGAATTTGAGATGTGTATGTTTGGAGAGATCAAGTTCTTTGTGGGTTTACAAGTATATCAGACAAAATATGGTATGTACATCATTCAATTAAAATATGTAAATGAGATACTAAAAACTTTTGGATTGGAAGATTCCAAGCCACTAAGCACACCTATGGTGACAGGACACAAATTATCAAAGAATGATGATTTAGCTGAGGTGAATCAAATATTGTACAGGTCTATGATTGGCAAATTGCAATATGTAGTACATAGTAGCCTTGATATTACATTATCTATTGGGATAGTTGCAAGATTATTTCCTAATTCTAGGGAGAATCATTTGATGGTTGTTAAGAGAATAATGCGATATCTAAAAGGAATAGAAGACTATGGTCTATAATACAAGAAAAATGAGAAGTTTGAGTTGAGAGCCTACACTGATATTGATTGGGATGGAAATATTGATGATAGAAATAACACTAATGAAGGAGCATTTTTCTTAGAAAAAATATTGATTACATGGTCTAGCAAGAAAATGCATGTGTTAACTGGCATTTCATCCCCCTAATGTGATCCATGTTAGACTTAGTGACAAGCATATCATCAACATATAAACATAAAATAATGTAGCTATCATCATCCAACCTCTTAAAATAGACATAATGATCTGAATGACACCTAATGTATCCATGCTCATGCATAAAACTATCAAATTTTAGATACCATTGTCGAGGTGCTTGCTTCAAGCCATATAAACTTTTCTTTAATTTGCACACTAAGCTCCCCTTACCTTTAACCTCAAATCCCCGTGGCTAAGCCATATATATCTCTTCATCCAAATCACCATGAAGAAAGCTTGTCTTAACATCAAGCTACTCTAAATGCAAATCTTCAGTAGCCACAATACTTATAACAATATAGATAAAAGTCATTTTAACAAGAGGAGAAAATTTCTCATCAAAATTTATTCATTTTTTCTGTGCACATCCTTTTACAAAAAACCTAGCTTTAAATCTTTTCTTACATCCTTCCTCTTCTTTCAACAAAGAGTCCATTTCATCTTTCATTGCAGACTCCCACTAAATCTTAGTATCCACCTACACAGCTTCATCATAACATTCAAGTTCACCAACATTTGTTAATAAAATAAAATACAAAGCGGGCTAAAATATTTCTAGAGGTTTAATTTTCCTTGTTGACCATCTAACAGTCACTGGTGTGTGTGGTATTTGTTGTTGCGATTGTTACACATCATGAGGAATGGTTGGAACATCATCTTTTGGAGTATCATATAGCACTACATAATCATCTTCTTTCTTCTCATGTTGCTACAATAGATCTTTATACAACACTTTCTCATTGAATATGACATCCCTGCTTCTTACAATTTTATGATTTTTAAAATCTCAAAGCCTATAACCAAATTCATTAATGCCATAGCCAACAAATACACATTTCTTTGACTTAGCTTCTAGCTTGGTTCTATTTTTAGAATCTATGTGAGCAAATGCTTTACAACCAAAAGTTTTGAGAAAAGAATAACTCACCTTCTTACCAATCCATGATTCCTTTGGAATACCACAACCCAAAGGAGTAGAGAGACCTCTATTAATCAAATATACAAAAATATTGTCTTCCCACATGTATAAGGGCAACCCAGCATGCAACCTCATGCTCCTTGCACGCTCCATTATAGTCTTATTCATTCGTTCAGCCACTCCATTTTTCTGTGGAGTCCTTGAAACAGTTTTCTATCTACGAATATCATTAGTGGAGAAATAATCTTCAAATTCATGACTGCAATACTCACCACCATTATCAAATCTGAGACATTTTAATTTCTTACCAGTCTCATTTTCAACCAAGCATTTTCATTTCTTAAAAGTTTGAAATACATCAGATTTCTATCGAAGAAAATAAATCCATACCTTTCTAATTGCATCATCAATAAATATAACATAATAATGAGAGCCTCCAAGGGAAGATACCTAAGCCAGTCCTCATACATTAGTATGCACAAGTTCTAATTTCTTCATCAAAATTGATACCCACAGAAGATAACTGACTAGTAATAGTATTAAACTCATTTAAATGATCTGTAATAGATCTACCTTCTACCATTTTCATATTAAATAAACGCTTCATGAGAAATACCTTGTTTGAAGTGGAGGGCTTTTCATACAGTGTCGCTAGGGTTTTCATCAACTCTTCTGTTGTCTTCACTTTTGTAATATTAAATGTCACCGATGGTACCAAGCATAATTGAATACTTACAAGTGCCTTTCTCACTCATGTGCCCAAGCTTGTTGTGCTGCAAAAGTAGCCAAGGAGATAATATGGCTTCAATTCGTCTTGGAAGAATTGGGACACCCTCAGAAGGATAATTATTTGTTTATAGATAGTTAGAGTGTCATTTATCTTCTGAAGAATTCAACTCTGCATTCAAAGACAAAACACATACAGTTGCGGTACCATTTTATTCAATCAGTTTTAGAGGATGGACAATTAAAGCTGGACAAGATACATACAGATGAAAATCAAGTGGACATGTTTACTAAGGTAGTGACAAGGGAGAAGCTAAATTTCTCTTCAACTTTGGTTGGTCTTCTAGACTGAATAACAATCAATGAATAACATAGCCTAGGGTAGTTTGATCCAGTGGGAACCCCATGTGGTAGCGGTATTTTTACAAGATCAGTCTCTAAGTGGGAGATTGTTGTCTAGTGTGGAGTCTGATTAGTCCCCAAGTGGGAGATTGTTAGCTTGTGGTGACTGATTAGGGAAGTATTATACATACTTCAAAAAAGATTTGAGTTGTGGCTGACATTATGGCTAATGTATGGTTGACATATGGCCGACATGTTGTAACCCTAAAGTAGCATAACAATACTTGTATAAAAGGGCTTAGGGTTAGGTATTTTCATTGAGTTGTGATGCAAATATTGGTTCTTGTGACAATATTGAGTTGTAATGGATTACGGATTGTAATTAGGTTGTAATCATTAGATCGTAATAATATTGGACTTGATGTTTGGTGGACGTAGCCCAGGGATTGGGTGAACCACGTTAAATCTTGGTGTCTTGTATTCTTTTCTATGTGATCTATTATTTTCTATTACTGGTTATATTTGCATTTAATTGTTATTTCTATTCATGGTTTAATACTAACAAAAACTACATATCTCAATCTACTGTTGAAGCTGAATATATTGTTGCTACAGTAAATTGTACAAACATTTCGTGGATCAAACAACTACTCAAAGATATGAAGGAAAAAATCACTAAACCTGTGATACTTTATTGTGATAATACAAGTGCTATAGATATATCAAAAAATTATGTGATGCATATAAAGACTAAGCACATTGTAATTAAGTATCATTACTTAAGAGAGTTAGTTCAAGATAAAGAGGTGAAGATGGAATATATGAATACAAAATAGAAAATAGTTGATATCTTCACAAAAGCATTACCTAAGGATGCTCATGAGTATCTAAGAGGTAAAATAGGGGTGATACCCCTTTTCAACACTATTTAAGAAGTATAAGAAGTTTCCTGCATCAACTGAGATGGTTGACATGTGTTACATATTGATGGGGTGGATCTTACTTTAGGAGCTAACTAAAGTAATCAAAGAGCTAGAGTTGTAGGTCAGTCATAAGTTGGGTGACAGAGGGAGAAACTAAAAATGTTCACATCTACATATTAAGATGACAAGTCTTTGACATTATTGTCAAAGAGGGAGAAATACAAAAGAAGAAGAAATATAGAAAGGAAGAAACATGGAATATCTACTCAGAAGTTGATAGTATACCTGATGATTACTACAGAGAGAGAAATGGTTAAAAGACATACATCTACCTAGTAAGAGGGAGATAGTGTTGAGGGAGATATAAGAAGTGATCAAGAGGGGGTCATAAGGATGAGTTGATTGTCTGTTGATCAAAATAAAGTTTTGTAACCTATACAAAAGATGAAATTTGTTGATAGAGGGAGAGATTTTAATAGAAAAAATTATTTTCTTTTTGGTATTATTATTGGTTGTATTGGTTGTACTAGTTTGTCATCAATGCCAAAGAGGGAGATTGTTGAAAATAGATTGATACAAGTATGTGAATGTGTTTCAAACATTTTTTTGTCCACTATCTGATGCAAGAGAATCCTAGGTTGATGTGTTATCCTACTCATTTGTATTTATTCTTCTAGTTGTTGTCAAGTTGCAGTCATTGCCGAGTTGCAGAAATTGTCAAGTGTTAGTAATTTTGCAATATCTATCGAGTTGAAGTAATCCCACATCATGTTAAAATTTAGATTAACGTGTAATCCCATCTCACTCTGTAGTGTGTGTCGAGTTCCATAGTGTGTGTCGAGCTATCCAGTGGGTGTCAAGTTATGTAGTATTTGTTGAGCATTCCTTCATGTGTCGAGTGAACCTATTGATGCCAAGTGTCAGCATTTTGAACGAGTTTTCTGTATTTTGGTTCTTAATGGGAATTGACTTGCAGGATTAATTTTGATTGTGACTTTTATGATAAGATCTTGTCTTGGGATGTGTGTAGACCATTTTAAGGTTGATCTTTCTATTTTGTAATGTTCTAGAATCTTTTGTAGGTCATTTTGGCAAGTATAATTAGGGTGTTTAGGCTTAGAGTTAGGGAGACATTTGGTAGAGATTTTAGAGGACTGAAAAATTTTGTTGCATATGTGTTTGGAAGTGTGAATTTGAATCTAGCTTGTGGATCTTGAATATATTTTGTATCTGGTTGTAACCTAGAAGGCCTTACAACTGAGCATGTATGTTGATTATTTGATGAATCAATAGAAGAATCATGTTCTCTCTCTCTATGGTGTTTTTCTCTTTATGTGTTTGCTTCTATTGTGTTTACTCTATGAGCTTGGTTGGATTGTTGGTTGTGCCTTTGACTCTAGTTATTCTTGCCCTCCTTGTGTCAGGTGGTATGAGAGCTTGAAGTTCATCCTTGTGGAGATTGGATCATGTAGAACCCTTATTCGAATTTGGTTGTAGGGTTGCAAATCTAAGGATTTGACCTACAACTTGTAGAGGGTTACTATCTTGCAGGAACTTGATTTGTAAAGATGGTTTGAGGTAGAGTAAATGTTGATAATATAATATTGGATACATTGAGACAAATTGCAACTAGATTAGATGTTGTGAAGACATCACAGAGGAGAGAAGCACATTTTAAGGATTGAATGATGATGAAGCAATAACACCAAACCCTAATAGAGAACCTGAAGAAGATCAAGATGAGAAAAGATTTCTGAGAGTATTGTCTAGGGCGAATTCGAAGCCTATTGTAGAAGTTGTTCCTTATGATGGAAAATTGGACACCAATCTTGTATTGGATTGGATCTCTGATATAGAGAAATTCTTTGAGTATGAAAACACTCTTGATAATAGGAAGGTGAAACTTGTAGTTACTAGGTTGAAAGGTCATGTTTCACTATGGTGGGAGCATTTGAATACTAATAGACAAAGGAGAGGAAAGGAGAAGATCAAACTTCGGTGAAGATGGTGAACAAGCTAAAGAACAAATTCCTTCCTATTAATTACCAAGTTAGCTTGTTGAGAAAGATGCAAAATTTGAGCCAAACAGACATGACTTTGAAGGAGTATATTGAGGAATTCTATAGATTGGACATCAAATCTAGACATGTGGATAATGATGTTGAGAAAATTGCAAGATATTTAAATGGATCGAGATCTGAAATTCAACATGAAATAAGTTTTATGAATTGGAAAGTATGGAAGAAGCATATCAATATACCTTGACGGCTGAGGAGATCTTGAAAAAGAAGCATGAACAAAGACAAAGAGGTAGAGGTAGTATATTCCAGAGAGGCAGAGGTAGATCTTATGGTGAAGGTGGCATATCTAATAGTTTTGTGCAGGATAAAGTCAAATCTGAATGGAAGAATGATGACAAAGATAAGACTGAGTGGAAAGGTGGTAGCTCTTACCAAAAAGGTACTAGTTCTTACCATGGAAGAGGTAATTCTTATTCTAGAGGTGGTTTTCATGGTAATTGTTTCAGATGTGATAAAGAAGGGCATAGATATTTTGAATGTAGATCCTCTAAGAGTGGGCAAGGTAATAGAAATGTTGTGATTCAAGAAGACATTGGGAGTTCACCTAGTGGACCTGAGGCTGGAGAAAATATGACGGTGAGAAGAAGCTTATGTAATAAGGGAAGTGATAAGAAACCTATCCTTGGAAGAAGTCTTTTCAAGACTAGATGTAAGATGGCTAAAAAATGTTGCAAGGTGATTATTGATAGTAGAAGTTCTACAAATTTGGCATTATAAGACTTGGTTACAAAGTTACAATTGCAGAGCTTGAAGCATCATAAACCCTATCATGTTTCATGGATCAAAGATGAGCATAAGATATTGGTAAGTGAGCAATGCATTGTGAAGTTCAAGATTGGACATCACTTTGATGAAGTTTTGTGTGATATAATGCCTATGGATTGTTATCATATTTTTTTGGGTAGACCTTGGCAATATGATAGATATGTTATACATGATGGAAGATTGAATCAATATACTCTTTGGGTGAATGGGAAGAAGCAAATATTGTTGCCTTTGATTGAAAGTCCAAATGAGGTTAAGTGTACTACTATGAGAATTTGCATGGTTAATGGAAAGAAATTTGAAAAAGAAGTGAAGAAGAATCAAGTTTTTTTTGCTATAGTTCCTAGAGGACCAAGTGTTGGTAGTAATGACCAAGCAATAGAAGCTAGTAATGACTGAGTGACAGCAAAAATTGGTGATATTGACCAAGTACTAGTAGAAATTATAGAATTGCTAAACAAGTGTAAGGATATTGTTGCAAAGGATATTCCTGATGGTTTACCTCTAGTAAGAAGTATAAGTCATTGTATGGATCTGATTCTTAGAGCTAGTTTTTTTAACAAAGTACCGTATAGATTAACACCTACAAAGAATGAAAAACTTAATAGACAAGTGCATTCAAATTGCTACAAAAAGGTTTAATCAGAGAAAGTTTGAGTCCATGTGTTGTACCTAGTGTACTAGCACCTAAGAAGAATGGAGAATGGAGGGTGTGTGCTAATTCTAGAGATATTAAGAAAGTCACTATGAAATATAGGTTTCATGTGCCATGGATGGATGACATTATGGATTGTTTAAGTGGAGCAAAGTATTTTACCAAGATTGATTTGAAGAGTGGCTATCATCATATCAGAATCAGAGAAGGAGATGAATGGAAGATTGCTTTCAAGACAAAATAAGGTTTGTATGAATGGTTGGTTATGCCTTTTGGTTTGACTAATGCACCTAATACTTTCATGAGGTTGATGAATGAAGTTCTGAAAAGATTCTTGGGTAAGTGTAATGTCCCCATCTTTTTAGCATCTTAGTGGAGTCTTAGCCTTGACATTCTCTAAAGGATGAGTGAAGAAATAAGGAGAAATTGATTAAATTAATTTCTTATAAAGTCATTAAATAAATTAAAATAAAAAGGTGAATTTATATTTAATTAATTTAATTAATTGAGGGTGCATTAATTATTGGAAGGGGGAAACTTCTAGTAATTTAATTTTCTAAAAGCACATTAATTATTTGAAAGGGAGAAACTTCTACAGAATGCAATTATTAAATATTTTATTTTCTTCTAGAAGGGTAAAGGAAAAGTACAAATAGAGGTGAAAGCTTCATTATTTATCATCTGATTATTGTATCCAATTATTGTGAATTGCATTTGATAAGAACTTGGGAGAAGAAACTAAGCTTTTTAATTTTAGTCAGTCATTGGAGAACGTCAACTCTTCAGTGTTGCAACCATTTGAGGTGATGAAATATCCACTGAATTTGGTATTCAAGAGAACTTCATTTTGGAGTTCTATTTGTGCTTAAATTGGAGAGTAGATTTTTTCTTGTATAGTACGCATGCACAATGTCGTGCTATAGTATTTACGTTTGATTCATTTCCATTCTTAGGCATCACTATTATCAGGTTCCTCTTGTAACTATTAGTAGTTATCATTGTACTTCATAAGCACATGATTTGGTTGTGATAATTCAGAATCAAATTTTGGCATTATTGTAGCCATTATTGAATGTCAATTTTTTTGCATTTCATATTTAGTTTCCATGTATTTGCATTGAAAATACCAAAAAAATTGCACTTGCATATTAGTTCATTGTAAGAGGATAATACATTGGTATCAAAGCTTTCTTGTAAAGTTTTTGACAAAATGTCGAACTACTGAACTAGAGAAGATTTTGGTGTTTCAAGAAGTTATAACCTGTTGGGGTTACTACATTGGTATCAAAGTTAAATCCTGCCATTCTGAGGGTTTAGCAATCACATGTAGCCACCTGGGGTTGGCTCTCACAGATTTTCCACTATTAGGAAAGCTTTATTTGATAGGGAATAAGATTTTTATAGATAGCCAGACACCATGGGTGATAGGCAAGAGCATAGCCCACCAAGAGACAATAGGAACGAAGAACAAGAAATAAGGGAATTTTATAGAGCAATGATTATAGGACAAGAGCGAATGACACAAGCTTCGCAGACACTCACCACCATGGTTGAGCGCATGAATCCATAGGATAGACAAAATAAGGAATAAGAGGATAATAGGAGTGCAGCGGGATCACCTAGAGCTCATAGAACTCTTTCTAGAATAGCAGATAGGCCCACATGTCCTACCTTTGTCAGAGAAGAACCAGTACAAGAACTAATGGAGGAAGTTGAGGATGAGACATTTGTAGATATCCTTATGGTTGCATATGATGAATGGGAATTATTGGCACCACAAGTTTGAGCAAGGATGACCTTTGAATGCTTTGTAAATTAGAGAAGAGAACATTACAGGTCACTCAAACATGATAGGAGGCCTAGGGGTCAAAATAGTGAGCTGGAGAGGGCTACATACAAGCTTACTATGCCTACATTTGATGAGAGTGGTAAGATGAAAAATCAAGCTTGGATTCATATGCTTGACACATTTTTGGCACTAAGGCCAATGATAGATATTAAAGCTATCAAATACACCACTTTGCATTTGGAGGGAGTAGCACACGATTGGTGGTACCATGGTATGGTAACACTTCAACATAATCAGATGATAGAGTACCAAGACTTTGTGGATAGGTTGGTTGAAAGATTTGACAAGAAATATCCAAAGGTTTATTTTTAGGAATTAGCATAGCAAAAACAAACAGGCAACTTGGACTATTTCATTGGTGAATTTTAGCAGTTGGCAGTCATGACACCAAACATTTTAGAACGTAGATTGATAGTTCTTTTCATTGAAGGCCTATCTGAACCACTAAGAGGTTGGATAAAAGCATTTGATCCCATTTATTTATAGGAAGCTATGAAAAAAGGTAAGAAGTATGGAACATGTAGTCCTAAAAAACAAATTTCAGTCCAAAGGAGCATCTTCTAGTAAGGATAACAAGCCATTTTATAAAAAACTAGAGGACTGATTTCAAAAATGATTCTAAAGACAAAACTCCAGTACCTTTTGACAGGGAAACATAAAATGATTTCAAAAAAAAAAAATTATGTTTCTATTGTAAGGGACCCTATGATGCAAACCATGACTGTCCTCTTAGACCAAAGGGAAAAGCTAACAGAGTTATGTGGGCATACTATAAGGAATCAAAATCACATAATTTAGACCAACAATCTGATATATAGGAAATAGATGGTGAAAAAAAGGAAGACAAGGCTGAAAACTTGTCTAAAATGGAGTTCAAGGATGGGGAAGGAGATGGGCAACTTAGGGAAGCTCATCTCACTAGTATTAAGCAAGAAGGATCATTTTGAATGAGAGGAGTACTTGTTGGACAACAAGTTATAACTTTGGTTGATATTGATGCTACTCATAATTTCATTGATGCTAGGTTTGTGGAAAGGCGTGGCATATAAATAGAGGATTTTGGGGCAATTAGAGTGAGGGTGGCTGATGGCTATGTCCTTAATTGTGATCGTAAGATCATTGGACTCCCATTGGAAGTTAATAATTATGCTTTTAAGGTAGATTTCTATGTTGTGCTAATGGGATATATAGATATAGTCCTTAGAATGATTTGGTTGCATGATATTGGTGAGTCCACTCTTAATCTCAAGGAGATGGAGATGAGGTTTAAAGTAAATGGGAAGACCTAGATTCTTAAGGCAATCAAGAATAGTTATTTTTGAATGGTCTCTTTCCAGAGGATGGCTAGATTGATTCGATATGATTAGATGGAGTAGGCAGCATAGTGCATGTTAATGCCATCATAGGAGGGACAACAAAAGACTGAATATCCTCCTGATATTCAGAAGCTTAGAGTTAAACACTCTAAGGTGTTCAATGACATTCCACCAGGTAGACCACCAGATAGGGGTATTGAGCACATCATTGAGGTAGAGGAGGGGGCTAAGCCCATCATGATTACACCTTACAGGCATCCAAAGAGGTTGAAGGATGAAATTGAAAAAACCATAAAGGAGTTACTTGCTATGGGCCACATTAGACCAAGTAAGTCTCCTTTCACTTCTTCAATGGTGTTGTTGAAGAAGAAGGATGGGACATTAAGGATGTGCATTGATTATAGGGTGCTTAATAAGAAGACAATTAAAAATAGGTACCCCATTCCTAGGATTGATGAGTTGATAGATGAGCTTAATGGAGCTTGCTTCTTCTCAAAAATAGATTTGAGATCAGGTTATCACCAAATTAGAGTTAGAGAGCAAGACATTGAGAAGACACCTTTAGATGTCATTATGGCCATTTTGAGTTTTTAGTTATGCCATTTGGGCTAACTAACACACCTACTACTTTTTAGGTGACAATAAATAGGGTTTTCCATCCTTAGTTGAAGAAATTTGTACTTGTCTTCTTTGATGATATCTTGGTGTACAGTAGATCTTAGGAGTACTTGGTTCACCTTAACATGGTGTTGGATATATTGGGCAGAGAGTCCTTGTATACAAAGGAGTCAAAATGTGATTTGGGTATGACAAAGTTGTTGTATTTGGGTCACATCATCAGTGCAGAAGGTGTACGCATGGATCTTAAAAATATTTGTGCCATTGTGGAGTGGCCTTCACCGGTGAGCCTTACATAGTTGAGAGGCTTTCTTGGATTATGTGATTTGTACAGGAGGTTTGTGGATGAATATTCTAGTCATGTAGCACCCTTGACAGATTTGATGAGAAAGGGAGCTTTCTTGTGGACTCCTGAGGCACAGGAGTGTTTTGAGAAATTTAAGGAGTTGATGACTTCCTATCTAGTGTTAGTGTTACTAGATTTTAGCAAACCTTTTGAGCTACACTATGATGCTTTTGGAGAGGGCATTGGAGTAGTGCTTCTATAGGAGAAGAACCCTATTGCTTATGAGAGTAAGAAATTAAGAAGGCCAGAGTGGAGCTTTAGCATATATGATAAGAAGATGTTAGCCATTATGCATGCTTTGGCTAAATTCAGGCAATATTTGGTAGGTAGAAAATTTTGTATCAAAACTAACCATAATAGCCTAAAACACTTTTTGGGACAGCGATATCTCAATGATAGGCAAAAAAAGTGTGTGAGCAAGTTACAGTCCTATGACTTTGGTATTATATATTTTAAAGGGACACAGAATGTAGTTGCTAATGCTTTATCACGTAGGCCCCATTTGAGCTTATTAACAGATATATTAGAGGATTGGAGACACTTGATCCTTACAAAGTATGCAAAGGATGTGTGGACTGTTGGATTCATAGATGGAACTATTCATGACAGTAGATACACCCTTATGAATGAGCTCATCATTTACAAAGGGCGAATATTTTTGGTTCCCGACTCAACAATGAGGAGGATAGTTCTAAAATCTTTTCATGATTCGTGTATTGCAGGACATCCTAGTTTTTACAAGACATACCAGTAGATTAGTGAGCACTTCACATGGAAAGGGCTTAAAGAAGAAGTGCTTCAGTATATTAGAGAGTGTTCCACCTGCCAGTAAAGTAAGCAGGAACACTCCTATCCAGGCGGTTTACTTCAGTCACTTTTGATTCCTGATAGGAAGTGGGAGTGTTTATATATGGACTTCATCACACAACTGCCTAGAGCCCAAGGTAGAGACTGCATATATGTGGTTGTAGATTGCCTTACAAAGTTTACACACTTCTTTTTGATCACTGCTACATAGGTGGCAGTGTTGTTCTTCAAGGAGACATTCTGACTACATGTCTTACCTTGGAGCATTGTGAGTGATAGAGACAGTAAGTTTATGAGTCATTTTTGGCAAGAGCTATTCAAGTTGTGTGTGACAAAGCTTACTCTAAGTACTAGCTACCACTCTTAGATAGATGGTCAGACAGAGATAGTGAGTAAATGGGTGGAGGGATATCTTAGAAATTATATAGCAGGGCAACAGAAGACATGGGTAAAGTGGATTTATTTCTGTGAGTATTGCTACAATACCACTTATCACATGTTAATTTAGATGTCACCCTTCATGGCTCTGTATGGGTATGAGGCACCCAATTTTATGGATCTACTTTTGAGTGATAGTAGAGTGTCTCGTGCAGGTGATTTATTATAGGAGAGTCAAGACATTGTTAAGACTCTCAAGAATAATATAACCAAGGCATAGAATTAGTATGCAAACTCGAAGAGGATAGAGAGGACTTTTGAGGTTGGAGATATGGTATATCTTATGTTGTAGCCTTACCATCAATCCACTCTCAAGAAGAGTGGTGCTGAGAAACGTAAGCCATGATACTATGGTCCATTCTAGATTATTAGGAAAGTGGGAGATGTGGTTTATGAGTTAGATTTGCTAGCAGGGAGCAAGGTGCACAACGTTTTTCATGGGTCACACCTCAATAAGGTGTTAGGACATCATATTGTTCCTTTTACAGTGCTCCCACCCTTGGATGATGAGGGAAAATTGATATTGGTGCCAAAGGCTATCACTAATTTCAAGGAAAGGAACTTGAGGCAATGCAGTATAAGGGAGTATGTGGTGAAATGGAAGGACCTGCCAGTAGAGGATGCAACATGGGAAAATGATGAGAATTTGTAGCATCCAGATTTGAAGTTTCTTGAGGATAAGCAATTTCAGAGAGGGTGGACTATAATGTCCCCATCTTTTTAGCATCTCAATGGAGTCTTAGCCTTGACATTCTCTGAAGGCTAAGTGGAGAAATAAGGAGAAATAGATTAAATTATTTTCATATAAAGTCATTAAATAAATTAAAATAAAAGGTGACTTTATATTTAATTAATTTAATTAATTGAGAGTCCATTAATTATTGGAAGGGGAAACTCCTAGTAATTTAATTTTTTAGAAGCACAATTAATTATTGTATTGCAAGAGAGAAGCTTCTAGCGAGTGTATTAATTATTAGAAGGGGGAAACTTCTAGTAATTTAATTTCCTAAAAGCACATTAATTATTGGAAAGGGAGAAACTTCTAGAGAATGCAATTATTAACTATTGTATTTCCTTCTAGAAGGGTGAAGGAAAAGTATAAATAGAGGTGAGAGCTTCATTGTTTATCATCCAATTATTGTATCTAATTATTGTGAATTGCATTTGATAAGAACTTGGGAGAAGAAACTAAGCTTTCTAATTTTAGTTAGCCATTGGAGAACGTCAACTCTTCAGTGTTGTAACCATTTGAGGTGGTGAAATATCCACTGAATTTGGTATTTGGGAGAACTTCATTCTAGAGTTCTATTTGTGCTTAAATTGGAGAATAGATTTTTGCTACTAGAGTATGCATGCACAATGTCGTACTACAATATTTATGTTTGATTCATTTCCATTCTTGGGCATCACTATTATCAGGTTCCTCTTGTAACTATTAGTAGTTATCATTGTACTTCATAAGCATTTGATTTTTCTGTGATAATTCAAAATCAAATTTTGGCATTACTGTAGCCATTATTGTATGTCAATTGTTTTGCATTTCATATCTAGTTTCCATGTATTTGTATTGAAAATACCAAAAGAATTGCACTTGTTTATTAGTTCATTATAAGTGGATAATACATTGGTATCAGAGCTTTCTTGAAAAGTGTTTGACAAAATGTCAAACAACTAAACTAGAGAAGATTTTGGTGTTTGAAGAAGTTATAACCTGTTGGGGTTACTACATTGGTATCAGAGCTTGCTTGCAAAGTGTTTGACAAAAATGTTGAACAACTGAACTAGAGAAGATTTTGGTGTTTGAAGAAGTTATAACCTATTGGGGTTATTATAGTAAGTTTTTGATTGTTTATTTGGATGATACTATGATATTTAGTAAGACTAGAGAAGAACATCTTGGGCATGTTAGACAAGAATTGCAAAGATTGAAAGAGGAGAAGTTGATGATTAATCTGAAAAAGTATTCTTTTATGCAAAAGGAGATTGTATATTTGGGATTTGTAATTTTAGTTGATGGTTTGAGAATGGATCTTAAGAAGGTTAAAGCAATTTTGGAATGGCCTACACCTAAAAATGTGGGTGAGGTAAGATCATTTCATAGTTTAGTTAGTTTCTACAGGAAGTTTATAAAAGATTTCAGTGTTGTTTGTAATGCTATGACTAAGACTTTGAGAGGAGATAAAAAGGAATTCAAGTGGACACATGGGGCTAATAAGAGTTTTGAGATGTTGAAACAAAAGGTTCTGGAGTTACTTGTATTGGCTTTTCTTGACTTAAATAAGGTATTTTAAGTTGAATGTGATGCAAGTGGTAGTGCAATAGGAATTGCATTAAGTTAAAAAGGTAAACCTGTTGCTTTCTTTAGTGAGAAGTTGAATGATGCTAAAAGGAAGTATTTTGTGTATGATCAAGAGTTTTATGCTATTGTTCAAGCTTTGAAGAAGTGGAGACATTATTTGATTCTTAAAGAATTTATGTTGTATATTGATCATAAAGTTTTACAATACTTGGGAAGTCAACATAAATTGAATCAGAGACATATGAAGTGGGTTGAGTATTTTTAGAGTTTTGCATTTGTGATTAAGCATAAGAGTGGAGTTACTAATAGAGTTGTTGATGCATTGAGCATAAGACATTCTTTGTTGAGTGAGATGAAGGTTGAAGTTCTTGGTTTTGATGAAATGAAAGAGTTGTATGATATTGATCCTGATATTTCTGAGGCATGGAGAGAGTGCAGAGCACCAAATCTAATATATCACATTAGTAAGTATGATGAATATTTTATTCAAGAAGGTATTTTTTTCAAAGGTATTTAGTTGTGTATTCCTAGAAGTTCTATGAGAGTTAATTTGATTAAGGAAAAGTATAGTGGTGGATTAGCTGGACATTTTGGAATTGATAAGACATTGAGTTTGCTGAAGGAAAAGTATTATTGGCCACAGATGTGTAAGGATGTTCAGAAGTTTTTGAAGAGTTGTGGAGTTTGTCAAGTTGTAAAAGGAGTAAGTTAGGATACTAGATTGTATACACCAATTTTCATTCCTGAGAAACCTTTGAGTGACATCAGTATGGATTTTGTTCTTCAATTGCCTAAAACAACAAAGGGGTATGATTCTATATTTATTGTTGTGGATTTATTTTCTAAAATGGCTCATTTTATACCTTGTAAGAAGACATTAGATGCTGAGCATGTTGTTGAATTTTTTTTCAAAGAGATTGTTAGATTGCATGGATTACCAAGAAGTATTATTTCTGGCAGAGACGGTAAATTTTTTGGTTATTTTAGGAGAACTTTGTGGAAGAAGATGGGTACTAAGTTGAAGTTTAATTCTACATTTCATCCATAGACTGATGGACAAATAGAGGTTGTGAATAGAAGCTTGGGTAATTTTCTGAGATGCTTAGTTGGAGATGAACCACATAATTGGGAGATGGTATTAACACAAGTTGAGTTTGCATATAATAATTTTGTGAATACGAGTATAGGAAAGACACTTTTTGATATTGTTATTTGAATGAAGCCTAGAGGAGTATCAAATTTAAGGGATGTTGTTGGTGAAGAGAAGAGAAGTGTTGTAGGAGAAGAATTTGTTGATTTTATGAAGTCTTTGCATAAGGAAGTGAAGCTAAAGTTAAAAAGTAATCAGAAGTACAAAGAGAATGTTGATAAGTCTAGAAGACATTGTGCTTTTGAAGTTGTTGATGAGGTGATGGATCATTTGAAGAAAGGGAGATTTCCAGTTGGAACATGCAGTAAATTAAAGATGAATAAGTTTGGACCTTGTAAGATCTTGAAGATGTTTGACAATGGAAATGCTTATGAAGTTGAGCTACCTGATGACATGGATATATCTCCTATATTCAATGTTGTTGATCTATATAAGTATCATGATTCAGATGATAAAGTCATTATACCTAATGATTATCCTAAGAAGCAAATTGATCAGGTTGGATAGATATTGGATTAGAGAGTTGGTAAAAGAACAAGATGAAAAGAGTACTATGAATATTTGGTGAAGTAGAAGAACAGACTAGTTGAAGATGCTACATGGATTTCTCAATTTGAGTTGGATTCAACTCAGGTTGTGACACTTGCATGATTCAAGAGAATCATTTCTTTCTACCCTAGTTGTCTAATGTAGGATTATCCTGGGTTGACGTGTTATCCTACTCATTTGTGTTCATTCTGCCAGTTGTTGCTAAGTTGTAGTCATTACTGAGTTGTAGCAATTGTTGAGTGCTAGTAATTTTTTAGTATCTACCAAGTTGAAGTTATCCCACATCATGTTAAATTTTAGATTAGCATGTAATCCCATCTCACTCTATAGTGTGTGTCGAGTTCTGCAGTTTGTGTCGAGCTATCCAATGGGTGTTGAGTTATCTAGTATTTGTCGAGCATTCCTTCATGTGCTGAGTGAACCTGTTGATGCCGAGTGTTAGCATTTTGGATGAGTTTTTTTTGGGCTCTTAATGGGAGCCGACTTGCAGGATTAATTCTGATCATGACTTTTATGAAAAGATCTTGTCTTGGGATGTGTATAGACCATTTTAAGGTTGGCCTTTCTATTTTGTAATGTCATAGAATCTTCTCTAAGTCATTTTAGTGAGTATAAATAGGATGTTTAGGCTTAGAGTTAGGTAGAAATTTGGTAGAGATTTTGGAGGACTAAAAAATTCTATTGCATGTGTCTAGAAGTATGAATTTGAATCTGGATCGTGGATCTTAAATGCATTTTGTATCTGGTTGTAACTCAAAAGTCCTTACAACTAGGCATGTATGTTGATTATTTGATGAATCAATAAAAGAATCTCTCTCTCTCTCTCTCTCTCTCTCTCTCTCTCTCTGTGGTGTTGTTCTCTTTGTGTGCTTGCTTCCATTGTGTTTACTATAAAAGGTTGGTTGGATTGTTGGGTGTGCCTTTGGCTCTAGTTATTCTTGCCCTCCTTGCATCAAATAAGTTTTGCACTCATCTCATATCCCATGGGCTCTATGAATTTTACCCTCGGTTCTATAGCTTCCATGCATGTGTTATCTATCTCCACCATGAAGCATATATCATCTTTATACTTCTCCACCATGGAGGGAGGTATTTTGTACCTCTGTTTCATCTCAGTCTAGAAACTCTTCATCATTTTATCAATGTCATTATCTTTGACATTTTTTAGCTTTGATATGTAGCATTGATTCACCAACTTTATTGTGCACTTATTGCTCTCCCAATTAATAATCCCTGAGAATTTCTTTATAGCATAGAAAAATAGATGAGTCAATAAGGACTCAAATCTGAAGACTACACTCTTGGTCTTCTTCAATTTAGCAATGTTATCTAACAACTATAATCTAATAATCTCACATAGATTCACTTTCCTTCCCTGAACTACCATTACATAAGTTGTGTGCAAGAATCTAGTTGGTATTGAATTAACCCTTGAGCCATAGTTAAACTTGTACCCTAATATTTTACTCAAAACTTTAACTCCTCTATCTTGAATCATGTCTACCTTCATGTTTCTTCCATCAAATTTAGTAAGCAAGTTGGTCTCAACTATCTTCCTTATATTCTTTTCATTAATAGGATTACATCCCTCATTACTCAATCTTATGACCTTATGAATCAGGTTATTATTAATTTCTACTTGTGCATCACCCTACCAAAACATTTCATCATTTACCCCACTCAGAATGATTCGGGTTCAATTATGATTATCAAAATCTGTATAAAATATATACTTCACTAGATTCAACTCATTTAGGTGTGCATACTCAGACTTCAAAGTTAGATCATTATTACACATGACTCTCAAGTCCTTGTGTATATCTTCATCACCTATACTCTCAATCTTGCAGTGGATATAACTTTTGATATCATCAACATGAAGCACATTCTACAAAATTTGCAAAAATGCACCTAATGGGTCATTCATAAGCAAAAAAAATGAATGTTTCTTGAATACATATCATGGCCTTTCACTCACATCATAAACTCTCTTACTAGCCATTGAAAGTGAACTATATACACTAAAAAACTTGGTTCTAGCTTTGTAAAATACCTTAAAATTGTGTTTTAGGGCTTTTGCAACTTTGCGCTTTAAGAACCTCTTTTCACACTTCAAATCATTGTCAAATCACTCTTCAATTTTCTATAGACACTTCGCATGAGAAAATTGTACATACAATCTTGTTCACAATCCTTAAATCATTTCAAATCAGGCTATGCATTAAATGTGTATCTATCATAAATTCAAATACTATATTTGTTTACTAGTAAACTTGTTTTTTGTCTTCCCACTTACTGCGATCATATCTAAGCTTGCACACTTGACCATAGCTTCCTCTCTATATCCTCTACCTTTTGTTGACTACACAACTTCCAATTCTCTCTCTAACATCAGTTCTGACTGACCAATGCTCTGTCTCTTCTGAAACTGCTTAATTTAGGTAGGATGAGTCACAAACAATCTCTAACTTCAATTTCCCTTCAAGTGTATCAAAGTATTGTTCTTCCAAAATTGTATAAGAACTTTATGGATTACAAGCTTTCACAAATATTTCCTTGAGTTCATCAACATGTTCCTTAATTGCTTCCTTCTGATTGTTGTCATTACCATTTCCATTCCTTCTATCATTTTTGTTGTTGTTCCTCTTATTATTAGGATTCCTATTGAAGTTCCTTCTGTCCATTCTATAATATCTTGTTGCGTGTCCAGAGCTATTGCATAACTGACATATAGGTGCATTTCTCCTCTAATTGGTTTCATTCTGACTTTCAGGTGCTCTATAATTCCTTGCAATGTGTCCAGGATTGTTACATTTGTAACATACAATCTACTTTCTTTCACCATTAGGTCTTTCTCTATCATTGGATTTGCTTTGGGATCTTCCTTTTTCATTACCTGTAGGGTTAGTATTCCTAAAGATTCTACTATTCCCATTATTACCATTAAATTTAGGTTTCTTACATTCTACTACTTTATCCATAACCATGGCAATTATAACAATAGAAATTAGTAATAGGTTTAAAAGACTTACCTGTACAATCTCTCTTCATATGTCCAACTTCATTACATATGAAACATCTACATCTAAATTCATATCTGAATTCATATCTAACTTCCTTGGATGATTCATCTTGCTTAGGTTGATCAACTTGCTATGTTATCTTAGGTTCATCAGATTTCTTAGACAAATCAACTATCTCAACTTCTTTAGATGACTAGATCTTATTTTGATTAGTTTCCTTAGGGGTTTCTACAATTGGATCTGGTTCTTTCCTAATCTCAACTTTCTTTGCTAACTTTTCTCCAATGAGGTATCAAAGGCCTATCTTATCATAAGAGGGTCTCTAATAAAATATCTGCTCATCAATTTTCTCAGAACTTGAATAAAGTTTCTCTAATTGCTGCTTGGCTTGTGTCAACTCTCCTTTCACAATAGTGTTGTAATTTTCCAACTTAGCATGTTCTATCTTAATACAATCTAATTCAAATGTTACTTGACTCAACTGGGATCTAAGGTCTGTATTCTCAAATTTCAGATCAATTTCACTCTTACTGTCATTTTTTTAAGACTCAAATTAAGTTCAACAATTTACAACTCATGTTTCAAGATCTCATTTTATTTCTTGAGATTTCCTACTTTATCATTGTCAGTAGTCTATACAATTAATTCTTTACCAGATTTTAGATCATCAATCTTGTCTTTCAATTTGCCAGTGCACACTTTTGCATCTTCATATCTATCTTTTGGGTTATCTATTTCTTTTGTAAGAAGGTCAATCTATTCAAGAGCTTCTTCAAGGTTTCTCTTTAACTATTCCATATCTATAGGGATCTTAGTCAAGCTCTTTCTCTTTAGAGTAACTGTGCTCTCATATTAATTAGAAATAGATAATACTAAGAGGGGGGGTGAATCAGTATTTTACAAACTTTTTCCCAAAACTAAATATTGTTAATTACTTTATAACATGCATATAAAAGTAAACCAACAATGTTGAACAGTAAATAGAACCATGCACAAAGAGAACTCATAACACCATTATTTGTTAATTAAAGAAGCCCTAGCCAAGGGAAAACCCTAGTGGGTATGATACCCACTAGATGATCCACTAAACAAAAGAATCATGTTAAGGATATTGACCCTTTTAGGAGTCTACAAAGTACATATAGTGTCTTGAGTTCTTTTTAGAGGACTAGGTCTTGTTAGAAACCTCAACCCTGTTAGGAGTTGCTTCAACCCTATTAGGAGTTGGTAGATCAAATTCAATGTATGCAAGAAGAGCCCACTACCCTAACATGCAATTATACAATTAAGTTCTTCACAAGAGTAGATATACATACAATACTTTTCCACGATTATAATTCACACTCTCTCTAATCATAGATTAGATCTCACATCACATAAGGCTCATATAACTTTCAAACTATTCACACAATAGTTCACATGTCATACTCACTTCATCTTATCTGCACAATATAAGATCTTTACTTATATCTTGCACATTAATAAAACTTTGCTCAATCAGCCTTCATGTCTTCACATGCTTGACATAATATAAAATTAGTTATGGATTATTATCCACAAAGTTGGCTCAGCATGACTTAGTAATTATTTTGTCACCAAAATAATTTGTTAAGTTGTACAACTCATATTATTGATATGCTTTTTTTTTCTCTGTTAAATACATGTACTAGTATTTCAATTGTAACACATGTCATACTATCTGTACGCATTTGCGCACTAGCATACATTATCATGACTCTATCATAGAGCTATCCACAACTACGCATAAGCTGACTCAAAATGAGTTTTTCGTACACATCACATATGTCTATGTACTATTGCAAATTCTCTAACACTTAGACAATTTTCTAACTCTAAATGCATAAATAAAATGTTGAATACATGTTGCCATAAATGACAACTATCAAGACATCTAACTAACCATATTGCCAACAATCTACCCCTTTGGAATTGATGGAAACATTTGGGAAAATTGGCTAAGTCCCAAAATGATGTCATACATAACAAAAGCAAATGAAAGTAATTACACAAAATTGTCTTCAAAACATAACAGTTTTATTCATGTTTTGATGGATCATTACATTCCTTATCACTCATTTACATTAATACATAGGTATACTCCCCCTTTCATATACATATACAATTCCTTACATATATTACTTCTCCCTCTTTAGTACTTACAATCATATAATTTTCCTTACATAATTACTCCCCCTTTGATATCAATTACAAAGGTGTCAAAAACTGTATACAAAACTGGGTGCTCTCCTACTGATCAACTTGATATTCTAGAAAAGCAATTTGCATATACAAGTTTCACTCTATCCATTTCATTTTTCTATTTCTCCCTCACTATATAAAAAATACTAATTAGTACACATAGTGCATAAGATGCCACTTTAATTGTACTTAAGTCAATATAGGCAAACTTATCATAGGAAGTCTTTGCTACAAGACATTCCTCCAATTGCCTTTGCAAAATGCTAATCTTCAGTGACAAGATTTCTCTAAGAGTAGAGAACCTTATTTTTGCCTTCTCCTTGTTAGTCTCCAAACCTCTATTCACATTGTGGATCTTTTCCACCTTTGTTCCACATTCCTCAATATTGGTCTTAGGGAGTTGTATTCTTGTAGTGTGTGTGTCAAGATCACTCAACTTACCCTTTATCTAACTCTCAAAGTCTGTCAAGTACTTGTATGATAATATGCATTGTCCATACAATTTCTTACCTTCATCAATGTGTTTCTTTAACTCCTTAATGCTTCCATCAAGTGCCTTCAAGTCATTTCTCACATTTGTGCACACTGTGTCAAATAGTGTTGCCTCATACTTGTCTTGTGCTTGCACTGAAGCTACCTCAACTAAAGTTATAAATTCCTCATCAAAGTTTTTCACCAATCCCTTGGCCTTTGACTGCAATTCTGGATTGGCTACAATTGTGGTAACTGTCTTCTATATTCTATCCAAGACTTTAGCTAGAGTATACTCCAAAGACTTAATAGATTTGTTCTTTTGGAGAAATTTTCTCAAAGAACTCATTAGTCCCTTCTGATCATCATCATCATCATATGGTATTGCTACTTCTATTGCTACTACTACTAGAGTCATTGCTAGAATGAGTGTAACTACTTTCAATTCAACACTCTTCTTCTCTTCCTCAGCAGTTAGACCTAGAGTTGCATGGTAGACCCTCTTGGCTATGAGGTAAATATTGATGATACTAAGGACATCATTGAGGTTCTTGTAAATGAGCCTATGGACCCTAAAGCAGCTATGTTAGAACCTATGATGAAGGAAAAACCAAGATTTCTCTTGAAATCAAGATTCCTTAGATTTTGAAAAGAGGAAAGAAGAAGGTGGAAATGATTCAGAAGGAGAATGTGAAATTTGGTTCCCCTCTTATGCTCATAGAAGGTAAAGGGGATGAAATTGAAGATGAAGAAGATGCAGAAGAACATGAAGAAGAAGAAGAGGAAGAAACATAAGAAGAGCCTCCAAAGAAAAAGGGGAAAGTAGTAATAACAAAAAGAGCTACAAGGTCCTCACCTACATTCTTCACTAGGAGACCCACCAAGTCAAGGAAGAAGCTCAGACTTCAAAATGAAGAAGAAGATGAAGAAGAAGAGTAGCAAGTATCTTTTCAAAAGTCTACTCAGGCCTTTGAAGAAAGATTAAGAAGACTCACATAAGGTGGAGGCATGAAATATTTCAAATTTCTTAAGTATGAAACAATAAGTAAAGAAGAGCAAAAGTAGATTGAAGAAGCCTTAGTGGCAAAGGTGGTAAAATGGAAATACTCTCTGAGTGAATTGAAAAGTCAAGTTTCAAATATTATACTTAAGGTAGTAGCACCTCATGGGGACGATGTTATAACAGTTACCAAGGATATTCATGAACAAACCATGACGAAGGTTATGCCAAATCTTTCAGACAAGTAAGTGAAGGAAGTGTTGACTAAGCATGAACAAAAGATAACTCCTAAGTTCAATGCATTCCTAATTTTGTCAAATGACATTGAATCAGTTGTGCAATCCAATACAAATGAATGGAAGAATATTTATGGATTGCATGTTACAAATCCCACTAAGGAAGTTGCGCAAATTGATGATGTGGATGATGATGAAGAGGAACAAGATGATCAAACAATCAATGAATATCTACCTAGCATTAAGAATATCCAAGATTCAGATCCTAAAAAGATTGCAACAAAGGTAATGTCCTCCCTCCCTAACTCTCTGAGCAAAGCCTTAGTGATATCTAGCTCAGAGAAGGTTGCAACCAAGTCATAGACAATTGAGTTAAACATTGTTCAACCTATCACTCAATTGATTGTTGGAGCTATCTTACTAAGTTTAGAGATGATTACTTTTGTCACTACTTCATCTATTGAGCAATAGGCTCCACTCTTCTCAACACCAAGCCAAACCAAGCCACAACAAGGCATTGTAAGTACTCCTTCTATTGTTGATGTTTCTCAAATTAGTAATGTCATTTCTATTACAACTGATTCTACAGTAAGTGCAATGAGAGTTGAGGTCAAGCCTCGACCGAGCATTGAGGATTTGGGAAAAGGTAAGGAAATCATTCCTTAACGTATTCCAAAGGTTAAAGGAAAAGATATAGAAGCCTCCATTAATGAAGTTGATCTTGAAGAAGATATAGTTATTCTAGATTGGGATCTCTCCAATCTCACTCCTAATTAGATAAACACTCTTGAAGAAATTTAGAAGAAAAAGGCCAAACATCAAAACCCAAGAGCAAAGAAGAAGAAAATAAATCAAGTTCTAGAAGATTTCAAAGGTATATTCATTGATGCACTTAATATTGAAATTGATGATAAGAAATCCATTTTGGACCAACTTGTTGACATAGTTCACAAGTTCAATGAAGATTTGAATAGTCAAGAAAAAGTATTGCAGAGGGTAGAAAGAAACTTTGATAACAAGGTTTTGGAGAATGTGGCATAGAAGATTGTAATAGATCAAGTGGAATTGTCCACTATTCTTTTTTTTTTTTAGAGTACTATAAATAATGTTGTTTCCTTATTTATAGAACTAAGTGACACTACAAGCTTTACCAAGGAAATCAAGGAAAAGTTGCCAAAGATTGATACTGATCTGAAGGCAAGTGCAAACCAGTTGTCACTTGATCCTAGTAGCAACTCAACACATTTCATCAAGATCAATTATTTGATAGACTTGCAGGAAAAGTTATTGAGAGAAGAAGAAAGAATCAGGGCTACATTGTCAGACACTCAGAGTATGATAATTCCAAACATGGATATAATGCAAAAACACATTGTTCATGCAAAGACATTAATCCATGATAACAACTTTTATGTTGTTGATTGTATGATGGAGTTATCAACTGAAGTTTAGATAACTTTACATACTTCAAAAGTTTTGCAAGAAAATTGGGACAAACCCATTTCTCTAATTTTGAAGGTACATAATGATTTCCTCTCACATTTTGGTATTACCTTGTAAATATGTGTTTTTGGCATTTGTGTCAAAAAAGGGGAAAACATAGTTATATCATACAAAAGGAAGATATACATCCATAAGAGGGGAATACAGTTGTACAACAGGAATCTATGTATATAGCAAAGCAACAAAGCTACAAAAACAATTTTGAAAAATAAAAAACAGAGTTAGTGTTAGTCAAGTATCAGCACAACAGTCAAAACTGAGTTACAGACCCAAGTACATTACAAGGGAGAGTTTTGACTTATCATTTTTTAGCATAAAATTTTTGGTATGATAAGTTTTTTTGTCACTAATGCTAAAGGGGGAGATTGTTGACCTTATGGTCAAACCATTTGTCTATTAGTTCTAAAACACTTAATCATTTGGTTGGTTACTTTGTTACCAAGCTTTGCAGTGCAAACCAAGCAGTTGTAGTGTCAATCGAGCTTCATAGTGTCAACTGAGTTGTTGTAGTGTCAACCAAGAAAAAAGTAAGTTTAACCAAATAGTGTAGAAAGATAGTGTAAATCGAGCTAGCAATGTTAACTGAGCAAAGCTTCAGTAGTGTTGACCAAGCTACAAGGTCAACCGAGCTCTATAGTGTCAATCGAGTTCTATAGTGTTTGTCAAGTCATCAATGTTAACCAAGTTCACACCTACTTCTGAGTGATCAATGTGGACTGAGCACTAGTGTGAAGCAAGTGCCAGAGCTTGCTGAGTCCATTGTGTTGTCAAGTATCAGTATATCACCTGAGTGGTTTCAAAACTTAAGTATCAACATTGAGCTGACCTGGTGAAGATTCTTTAATATGGTATTGTAGCCGACTCTAGAAGGTAATTATTTGGATTGATATAAATGTAAGATATCTTGTCATATCGAAATATGAATGTGTAACAAGTATGAATGCAAATTAAAGAGTAAAGGCTACAAGTAGTATAAGGAAAAGCAGAGTCTCATCTATCACATCAAGGTGATCATTCTACATCAAAGGAATCTCATTTAGCAAACCAAGTTGCAGAGAAAAGATCAGCTATTGGTTCATCCTAATAGGTGCATCATTCAAATCCTCTAACAAAGTGGACTTAACAGTCTTATGTAGAATCTCCTAACCGAGTACATACTTCATTGTATTGTATAAATCCTTTTACAAGGTGGACCTAATAGTCCTTATTGCTCCTAATAGGGTAGATTGCCATAAGTGATCAATTGTAAGCCTTAACAGACCAACTTTATACTGCAGTACTAAAGCTTGTGAGTATCATCCCCATCCTAGTTTTACTTTCTATTCGGAAGGTTTATGGGTTACTAATATTGTGTCAAGTGTTATAAATGTTTTATTGCTTTTAGTCTTACATGTATGCAATTAGATTAGATTAGATTGTGAAGGATCAATTGGTAAACTAAAGTAAAAGTTTTATTGGTTCTTGATTTGCCCCTCCCCTCTTAGTCACCTAGTCTATTCTACATTTCCAACACCTTCTTCAAGACTGATCAATCAACCATACTGCTTTGTACTAGCATCAAATTCACAACAATACTAATAATAGAAAGTGCACATTCAAACATTATATTTGTTAGAGAACAAGGTTAATTTAATTTCATTAATTAAATTACCTTTTCTCCCTTCTTAAGATTTCACTTTATGCACCGTTTGTATTTTTATTTAATAATTAATTAGTAATTATTAAATAACATTTACCTTTTAGGTTACCCCTTTCGGCTTTCAATCTCCTTCTATAAGGATAGATCATTTGTAATTATCTCACATCTTTTTCATTTCTAAGAATGCAATTTGCATATTTTCATAGCAAACCCTTGCCTCCTCTCATCTTTTTCTTTTGTGATAGGTTTTTTACATGCAGGTATTCTTTGGGCTTTGTGGATTTGTATTGATCAAATCCTTCATGGTATCAGAGCCAAATCTATTGTAGCTTGTTCAGTATTTGGAGAAAAAAAAGAACAAGGGTTTGACAGAACAGATTTGACATTTTTAAAGCATTTTTCTTTGATTTTTGGAGTTGTGATGGCGGTGATTGAGAAAAAATAATTACAAATGTGATTTTCAAACAACGATATCTCACTCATACAGACTCCTTTTTCAAGCAATTTTTTTTTTGTTTTGGGGTAGAATTTCATGATCTACACATTGGTTCAGGTTGTTTGTGACCTCTATTTTGGATTTTTTTTGAAAATCACAAATTCCTATTTTTTCAGCTTCAAAGGCTTCATTCGAGCTCATATGTACACATATTCAAGTGCTATTTTTTTTTTAAAGTGCATGATTTATTGTCTACTTTCTAGATATAGTATTAGTTTGGAGTAATATTGAGTGGACATAGTACTTTCAGCATTTGGTCATTTTTTGGCCTACAAAAAATAGGTATTTGTGATTCATATTTGAAGCTTTTTTGCTCTTCTCTCATTTATGCATTCCTTCTAGTAGCTGGGGTTTGATTTTTGCATTGTGGGGGGTGTTTTTTATATTATTGTGTTATTATATCAGCATATCAGAAAAATTCAAAAACCCCTTCTAAAACAATTGTTGAGACCTCTTCTTGTCTAGAACTTCTGATCCCTCATAACTATCAACATGGAAGACTTTGATGACACAACTTCTATGGTCAAAAGGGTTGTGGCCTTGTTTAGATGCAGTGCAACCAGTTTTATAAAAGTCTTTTGAGGTCATGCAACATAGGAACAAGGTGGATGAGGCAATAGGATTGATTGTTTTACAAGTCTCTGATAGTCTACAGTTTCATCTTGATGGGTGTAATACCCCTCTAGCTATGTGGACCAAGATTGAAGGCTTGCTTGGTACAGTGAATGAGTTTAGGGAACTTCACATTGAGGTAGAGCTTACCTCTCTTATACCAAATTCTTTTCCCTCCATTGAGGACTTCTTGATGAAATTCAAACAACTAAGATCTTTATTGTAGGGTTGTGGTAAAATGAAGACTGACATTGAGTGTATCTACCTAATTCTTTCTAAGCTTCGTCAAAACTTTCAAATTTTTTCTTCTACCTTCTATTCAACCAAAGATGTTTTGGAAAATAGATTTATCGTGCCATCCTTTGAGGCTTTTTGTGATCTGTTGGCTTGAGAGCAAGCTAAGCTCTCTCAGTTTGATTCTCTCACAAGCTCATAGAGTCATGCATTGGTAGCTCGGCCATCTTCAGGAATGAAGGAGAAGACTTGAAAATCCCATTCTATAGAGTCTCAGATTAGTTCCAACATTCACAGTTCATGAGGGCCACCTCATTCTAAAGGGGGTAAATCAATGCCAGAAAGATCAAAATGTGATTATTGTAATAAACCTAACCATGATGAGTCACATTGTTATGAGAAGAGGTTAGATGGCTATGACAAACAGGTTTCAAATTTGACAGCTCTCCTTCACAAGAGCAACATTGATATTCCTTCTATTTCTCATAGACCACCTTCATCATCATCATTTCAGTCAGATGGTAAAGATATAGGAAAGGCTCATGCATTATGGGCAAGTACTATTCCTTATTCTTCTAGATGGTTATTGGATTTAGGTGCTTCACACCATATGACATCTTCTCAGGATTTGTCCTCTTCTTTTGAGGCTTCTCCTGGTCCACGTATTTTAATGGGGAACAAAATTGTTGTGACTATATGTGGGAAAGGTTCTATTGATATTGATGATGGTACATTTCATGATATACTTTGTTTTTCATCTTTGTCCTCTAACCTTCTCTCTATTTATCAGATTACACACAGTGGGATAGGGAAGACAGTTGAGTTTACACAGGATTAAGTGCACATTAGAGATAGTGCAGTGCCTCTCCCATTTGACTTTTGTAAGTCATCCTGACAAATGCAACCTTGTTGATCTTTTGTTGTGATGGATCATGATTGTGACCATGAGTGGTCTACACTATTGAGGTGATTTGATGTATGTTTCTATATTAGTTGCTTTTATTATGCTTATGGCTAAGTTATAAGATTATGATGTGATTTATGGTTCACTAAGGTTTGTGCCAGTGGTTACCAGGATCGATTTGGTATCATGATGTTATTCTGTGATTATCCTAAGATGTGTGCAGAGATTGCACTGTGTATTATTACCATGCTACACTGGACTAGGTTCCTATAGCAATGGTTAGTCATGTTTATGATTGTGTTCACTTATATCTTTTAAGTGCCTCTAAGTGTTGTAAACAATCATTATTAAATGCTTTAATAGTTAGGAATGGATTGTCCATGTTGGATTCATTGGTTATGTGTTGCAGATATTTACCTTGTTATATTTTGATCCGAGAGATAGTTGTTACTTATGTTATGTTTTACATGTGAGATGATTTGAGGGTCGGATGTTATACCTTGGATTTCAGTATCATAGATTTTAGACTACTATGTTGCTCAATTGATCATATTGCATGAAGATGCCTTTTTGAGATGACAATGTGTTTTATGATTATATTTGGTTGTCCAGTATTTGGACATATCACTGATTATGTTATGTGATGGATTTAATGCTATGGTTATTTAATTCATTCCTACGTTGTTATGCTTTATGAGAACATGAGTGATGTAAATAGATTATTTTAATATAATTAAAAATTAGGTGATTTAATGCATTTATTGCTTCGACTATGTTATTATATGCAATTGCACTTGATCTGTTGTTTAGTGTGCAAGATTTATATCCCTAGCAGTGACACGTGGAGCTAGTGATTCAACCATTCATATTTTACCAATGTCATCCCTGTATGGCCAATGTATCCTTATTTTAATTATTTAATTAATCCTTTTAGTGATTATTAAATCTGAACTCTTTTGCATTATGTGATTAGACTAGTAAGTATGTCTATGCATTTAGAGATTTGCATTGTCGCAAAAGTTGTTAAGGAAATTTCTGTGTTTTGAGTTTTTAGGCTTTTTAGTTGATTTATTTTAATTTCTAGCAGCTTTTTCATAGATGAATTCCTATTTATAGGAATAGCCTATTTTCGTTTGGGTCAATTTGGGGTTTAACTAAGTTGGCTAGTTATTTGCTCTAATCAATCATTCACTCAAAAAGTGAATAAATATCCAAAAAGGAATTTAATTCCTCACTTCTCACTTTCGAATTAGAAAGTTGGAGGGAAAAACCCAAAATTCTCTTCATGAGGATTTATTGTTTTGTTCATTTTGGGAGCTACAGGCGTGGGATCATCGTGAGGTTGAGCTCATTGGATCCAACTCGGGGAGGCCTTGGATTGCAGCAATTTTTAGCGACTTCTACTGGCTTTTTATTTTTTGGTTTAGATTCTTGTTTTACCCTTTTGGCTGCAAGGTAGGGCTCTCTCGTTTTATTGTTTCTGCTCCATTTTTGCTTCTATTTTTGGTAGCCATTTGTTTGGAGGCTGAGAACTAGTGTTCCCCTCTGTTTCTGTATGCTAGTTCTACCTGATTGGGCGAGTACAAACATTTTCCTATTTTTTGAGATGAGGGTTTGGGGTTTTACGTTGTTATGCTGTTTATTTTTGCATACGGTGTCCAAACTTGATTTTTTTAGATTTTTTGGATTTTTGTACCCAAAGGCCAAATGGATTTTAATTTTGAAGTTTTTCCAAAATTTGGGGTTTTTACCTCATTTTGCGTGCCACCCTATTTTCTGAAGTTTTCTTGGCATGAGTTAGGTTGTGGACTTGGATTATCGATTTGGATATTAGTCAGACCTTTGTTGCACTTTTATGTCACTTTGAGATGTGTTTCGTATCCGTACTCCCAACTTTGTGTTCGGTTGAGTGATTTTGTACCTGGTGTTATTGTTTCTTTTAGACCTTTGTATTTTTTTGTGGACACTAGGATTCTTGTAGAATCCATACTCTCGAATTGAGGCCGATTGAGTGAGTTCATGATGTTTGATCTTATTGCATCATAGGGATTCATGTAGAATCCATACTCTCGGATTGAGGCCAGTTGAGTGATTTCATGATGTATGGTTTTTTGGCTTTGAGATTCATGTAGAATCTGTCCTCCCAAGTTTCTTTTAGTTGGGTGTTTTCTTTTGCATTGTGTTCTCATCCAGTCCTTGTTTTATGATCTTCATGATGGTGGTGTGCCACACACGAGTACGTGTGTGTACATTTTTCGGGTGACTTGTGAGGCCTGATCTTCCATGGTACTTCCAAAAGTTATGATCATTGGGGTTGGGTTGGGAATATGCATGCCCATGGGCACTTGTCATAAGATGAGCATGGGTAGGGTAGGGTAGCATTTTGAGGGGGCTTCTATCTCATAGCCCGATGATCATGGTGCCATGGGTTGGCAAAGGAAGCTTTATATAATTGATAACTAAATAAAATGTGTGAATGGTAATAAAATTTAAGATAATAAAATGTGTGAGCACCCGATTAAGTTCGAGGACACAATGTGTGAGCACCTGTTTAAGTTTGAAGACACACAATCCAGACTTGGGCTTGTTGATGCCAAGCGACTCTCCATGATGTCAGCCCCTACTTAGTAGCCTATTGAGTGTTTGACCAGGACATGTACTACTTGCATTATCTTAGGTTCTTGGTTACAACCATCATACTATCTAGCGTGAGTGCTAGCCATGGATGTTGTTTTATGTGTTTGTGGTTGGATCATTATCTCCATTAACACGAGGAGTGTGGACCTACAAATGCTACATGGTTGGGAGGCATAGCTACCTTCACCATTGCTAGGAACCGGTGTACAAAGATGATCTTCCATCCTAATGCGACCATTGCTGGATGTTTTCACTTGGTACTTTAGATTTTGGAGTATGCTTTCTTGTGATTTATGCTTTCATTGGAATGCTTGGATATCATGTTTAGGAGATGTTAGTTTATTTGATGCATTCACATATTATGATATTTTGCATATGACTAGATGATGTGAATTGTTGTATTGGATTATCTATTGCTTATTAGTTTAGCATGTTATATTTCTTTATTATGATGATCAACATGTGATAGGTGATGTTATCTACTTGTAGGATTATCTTATGTTGTACTCTAGCATTTTAGATTTTCTTATGCTTTTTGTAGCATGTTTTAGTAGTGACGTCCCTATTGCGATAGTATTGATGATCTGATCGATGGCTTGGGATGTTATGGGCAGGGGATGGCTAGGATCCATGATGGTCTTATGATGCTATTGACGGTTGGGAGGAATCATGTACTTAGTTTTTTTTGTTCACTGTGATGTTTCTTTCAGTATGTTCTTTACTGCTTGGGTTTAGATGGATAGATGTTCCTCTTTTCTTGTTGTTTATGTACTCTAGTGTTCATTCCTCGATTTACATGGATTTAGTACTCCTCAATGTAGAGGTTTCCTTGGTTTTATGCTTTTTATTCTTGTTTTGTTGTCACGCTAATGTGTTTTCTCATGTGGAAAGGTAGTTCCTCACGCGAGAATGTACTTCCTTGCGCGGTGTGCTATGAATCCTTGCGCAGAGCCATGCAGTTTCTCGCATTTAGTGATGCAAGGTCTTGCTCAAAACTCGAGACTAGTGTACTTTCTTGTGCAAGAAATAGGGGGCAATTAGGCTTGGTCGAGGAAGGTTTGAAAGTTGGTTTTGGACACCCTTTTGGATTTCACACCTTTCCAATTCAAAACAGTCTTTCTAGGGGGTTTAAAATATATCATTTAAGTATAAGTTAATATATGCGACGAATCTTTTGAGATAGGTTTAAAACCTCTCGGAGATAAGATAAAGATTCTAAGAAATTTCAAGGCCTAAGAAATCCAGACTTAGCCAATTTTCAAGGCTTCAGGATTTCAGACTTAGACAAATTTTAGGATTCTACATTTTCCCCTAGCTTGGTGTTTTGTTGATGAGTGGCTGTTTCTTTGGGCCCTCATCATGTGTGTAGTTGTTATTGGCCTCTGGTTGCTTGTGTCAATTTGGTAGTGGTGTTTGGAGATTTGTTGGTTGCCAAGATTGTGGTGAAGTCTTCCATTGCTATCTTTGTGATCCTTGTATGATGTTGTCATGTGTTCATACTTGTAAAAAGAAAATATCTTGGCTTGTATTGAATCTTTTTTCCAAGGATCTCCGAGCAGGACATTATAGATACTGAGATAGGCAATATTATTGCTATAGGGATTGTTGATCATGCTTCCCGCCTACATTCCTTCTTACATTTTGGTCCACCATGTCCCCTATCAGAGACTCTCTCTCTTTTTTCATGAGAGTCTATAGAGGTGAAGTCAAGTCACTTGAACTGATGTGTTGTTCCTGAGACTAGTGTTGTGACTTCTACACTTCCACCTCTTGTTCATATTCCATCTCTTGCACAGGATTACTCTTCAACATTGCCTACTATTGCAACTCCAAACATCGAGCCACCTATTGTAGTTGTTGAGGATATATCAAAGGACACACATCTCCTCTCAGATGACAGATTCAACACACCTATTATTCCACCTTTATTGGAGATTCCATTTTAGGATTCTCATGCTTTTTCCTTTGAGCATCAACTAGGACTTCCAGCCGTACCTTACAAAAATGGGTTTTATCAACCTTGTTTATTGCCTTTGTTTCCTTCAAATTGGAGCCACATTGTTATGTTCATTGACACAACAGTTTTGCCATTTTGGGGGGACTATGGAGTCTCGAGCTTCTATCATGGAGGCTTTCATTGAACTTATGGTCTTGAGAGATTCTCTTGAGATGTTTCATGTAGTACCTACCCCTAGTTAACGTTTTTGATTTTATTGCCAAACTCTTTTAGGCCAGTTAATAGTTATGCTTGATGATTAATGATAGTATTTTCCAAATTACTGAATATTGTTTTCATACTCAGTTGATAATATGATGAGACTACTTTGGTATAAGTTACTTCATGCATGCATGATTATACCTTTGATGATGATTATTTATAGTGATTTTAGTTATTTAATGATATTAGTTAGATGGATTATTTATACGTGTTTTATATGGATACGTACCCCATACTGCATGTGTATGGTGTGCGTGTATGTTTTCTTTATGTATGATTTTTCTGATGTGGTTAAGGAAGAGAGTCATAGTCACCTACTAGTCAAGATCTACGCAATGCACCACTTCTTGTCATTGCCAATTTAGTTTAGAATATTGTGTGTACATGCGTGGATTTTATATAGATTGCAAGTATCAAGTATTGACTTCCTTGAATTGCTAGAATGAGCGTACCCTATCGCAATATCTCAATGGTAAGAGAGGGGTGATAAATTTTGAGTCCAAATCCTAACCTTAAAACCAATTGTCCTCAAAATTAGGACAAGTATTTGAAATGATTACCCTTCTAAATTTGTCATATGATGTAAATTCGTGATTATAACCCTTGAGTTTGACCTTGTATGTGGTATTTTATGATGGATTTTCATGTTTCGTCTTGTAGGTCTTTAGTGATTTTTCTATTAATCAAGTCAAATTAAAAGGATATTTACTGATTTAATTTAATGGAAAATTATTAAGATAATTTCAATATTTGATTATATTTAATTAATTGAGAAATTAATTAAATAAAATTAATTAAATTTAAAGAGAAATTGATAGTTCTAATTTTAGAGCGTAATAATATTTATTTAATTTAATAATAATATATTTAGGTCATTTATAAATAAATGCTAAATATTATTATTACTTAAGTTAATAAATATTTTATCAAAAAAATGCTTCGAAAATTAATTAAAGAGAGAAAGAGAAATTAATTTAAATAACATATTTTAAATTGCAAAAGTGTGCATGAATATTCAAAAAAGTAAATAAAGAGTTAAAAGATTGTAATCAATGAGTTCCCTCGTGTAATCACATAATCAGTGCCCCAAATTTAGGAGAAAACTCCTTATCAAAGATTTGAGAGTTCATTTCGTAGGGACTGAGATTTTGGAGGAGAGATCTTCAGAAAGAAGGTTTTTAGAGAAAAGAGAATTCTCTCACAATCTTTAGGTGGTTGCGTAATAGCATCATATTTAGGTAGAGTCTTGTGTTTTATTCACACAATAAATTATGTTCTTCTAAATTCCTATCTACATCGTGTTTGTTGAATTTGTTTTTCAAAATTTGTTTGTGATGAATCTTTCATTATACTAATATTCATATCAAATTATGTCTGTATTATGAGAATTGAGACATTAGAAAACCCTCATTCTGTAGATTTTTAAAAATAGTATTTTGATCGAGAAGGGTTTTGAAAAGAAATCAAAATTTTAGAATATAAATCCGACTAGTTTATTAGATTTCCCCTATCGGAATGTTTTCATAAATTTCTTTAAAATATATATTTTAAAAATGAGTTTTATGGAAATGTTGTTTTTTATTTATAGAAAAACAAAATATTTATTAAAGCACGGAAAGGGGGGGGGGGAGGGAATTTTTAAATAAAATATAATAGAAAAATGTATATATTAATTAAGGTGGGGTGAGGCCACCAATTCCCACACCCCACCCCTACCCACGGCCATTAAAGGTTGCGTGTGACAGGTATTACTGTTGCACGCAGCAATAACACCTATGACTGCAAGTTTGTAGGCTGGCGAGCCTTTAAAAACATTGTTCCCTTTTTAAATTTTTTTTTAATTTAATTTACTTAAAGTTTAAATTATATTATATTTAATTTATTAAAATTTTAATTTAATTTTAATTTAAGTTTTAGATAATTAAAATTTAATTTAGTTAAAATGTAATTAATCAAAAGTTAATTTTTAATAAGTTTTATTAATATGTTTATTAATAATTTTCTTAACTTATTAAAATATGATAAATCATTTAAAGGGTTTTATTAAGATAATTGTTATGAACAATTAATTTAATTAATTTAGTTGTTAACTAATAATTATTGATAGAATGTTATGAAGGAAATATTGATCATGGGAATTCTCTATTTAAAATTTAATAATATTAAATAATTTCCAACTAATTATTTAATAATAATTATTTAAAATTTAAGATTGTTATGGAGATAATGTTCATTTTGTGAGTTTATGGTAATGAGGTATTCATATTTAAATGTGAAAATGGGTTAAGCTTAATGGAAAATATAGTAAACTTTATCAGACCAAAAACGTACAACAAAATGGAAACTTAAATCTAACTGTAAAATCAAACCGTGTGTCTTCAAAATCAAACAAAACTATTACACTATTTGTTGAGTGTTCTCTTGCATGTCGGATTTGGGAGTTGATTAGAGGGTTGACCAATCCTAGGATGTTTACCAGAGGCTTAGGAGTTTTGTGTTTGTGTTTTCATGATGATGATTTGATCTTGATCTTTTATACTCAACCATGGTAATGTGTCTTGTATGCTCTATGAGGAGTTTTGATCTACTGATTATTATTGCTTTCCAATGTTCTTGTGTGAAACTGAAGTGAATGGTGTGACCTATTTGATTTAACCATTGAGTTTTTGATTAGTTATTTTTGGATGCTCTTTAGTTGCTTGTAAAGGACTGAGGTGTTATTGTGAGTTGTCTTTTGATGCTTTCTAGTCACTTGTATAGGGTTGAAGTGAAAATCGTGATTCTTTGATTTTTACTTTTATGAGCCTAGGGTAGGTAATCTATATGTTAAGTTGGGAAGTGGCTTGCAATGGAGGTCGAGGCCCTAAAGATGCTGATGGGTAACCCAATGTAAGTAGTTAATAAGTGAAAACACTACACTAAATGAGAGTAAACTAAACTTGATACCAGTCTTTACCTTTCCCCGTCCATGCCTCGAGTGTTAGTATAGACTATGATGGGAGTAGAGAGGATGCTTAATTGTGACCATGCATCATTAGTATCAATACGAAAGGATACTAGTGCCACATAGAGTCACTAGGGGACCAAAGGATTAAAAGACTAGCTGGGTAACCCTAGAGTTTGCTCGTACAATGACACTTGTCCACTAGCATTATAAATTTCCTACGTGTCTTTGTTTGCCTCTACGTTTAGATATCATTTTACCTTGGAACCTTTGAGTAAGATTACTTTTAGGGTTTTCCTTGACCTAGATATTACTTTTGATTTTTGGGATTGATATCCTATTTGGGACTTCAGACTATCTCCTTAGCATGGTGGGAGTGGACCTTTTTGGGTTACCACGAGGTCAAGTGGTAGTGCTTTTTACTTTTACCATTGAGATTCGTCCGTTGATGTCATGGCTAGAGATCCTTGTTCTGCATTTTCTTTCATTCTATCTTTGTGTATTATGATGGATGGTTATATCTATATGATGAATGATTTTTCTTATTGTATTGTATTTTGTTTCATGGATCCTAAAGGGATGGTGTAATCTATTTTATATGATGTATATTCTTTCAACCTTTCATACCTTATGACATGTACAGTGGATGATTGTGCATTCTAATTATTGCCAGGTGGCATTCAGAACAAATGTATATTATTTAAATGGATTTTCACTTGTAGTTATTCTTTTATGTGGATGTGTTATTTATTGGACATGGTATTATTTAAATTTAAATGTGATTCAACGTCTTGGGATCCTTAAGGAATGTAATCTGGTATGTGTTGCTTATGTTTGATTGCATGTTATTGCTTCCGCTATTTTATGATTATTGTATATGTTATTCATTAAAAAAAATGTTTGGCAAACTTAGTAAAACTTTAGGTTAGTTCTTTTGGATCCCTTGGTAGGGCGTTACATTTGGTATTAGAGCTCAAGTTCTACATTGGGAGCTCTGGGCATATTGGAACGCTAGTAGTTGTTAACTATTTGAACTATAACGAAACTTGATTTGTCATGTATATCTATTTCAAACTAAAAACTTGATCTAGTTGAACTGAAATAGAACATAAACTATTAGTTGTATATTCTCAAATTTGAACACTTAAACTTCAAAACTGAAATATACTTAAACCTAAAATAAGCAAAACGAAAAATTGAACTTGTACTATTTTCAAAACACGTGTCTTTATGTATGCCTTATAGTAGTATGTTTTATGGTTATTATAACATTTTGTTATCTTGGATATTATTGTAGGATGGTATTTGGGATGAGATCTTCAATTAGAGGCTATAGCCTAGGTCGTGGTAGAGGCCATGGATGAGGTAGAAACATTAGTGTACATGAGTCTATCCATGAAGGCCTTAATTAGGAAGAGGATAGGGAAGAGCATGTTAGTGAGCACCAGGAAGAGAACCATAGAGAGCAGTAAGTCGACTTAGAGGAGGTTGACTGCAAGCAAATTATAAAGACCATCATAGATCACCTACCTCCTCTGCAGGGTGTTGGTAAGGATGGAGCACACTAGACAGGGAATGAGAATAGACCTAGGTCTAGGAGCCCTTGGAGGGATAAAAAAAGATCAGTTGTAGCTACTCAGATGAAGGACCTTCAAAGGTCCAAGGTCAAACCCTTTAATGGGTTGGGTTCAGGTTATGTAGCTGAGTAGTGGCTTATTGCTCTTGATAGGGTTTTTTCTATTCAAGACTTTGATACTAATGTCAAAGCAAGGTTTGCTATCACCAACCTGGAACTCTTTGGAGCCACATGGTGGACTATCAAAGAGAAGATATTGGGTATAAACATGAACAATGTCACATGGGAGTTATTTCTGGAAAACTTCTGTGAGCGATTCCTACTAGAGGAATGGAATCAGTAGAGAGTAGATGAATTCCACAACCTGAGATAGTTCACTATGACCGTAGTAGAGTATGAGCGTAAATTCTATGAGCTCATGCCCTATGAGGGAATTAGTGATAAACTAGCATAGTTAGCACAACATTTCATCAGAGGCTTGAACAACCATCTAGTTGGGGGTGTTAAGGTATTTGAACCTAAAACCTTCAAAGATGTGGTACATCAAGCCATACTTGTAGAGCAGAGTGTTAACCTAGGATAGGGGCCTTTGTGGGAGCACCTATAGTATCAGAATTTGAGGGTAACCACTGTTAGTCTCAAAATGATTTTGACATTTGAATGCCATCACACTTAACCATTTCCTACATTAGAGCCAAGCACACTACGTATGTCGAGCCACAACATGAGCCGAGTCAGGAAATCCAACAGGTGCCGAGTAAACTTCAGGTGCCGAGTGAAGATCAAGTGTCGAATGACTTTAGGTGCCGAGCATGATACAAGTGTCGAGTGATATTTGAGTGTCGAGTCACAGACGATGTCGAGCAATATAGAAATGCAATAGGAGCCGAGTAAGCTAGTTTTTTGCATGTGTTGAGCATCTGGGATCAGTAAGTGTCGAATAACACAGAATACACATATGAGTCTATAACTTTACAAATGCATATGTAAACCATTTTCATGGCCAACATATGACAAATCTTAAAGGATTAAATAATAAGATCAAATCTTTTGTATTTCCTATGCAATCTACATGCAGCCAATAAGAAAAATGGAGAAGGCATGCAACCAATAATAAATTGCAAGGAATGAGCGGGAAATAGAGATTCAATATGGATCGTAGATCCACATCTAACCCTAAGTCTTAAAATGTCTTTATAAGGAAGACTAAGTCTTATTATATGAGAATGGATGAAGGTGTGGAAGGAAAACTATTTTCAGAGTGAAGAATATCAGATCTCAGAGGATCAAGCTCAGAGAAAGCAGATCAAGTGCCTGTATTCAGCAATCAAAGGATTGTAAGCTATCAGGTTTATTATATCTAATACTATCTAGAAATTGTATTAGAAAGGAAACCCTATGGTGATAGGTTAGCTTAATAGCTATTTTGTAGATCCTTTAAATAGGTGATTAAATCCTTTAACAGGGTAACACTTCTTGTAAAGTGTTTGTAAATCCTTTAACCAGGTCACTATTGATACAATGTAAAGCCTTTAATAGGGCAGACCATTAGAATTGGTTAAACATTATTGCTGTAGTAAATTTTGTGGGTATCATCCCCACCCTAGTTTTGCCTTCTTATTCCTAGAGGCTTTCTGGGTTACCAAAATTTCTAGTGTTATGTGGTGATGCACATGTGTTTTTCATAATTGCCTAATGTTTATATGCATGCATGTAAATTTCAATATTATGTTATTAAGGATTAATGAAAATAGGATAAAAGCTAGTACTTTTGATTCACCCCCCCCTCTCTCAGAAGCATTCTTTCCATTAAGATATTTCAATAATTGGTATCAGAGCAGATAGGTTCTCATAAGAAGAAATCTAATGTTTGGAGAAAAAGGTCTGAATATGGAAGTCTTCAAACTTGGAAAGATTATTGATAATCAAGTGATTGATGTGCAACTGGCTCTACACAAAGTAGAGGAAGCAAGGGAGGAACTGAGAAAATCTTTGAAAAGAAGAAAGGATATAGCTATAGCTTAAAATGATACAAACTACAAGGAGATAGATACCACAAAACTATTTGCCAATGGAGACACTAAAGAGTTTGATGCAGCAATAGCAGAACCGATGGAGAAAAATAAAGTTCAACCAGAAGAGATAAGATCTCTCAAGATGGAACATGAATCATAGGCCATAATGTTATGTGAAATCATTGAACAAAAGAAAAGAGCAGTCGAGGATAAAGTCATGATGGAAGATGACAACAGAAATCTTGCAAACAGACTTGAAGAAAAATGTACTAAATTAACAAGGATGTCAAACATGCAAATGGATACACTTACCCATATGATGAACCTTCGTCATGAACTCAATATGAAAGATATTGAGATCTCTACTCTGAAGATGCAGAATGAACAAATGGTGAATGAATTGAACAGGGAAAAAGAGGTAGCAGAGAATCTAAACAAGTCAAGTGAAGCCATCAAGTACTTTGAATAGTTGATGAAATTTCCAAGATCAACCCATGGTACATTAGGACTTGGATACAACAGCACTGAAGTAGAAGAATCATCAAAGAGTGTTGAGCAAAGAAGTGACAAAGTTAATGATTCAAAACCCATTTGTCATTACTATAATAAAATGGGGCATACTGCTAATATTTGCAGGAGTAGAAGATTCAATCAGCAAAACACACTCAAGAGCAAGAGTTACTGTCACAAGTGCAACATGCAAGGACATGTGACACAAGATTGCAAATCCAAAGTCACAAGGACACAAAGATTTGATGGACATTGTCATAATTATAAGAAGTATGGACATAGAGCATTTGAATGCAGATCAAAGTCTATGTGGAACTCAGGTGGTAGTAGGAAACCTCCTTCTGGAGGTAATCAGTAGTAGGGAGGATCTTATCCTCCAACTTAGAGTGGTGGTGTTGGATCACACACTAGGGACCCTCAGTTCCCTTAGCGCAATAAGTGCAACCAGTATGACCAATTGTCTCAGAGTATTCCTTCTTATCTTAGTGGGAGTACTTTCCAACAGTCTAGTGCACCTAGAGTGTAGAGGAGTTTCAACAAAGAGTGTTTCTCATGCGGATAATGTGGACACAAGTCGTCCCATTGCCCTCAATGGAAATCACAATCCTCATACTAGAGGCCTTTAGCTTCAGAACCTACAGTTGGAGACATGGGTAGGTCCTAGAGAGTGTTCTCAGTGGTGTCATATCCTCCTATAGGGGGAAAGGGTCTGATGGGACCTGCACAGTGAGTTCTTTAGTTTTACCTTTTTTGTAGGCTTCTAGGAGTAAGCCTAAGTCTAAGGGGGGTGGATGTAGTGCCTACCCCTAGTTAACATTTCTAATTTTATTGTCGAACTCTTTTACGCCAGATAATATTTATGCTTGATGATTAGTGACAATATTTTTCAGATTATTGTATATTGTTTTCATACTCAGTTGATTATATGATGAGACTACTTCGGTACTAGCTACTTCATGTATGCATGATTATACCTTTGATGATGATTATTTATAGTGATTTCAGTTATTTAATGATATTATTTAGATGGATTATTTATACGTGTTTTATATGGATACTTACCCCATACTGCATGTGTATGGTGCACGTGTATGTTTTCTTTATCTATGACATTTCTAATGTGGTTAATGAAGGGAGTCGTAGTCACCTACTAGTTGGGATCTACATTATGCAACACTTCCTGTCATTGCCTGTTTAGTTTAGAATATTGTGTGTGTACATGTGTGGATTTTATGCAGATTGCAAGTATCAGGTATTGACTTCCTTGAATTGCCAAGATGAGCATACCCTATCGCAATATCTCAATGGTAAGAGAGGGGAGATAAATCTTGAGTCCAAATCCTAACCTTAAAACCAATTGTCCTAAAAATTAGGACAAGTATTTGAGATGATTACCCTTCTAAATTCGTCATATGACATAAATTCATGATTATAACCCTTGAGTTTGATCTTGTATGTGGTATTTTATGATGGGTTTTCATATTTCGTCTTGTAGGTCTTTGGTGGTTTTTCTGTTAATTAAGCAAATTAAAAGAATATTTAATGATTTAATTTAATGGAAAATTATTAAGATAATTTCAATATTTGATTATATTTAATTAATTGAGAAATTTATTAAATAAAAAGAATTAAATTTAAAGAGAAATTGATAGTTCTAATTTTAGAGCGTAATAATATTTATTCTAATTTAATAATAATATATTTAGGAGGTCATTTTTAAATAAATGGTAAAAAAAAAATTACTCGATAAACAACCAAAGTTTTTGTACTATATTAGATGCTTTAAGAAGAGTTTCAATGTTCTCCGTTTTAACGGGCACTGGTAGGAAAAAACAGAGTAAGAAAACGTCCAGTCTTGCCCAGGACCGAGGTCTTGTATTATACATTTTTAAAAGGGCATTTCCCAGTATTTTACTATATAATGATATCTTAGATTATCCAATAATTACATCAAATATTGCCAAAAATAATCTCCTTGCAAAATTTTGTTTGTCTTCTACACTCAAACTTAAGATGCTAACCACAACTTCTTATACCTTTAGTTATTTTCCTTTTACTTGCCTACAAATTAAAGAAACCTTTCTTTCCACAAGTATTAGTAATGTTAGACCAACCAAAGTATATAAAACAATTAACATGATTTGAAGTGACCTTTTCTAAAACATATTTATCATTTCCCTTTCCTTATCTATATGCATAAGGTTTTGATTTATCAAATTTTTAATATTCTAGTCCTTTCACTCTTTATGTGGACTGAGTGAGAACCTTTCATATTTAAAATTCCAATTATCTTAATTTTGTTAATTTAAATTAAATCCCCCCTTTTTAAAAATTATTATTTTCTAAGCCTAATGATGTTTTGACAAGAACTTATGACTTTATCTCCCACTTCCCCTTTGGCTGCTAAGAGGATTTGATGCTCTATTTATTCATGGTGGTATACATGAATAACTATATTTTAAGTATTTATATGCTTAGATATGAATACATACACCTATATTTACTAGTTACATTACTATATTGTTTTATCTAATACGAATTACAGTTACATTATCCAATTTTGTTTCAAACTGCTATTTATTTCCAATTAGATTACTTATGATTAAATATTAAGAAATTTTCACCATTAGCTCCCTTATTTGCTAACTGATCTACTTCTTTATTTCCTTCTTGAAAAATATGCATAATTTGAGTATCTTCAAGACAGTCCATGAGATTTAGCACTTCTTCCAATTTGGAATTTAGTACCCAATTAGGTGTCTCCCTTTTTCTGATAGCATTTAGAACAATATGTGAATCTCCTTCAATAATAAGTTTTGAAATAAGTTTTCAAAATGGGATGGTCTTGTGAAAAAAAGGTTGGAAAAACCTAATTAATCCTCCGCTTATATATTAAAAAAAGAACAAAGAGACAAGGAGCAAATGTAGGTGGATTCAACCCCCAACGAGATGGATCAAATTAAATTTTGATGGAGCATCGAGAGGCAATCTTGATATAGCTGGGATAGGATGCATCACTACAAATGCCTAGGGTACGTGGATAGCTAAAAGGGCTAAATCAATAAATGCTAAATATTATTATTACTTAAGCTAATAAATATTTTATCAAAAAAATGTTTCAAAAATTAATTAAAGAGAAAGAGAAATTAATTTAAATAAGACATTTTAAATTGCAAAAGTGTGCATGAATATTCAAAAAAGTAAATAAAGAGTTAAAAGATTGTAATCAACGAGTTCCCTCGCATGATCACACAATCAATGCCCCGAATCTAGGAAAGAACTTCTTATCAGAGATTGAGAGTTCATTTCGTAGGGACTGGGATTTTGGAAGAGGGATTTTCAGAAAGAAGGTTTTTAGAGAAAAGATAATTCTATCACAATCTTCGAGTGGTTGCATATTAGCATCAGATTCAGGTAGAGTCTTGTGTTTTATTCACATAATGAATTATGTTCTTCGAAATTTCTGTTTTCCAAAATTCGTTTGTGATGAATCTTTCATTATACTGATATTCATATCAAATTCTGTCTGTATTGTGAGAATTGAGACATTAGAAAACCCTTGTTCTATAGATTAAAGAAATTAGTATTTTGATTGAGAAGGGTTTTGAAAAGAAATCAAAATTTTAGAATATAAATCCGATTGGTTTATTGGATTTCCCCTATCAGAATGTTTTCATAAATTTCTTATATATATATACATGTATATATATATATGTATATACATGTATATATATATACATATATACATGTATATACATGTATACATGTATATACATATATTATATATATATATACATGTATATATGTATATATATGTATATACATATATACATGTATATATATATATATATAATATATGTATATACATGTATACATGTATATACATGTATAGATGTATATACATATATATACATATATGTATTGATATATATATATACATGTATATATATATATATATATGTGTATATATGTATAGATATATATATACATGTATATACATGTATATATATATATACATATATGTATAGATATATATATATACATGTATATACATGTATAGATATATATATACATGTATATATATACATGTATATATATATATATATACATGTATATATATGTACATATATGTATACATGTATATGTATATATATATATACATATATGTATACATATGTATACATATATGTATATATATATACATACATGTATATATATATATATATATATATATATATATATATATATATATACATATATGTATACATATGTGTATATATATATATATATATATATATATATATATATATATATATATGTATACATGTATATATATGTATATATGTATACATGTATATATATGTATACATATATGTATAATGAGTTTTATGAAAATGTTGTTTTTTATTTATAAAAAAACAAATTATTTATTAAAGTGCGAGGTAGGGTGGGGGGATTTTTAAATATAATATAATAAAAAAGTATATATTAATTAAGGTGGGGTGGGGCCACCAATTCCCACACCCCACCCTTGCACGGGGCCATTAAAGGCTGTGTGCGATAGGTATTACTGCTACCTGTGGCAGCAATAACACTTGCGATCGCAAGTTTTCAGGCTAGCGGGTCTTTAAAAATGTTATTCCTTTTTTAAATTATTTTTTTAATTTAATTTATTTAAAGTTTAGATTATATTATATTTAATTTATTAAAATTTTAATTTAATTAAAATTTAAGTTCTAGATAATTAAAATTTAATTTAGTTAAAATGTAATTAATTAAAAGTTAATTTCTAATAAGTTTTATTAATATGTTTATTAATAATTTTCTTAACTTATTAAAATATGATAAATCATTTAAAGGGTTTTATTGAGATAATTATTTAATTAATTTAGTTATTAACTAATTAATTGTTGATAAAATGTTATGAAAGAAATATTGATCATGGGAATTCTCTATTTAAAATTTAATAATATTAAATAATTGCCAACTAATTATTTAATGATTATTTTTTAAAATTTAAGATCGTTATGGAGATAATGTTCGTTTTGTGAGTTTATGGTAATAGGGTATTCATGTTTAAATGTGAAAATGGGTTAACAAAATGGAAACTTAAACTTAACTGTAAACTCAAACTGTGTGTCTTCAAAATCAAACAAAGCTATGATTTACATTGTTTGTTGAGTGTTTTCTTGTATGTTAGATTTGGGGGTTGACTAGAGGGTTGACTAGTCGTAGGATGTTTACCAGAGGCTCGAGAGTTATGTGTTTGTGATGTCATGATGATGATTTGATCCCAATTTTTTATACTCAACCATGGTAATGTGTCTTGCATGCTCTATGAGGAGTTTTGATCTACTGATTGTTATTGTTTTCCAATGTTCTTGTGTGAAACTAAAGTGAATGGTGTGACTTATCTGATTTAACCATTGAGTCTTCAATTAGTTATTTTTGGATTCTTTCCAATTGCTTGTAAATGATTGAGGTGTTATTGTGAGTTTTCTTTTGATGCTTTCTAGTCACTTGTATAGGGCTGAGGTGAAAATTGTGATTCTTTGATTTGTAATTTTATGAGCCTAGGGTAGGTAATTTGTATGTTAAGTTGAGAAGTGGCATGCAATGGAGGTCGAGGCCCTAAAGAGGCTGACGAGTAACCCATTGTAAGTAGTTAATAAGTGAAAACACTACACTAAATGAGAGTAAAATGAACCTAATAAGAGTCTTTTTCTTTCCTCACCATGCCTTGAGTGCTAGTATAGACTAGGATGGGAGTAGAAAGGATGCTTGGTTGTGAATATGCATCATTAGCATGCCTTGTTAGTACAAAAGGATACTAGTGCCACATAGAGTCACTAGGGGGCTAGAGGATTAAAAGACTAGCCAGGTAACCCTAGAGTTGGCTTGTGTAATGACACTTGCCCACTAGCATTATAGATTTCCTACGTGTCTTTGTTTCCCTCTAGGTTTAGATGTCATTTTACCTTGGAACCTTTGAGTTAGATTATTTTTAGGGTTTTCCTTGACCTAGATATTACTTTTGATTTTTGGGATCGATATCCTTTTTGGGACTTGAGACTATCTCCTTAGCACAGTGGAAGTGGACCTTTTTGGGTTACCACAAGGTCAAGTGGTAGTGCTTTGTACTTTTACCATTGAGATCCGTCTGTTGATGTCATGGCTAGAGTTCCTTGTTCTGCATTTCCTTTCATTTTATCTTTGTGTATTATGATGGATGGTTATATCTATATGATGGATGATTTTTCTTATTGTATTGTATTTTGTTTCATGGATCCTAAAGGGATGATGTAATCTATTTTATATGATGTATATTTTTTAGCCTTTCATACCATGTGACATGTACAGTGGATGATTGTGCATTTTGATTATTGCCAAGTGGAATTCGAAACAAATGTATATTATTTAAATAGATTTGAACTTGTAGTTATTCTTTTATGTGGTTGTGTTATTTATTGGACTTAGTATTATTTAAATTTAAATGCAATTCAACATCTTCCCTGATCCTTAAGGAATATAATCTAGTATGTGTTGCTTATGTGTGATTGTATGTTATTGCTTTCACTATTTTATGATTTTTGTATATGTTATTCTTTAAAAAAAAAAGAATGTTTGGCAAACTTAGGCATTCTTTTCAATTTCTTTTTGGAGTAGAGTTTTTCCCACTGGGTTTTCTCTATTTCTCTATTTCATAGAGATTTGATTATGATTGGGTACCTCATTAGGCCTTGTTGTCGGGACCCAAGTTTGCTTTCAACATTGCATTGTAGTTTCCTTGCTCTTTCTACATTGTTTGTAGCTGTATTGTTGTTCATCTTAAGGTGGGGTGTTAGAGAAAAAGGTTAATTTCATTTCATTAATTAAATTATATTTTCTACCTGCTTAAGATTTCATTTTATGCACCTTTTGCATTCTTATTTAATAATTAATTAGTAATTATTAAATAAAATTTACCTTTTAGGTTACCCTTTGTACCTTTTAGGTTACCCTTTTCAGGTTTCAATCTCCTTCTGCAAGGATAGATCGTTTGTAGTTATCTCACATCTTTTTCATTTCTGAGAATACAATTTGCATATTTTCAGACCAAACCTTTGCCTCCTCTTGTCTTTTTCTTCTATGACAGGTTTTTTACATGCATGTATTCTTCAGGCTTTATGGATTTCTATTGATCAAATCCTTCAATATCACTACAATACAATGCCACACTTCAGTAAACAAAAAGTGTTCTTCCTTTATATCAAAATCTTTCATCTTGTCGACCTTGTTGCTTGATACTTTACTAAATCTTTTGAATTATCTTTTGCCACATGTGGGTTAACATCTAGGATGCCATCCCAACATTATCAAGTAATAGTTTTGGTAAACCAAAATGCCTTTATTATTTCTTTAGCTCTGTTTTGTCCTAGTAAATTGTTACTAATAAAATTGCAATAACTCCTTTTGTACATTGTCAAACTTTAAGCATATTTACCCATGTTTCATATACATCATGTCCTTCCTTCTTGTAAGCGTGAATAAGCTCAAGTGCCTCCAATGAACTACACTAAACAAAATAAGCTGGTTGTACACTATTTTATTGATATGTACTTAGACATTGTGAATAACTATGCTTCAAACTTATCCTTTCATTTTGCCTTCTCAAAGTAAGATATGTATTGTAGGAGTTGATGAAATCCAACTCCACAGTTGCCAAGATCACCTACATGCAAATAGCTTGCTGAAGAGAAATCGAAGGAACAAGAGCTTGAAAAAAATTAAGCAAGAGAAAATATTTCACAATAGGAAAAATGAAATTGCTATGTGAATTGATGAATTTACAATGAGAGAGGGACCACTTATAAAGGCCTCAAGGAGGCTTGTAGAATAAGTTGGAAGGAGGTAGAAGATAAGGTTGACAACTAAGCACTCTTCCACAAAAAAGTGGAACATGCTAGAAGGGAACAAACTCCCGTGTTGTCAACAACTAACTACAACAACTATTAAATACTAAATATTAAATAAATGCATTTACCTAAGTAAGCTTAAGTAAATAGAATAAATTATTAATTATTAATTATTTACTCTAACACCCCCCCTTAAGTGCAACTTAGGGGAATGCCTTAAGCTCCCAAAACTAAGATGAAATGCAAAATGGGTCCCAGCAACAAGGCCATGTTAGGTACCCATGTACAATGCAAGAAGATGCAACCTCTATAAATGGGGAAAGAGAGAAAACCACATGGGAAAAACCCTCCCCCAAAAAGAGGTAAGAACAAACATGCTGAAAAATAAAGGAAGGAAGGAAGGAAGTAAGGCCTCAACAAGACCCCTAAGGACAACTTCCATCAAAAAAGAGTCAAGAGACCCACTCAAAACCATAAGTACAACCACCCCCCCCATGAGAATAGACACCAAAGCCCCCGCAGAATGATGGAGCTCCCGTAGAAATGATTGAACCAATGCAACTCCAATGTGGAAGAAACAAGGGTACATAACAAGGGAATCCCTGAATGAGAGGCAAAATTGGAAAGCCTGGTTGATGCCCAGAGGAGAATGTACGAGGAACTAGAAAGGGAATCCTCAAGGTAGGTGTGATGACATAGTCATGAATGTCCATTGTAGTATCTGCAACAAGTGTACCTGGAGTCTCAATGAATGAAGCTGGAGGATTAGGTAGAGCAGAAGAAGAATCCTGTAGAGGAGAAAAGCCCTCAACTAGATGTGGTGTAGCAGCCAAAATAGGGATCTCAGGAACAATACAAAGGTTCAAGTATCCTGACTACACCACATGATGCTCTAGCGAAAGAGAAGTAGTGTGCTCCAACAATGGAGATGGTGGACCAAAGTGCAAGATGGTGTAGAGGAGAGTGGAAGGATCAACTGTCCCTATAGCAATAAGATCTCCTGTAGCATGATCTCGAATGAAGACTGAATCAGTAGTGAACTCAACTGTCTTCCCTGATCCACTGCGTGTACTCTGAAAAATCGAGAGAAGGTTGGCAGACAAAGATGGAACATACAATACATCATTAAATATACCATCTTGGATGTGAACTGAACCTTTCCCACATACTGGTAGTGTAGTGTTATTCCCCATGAGAATATGAGGAATAGGAGAAGCCTCAAGAGTAGAGAAGACACCTTGAGAAGATGTCATATGGTGAGAAGCACCTGAATCTAGTATCCAAGGAACCTGTGAAGGAGATGTAATGGTAGCCTGTAATGCATGACCCTTTCCAAGATCCAATGTACATGGAAAAGATGTGGAAGAAGATTGAAAGGCAGATCCCTGTGAGGTAGAAGAGGATGGAGAAGAAATGGTGTTCTTCTGAAGAAGAGCTTGCAAATCTGCAATTTGTTTCTCATAGCCATCAAATCTCTTCTGAAAATAGTGTACCTCATTATGAGATTGTTTCCCACAATAGGAACAAGTAGGAGTCTTAGTCTTCTTGTTCTCCTTCTTCTTAGAAGATGATGAACCAGTAGAAGAGGGATCTGATATCTGCTTCAACTTCTGCTCTTGTGTAAGCAATGCCTATGATTGTGAACCTGAAAGTGAATCCATCTGAGTAATCTTGGACTATTCACGGGTTAACCAATCACAAAATGTCTCAAAAGAAGGCATCCTATGTCTATCACCCAAGGCATCCATAGTGGAGTAGAAAGTGGAAGAGAAGATCTGATACTTTCCTCTCAACTTTGAGAGTATCAAAAAGATACACTCATCATCTGTCTTGGTTTTTCCACATCCCTGCAAAAGTGTATGTAGAGATTTGAACTCCATCAAGAAGTCCTCAATGGTGGGAAAGTTGTTAGGTGTCAAAGAAGTCAACTCTGCATCTAGCTGAAGTGCTCGAAACTCATTCACTTGGCTAAACAAAGTCTGAAATTTGAGCCAATAAGCCCGTGGAGTAGTCAAACCATCCAAGTGAAATAGTAGATTGTCTGAAATGTTCAGTGCAATCAATCCCATGGCCTCATCCATTTTGTTCCTATGCTGAAGGACCTCAAAAGCTCATGTAAGAACAGGTTGATTATCATCCAAACATGACCATAAACCCCTTGACATGAGAAGCCGTGTTATTTGTGCCTTCCAGGTGTGATAGTTGTGTGGTGTGAGACAAGTCACTGATGGATCCGCCATTGAGAGAAAGAAGAAGATAGAAGTAGAAGGGTCTTATTCTGAATTAAATTACAGAAAAGAAAATGCTACCCCCCACAATGTATAAATTGGGCACTCTTTACTTAGTGCAATTATAATAGCCAATTTAGGGCCTATTTCTGAAAGTAATATTTATGTCTACAGAACCTATAATCTAATTGCAGATCTGAAAAGTAGACAAAAAAATATACACTTTCAAAAAAAATAGAACCTGATTATGTGTCTAGATGAGCCCGTACTAAGTATTTGAAGTGGCAAAAATAGAAAATTGCGAGTTCCAGATAAAATAGGAACAGAGATCTCAAATCACCTGCACCAATGTGTAGATCACGAAATCCTACCCCAAAACAAAAAAAATTGCTCGAAAAAATGAGTCCGTATGAGGGAGATATCGCTGTTTGAAAATCACTGCTGTAGTTATTTTTTCTGAATTGCCGCCGTCGCACCTCCAAAAAATAAAGAAAAAAGCCCAAAAAATATCAGATCTGTTATGCCAAATCCTCTTTCTCTTTTTTTTCCAAATACTGAAAAAAATACTCTTCCTCTCGATTGAAGAAAAAATCACAAACAAACTAGGGTTTGTGTCTCTGAATTGTGGCTTCAAAAAAATCCTTCGAACAAGAAGTAGCAGGGAGGCTCTAATACCATGTAGGAGTTGATGAAATCCAACTCCATATTTGCCAAGATCACCTACATGCAAATAGCTTGCTGAAGAGAAACCGAAAGAACAATACCTTGAAGAAAATAAAGCAAGAGAAAATATTTCACAATAGGAAAAATGAAATTGCTATGTGAATTGATGAATTTACAATGAGAGAGAGACCACTTATAAAAGCCTTAAGGAAGCTTGTAGAATAAGCTGGAAGGAGGTAGAAGATAAGGTTGACAACTAAGCACTCTTCCACAAAAAAGTGGAACATGCTAGAAGGGAACAAACTCCCGTGTTGTCAACAACTAACTACTACAACTATTAAATACTAAATATTAAATAAATGCATTTACCTATGTAAGCTCAAGTAAATAGAATAAATAAATAATTATTAATTATTTACTCTAACATATATTGCCATAAAAGACAGGCCTAACATATCTCCTTACCCAAAATGCCAACACTACTTTCTTCCAAACCTTTGGCATAGCTTTTATGATCCCATTTGTAATCCTCTTCAAAGAACCTCGAGCTTTACCCTTTAAAAAGAGAGCCTCACACAACCATACTTTTAAATTTACCACAATTTGACACAAAATTAAAGTCATTAAATTTTAATTTTTTCAAAGAACTTAGTCAATTGGAAACAATTTCAATTATTGAAAGTGTATAATTAATATATATAATTTGGATAAAGATTTGACTATATTTTATTATAAATAAATTAAAAAATTTATTATAAAAAGAAAGTACTACTAGCTAATACAAATATTCTAATGCAAATGTTCAAGAAAAAATTCATAGAAAAAAATTAATACATGAATGATACATTTCTAAAAATTGAAAAGTAAACTCAAACTTTAGAAAATGAAAAAAACGTGTCTTTGAAATCTGCTCATATTGCTAAATTTTTAGTCAATCAAAATGAAGAAAAATAACTTTCAAATTCTGAAACATTAAATATCTTGCTTTTTTATTTTGTAAAATCATCAACTATGTTATGTTGTTGCCTATAGTTCTAGCCTACAATAAGAACTAATAACTCCATATAAAATCTCAAAATCCATTATTTGTATGAGCAACACTAATTTATATTTCTATATTTTACTCAAAAAACCCTCCACAATTTTTATTCTCTTTTAAAAATTTATTAGTTCTTGTTTATATATAGACATGGAACTAATGTTTTCATTAGCCCCAATCAAATCATTTTTACAATATGAATGTTCTAACATTCTAAAGTTTGAAATCTTTTATTTTTAAAATATATTTCTATACATAAATTTATTTTTTCTATTGGTTAGTACTAATTTTCACAGGGGTTTAATTATTTTTCTAACTAAAAAATTCACTAAAATAAAAGTCAATATTTTAGGAAACTTCCAATAATTAACTTCATTCATAAAACTCCAGCAATGAAGCCACCCACAATTTGTTCAAGGACTCATCTCTTGAATTGGATTGCATCCTCTTCATTTTTAATTTTTTTTTTTTGATGAATAGTCCTTTTCTATTAATAATTAATATACTAAGATTACAATTCACAAAAAAGTGTAAGTGTGTGTGTGTGTGTGTGTGTGTGTGTGTGTGTGTGTGTGTGTGTGTGTGTGTGCACACACACACACACACACACACACACATACATATAAAGCTACCTCAGGCAGCTAAAGCAGTGCCTGCTAAGGGAGGTGGCTCATTACGATCATGGAAACCCCAATCATCTTTGGGATTGAAAGGAAAACTAGGAACAATCCAACCGTTAGCACAACATTGATAGCATCAATGGCCTAGTCAACATCCATCATATCTAGCTGCGAAGCTGAAACTGCCAGTTCTAGGCAAAAAGGCCATTTCCTAGAGACCACTCATTGAGCACCAAGAGGAGGAGCCAGTGACCAACCAGTACCACCACAAGGTAGGGAAATTGAGTGGCATCTCCATCCATCATCGCCATCGCTGGGAGAGCGGTGGTGGGAAGCTTGGGAGCGTGGAGTGTGTGAGTGGTGGCCTGAAGATTTGTGCTACTGACGACAACCTCTAGGTATTGAGGTATCAACCAAGGCATCTGGAGGTACCTTGGCAATGGTTCAAGGGGCATTGCCCTAGTGATTAAGTAGCTCTTGCAGGTGGGCCACCTCCAAGGCAACCTTGTTTGCTTGTACTTGAATTTGCATTATTACATTATTACAAGTGCACGCCTTAGTGTACATAGCAATATTAATATCAAGAAAATTGTGATTGAAAAGAGCAACATTTCTATCTTTCCACAGAGTGAACAAAATCTCCATCCTGAAGGTATGCCAAATTTGGGTAAATTTTTGAGGGATCCCGGGGGAATCACCCAAAATAACCATGTGCCAAGAAAAGGGTTTAGGCCAGAACGACTTAAAGAAATCATGAATCTAGTGCCAATAATTTTGAGCACGTCTACAAAACTAAAAAATATGCAAGAAGGACTCTACTTGTCCACATAATGGACATCTAGGATCCGAAACCCCAATATGCTTGAGCCGAGGCCCAAGAGGGAGACCTTGAAAAGCTAGGCACCAAGCAAAATGGGCAATCTTGGGTTCTATAATAGCAATCCAAATAGTGTCAAAGCACTTTCTCCATTGAGAAAGAGAAGATTGTAAATGCCATCTCTGATTGAGCATATCCAACATTGGTAGATGGGAGAAAGCCATCTATAACCCAAACTTGGTTTGTAATTGGTGAAAGGACTGGCAGGATACCACTTTCAATCAATCCACGAAGGTCTAACAGACTGAATACCCACTTTATGAATTAAGTGCACTAGAATTGCAGAAAGCAATAAGTCAAAAGTCTGTCGATCTGAATGGGCAAGACGCTATTGGACTTGCATATCTTCCCAAGATCTGAAACTCATGGAAACCCTAGAGAAAAGATCTCTAGGAGTCTTAATGCCTTGTTTGAAAAAATGTAGAGCACTAGCACCTTGAATCTTGGCAAGGGGAATACTCTAGAAGGCAAATAGGGGAGACCACCAAATGTTCTGTTGATTCAAAGAGAGCCCATTACGGAACTCATCACTAGACCAGTGAAGCCAAGGCTTGATAGCTTCCCAAGCTTTCCATATGCTCTTGATAACAAAAGAGCCCTGTATGAGCACGGGCTCTCACATGATGAGAAGGGTGTGAAAGCCAATCCCCTTCCATGCAGGCCTGTTGATGGGAAATCTGGAAGAAATGTAATGCCAAATCAAAATCTTCTAGGCTTCATCTCCAATGATGGCACAAATAATGCATTTGGAACATAGAGCAAGGCCTTGCTTCTATGTGGAAAGCAGGTCAAGACCTCCAAACTCTTTTGGGAGACAACAAAAATCCCAAGCAACTTTGTGAAAGCCATGATGATTGGAACCAAAGGCCCAAAGAAAATCATGGAGCAATCACTCTAATTTCTGATAGGAGGCTTTAGAAGGAACCCAACAAGAAGAATAATAGATATGAATTGCTATAAGAATTTTGAGCAAATTTAGAATTTGCCGGCAAGAGAAAGCTATTTCGTAAGTTAATAATCCAGCTTCTTAGTAATCTTGGCAAGCACTGCATTCCAAAAATCTACTGGCAACACTTGAAAAGCAAAGGGAATGCCTAAAAAGTGAAAGATATCATCGTGAGCGATCCATTTGCATTCAAACTGGCTAAGCCAAGGTGGTGCTAGCAAAAAAGATTGGCGATAACAGAGCACTTTATGCCATTGAATAGCAGAGCCAGAGGCTTGACAAAAAGTGTTAAGACAATTTAAGGCATTTTTGATGTTTTCTTCATCATCCAAAAGAGTGAGAAAGGAATCATCAGAAAAATGATCATTGACCAACTGGGAAGATGATTTTGGCAAAGAAATGCCACAAACCAAACCTAAAGACATGGAGTGGGCTAGCAAATATCCAAATCCTTCAGCAGCAAGAACATAAAGCACTGGAGCCAGAGGACAACCTTGCCTGATGGAACGAAAAAGCCCAAAGGCATCAAATTGGGAGTTATTGATGGTAATGCAAATATTAGCATCTCCAAAGAGCATTTCCATAGATTGCAAAAAATTAGGACCAAAACCAAGAGCCCAGAGCATAGCCAAAATAAAAGGCCATTCAATCTAGTCATAAGCTTTAGCAAAAACAATTTTAAAAAAAAAACCAGCTATTTGGACTTGCGAGCCCACTTCATTCCTTCCTAGACAACAATAATGTTGTCAATAATATATCTGGACTTGATAAAGCCAATTTGCTCAGGCTGCACAATTAAAGGCAGGAGGTGGCAAATTTTCAGAGAAATTGCCTTGGCAATAATCTTATAAGACATGTTCAGAAGGGTAATGGGCTACCAATTTTAAATATCCTTAGGATCTCTAGCTTTAGGTATGAATTTAATGTTTCCTTTGTTGATAATAGCTCCTAGACTTTTAGAATGATGGGCTTCAAGATCCTCCTCTCTGAATAAACAACATATCTATCTATTTTAATGGAATTGGCAAACCCATTAAGACTTTGAGTGTTTTCCTTGCTCATTTCCATTGCAAAATTGTTAATGAAGGCATATAGATTTGTTCTACAAGCTGAGGTGTATAACTTAGAAAATAGAAATGGTTGTAAAAATGAATTTCTATCAATTCAAATTAAAAGAATTCTTGATTTGAGTTCTTTATTGTAGTAAGGAAAGTATGATATCCCATATTTCTACATTCAAATCCCCTATATTTCTTTTGTTGTAACATTCATGAGAGGGGCTTAAATTGGCAAATTAACTATGGGAAGTATGGAGTAAAGTCCAAAGAGGTTTCATAGAGTACAATTTAGTAGAGTTTTCACTCTTAATGGTAACAACAATAAATAATGTCAAGTGGAGTCAAAATTAGTTTAGTGTGGGTTGGAATCCATTTCAAAAAGACAAGCCATGGAAGCACATTTTGTTAGAAATATCTATGACATTATATTTAATGGATTTCAAGAAACTTTAAAATGTTGATTTGACCTAGCTCTACAAAATTGATGGTTGGTACATTGAGTAGCATTGGGGATAGTGAAAAACAAATGTTAATAATGAGTTTGTAATATCTATTAAGTTTCCTCTTTCTAGAGCATACACAATGGTGCTGCCATATTTTTTTAAAAATTAAAAAAGAAAGAACAAAATTCGTAAAATTTTAGAGTGGTTAAATATTTTTTAATTACAAAGATTAAAAAAATGGATCAAATTTTGCAAAATGTTGTAGGTTGACAATATAAAAGGGTGTAAAAATTATAACTTTATATTTAGTCATTATTTTTCTCATGAAAATATTTATTATTTTATAGTTGTATTATATTTTATACCTTTTAAAAAAAATCTTTATTTTATTCTATTAAAGTTTTTTTTTTAATATTTTAAATTTTTTTGTATCATTCTTAGAGAATTCTCTTATCTATTATATATGTTTATAAACAAGAGTTGTGGTAGAGCGAAAGTCCCTGCCTATATGATATACATGTGATTGACACCTTTATCTTATGATTTTGGCTCCAAAATGGAGCAATATGGAGTACAACTCAAGCACGTTATCCCTCAATCATAATTTACATTGAGAAAAATTTCTAATTTTATTGTGGTTAGTGCATAGTTTTGATAAGTTCACTAGACAAGTCAATCTTAAGGACATAAATCATGTCTTGACTTTTAAATTTTTTAAGGATAATCACATTAATTATGATCCATTTTAAATTTTGTATTACAAATATGAGGTACTTCTTAGCTTGAAGAGGTTCAAAACATTTGTAATATAAGAATAGATATTTTTTCTTTAATGAAATTTATGATAGTAATTAAATTATATAACCTTTATATTTTAATTAATAAATATCTACTTATAATTATATTATGTGAAACGATGTATAAAAATATTTGATATATTAATTTTTTTAGCTATAAATATATAAAGTTATAATTTCAACCACTATACATTATGAATGTTAAATTCCAATTTCAAATATGTCAAGTTATAATCTTAATTATTATACATTTATAATATTATATTTTAATTACAATTATTATAAATATAACTAAAGTTTCTAATTAGTAAAACGTAAATCCCAATTTTTTAAAGATGTTCTTATTTTCACTTTTAATCTTTCACTATAAAAAAATATTCTATTCATGCACATGGTAACCTATATGTACATTATTTTAACAACTTATAAATAAAACAATAATAACTTCCATGACATAAAGAAATTTAATAAAATGAAAAACTCAAATGAAAATAAATTATTATTATTTATTTATCAAATTATACAAAATTAAATCACTACGACATTATAGATAGTGATAATAAACAACTAAAAAACTTAAAAATAATATCAATTATTAATTAAATAATTTTAATATTATAGATAGAAATGACTAAAGAATTAAATAGACATAAATTGTTAAAATAATATTAATTATCAATAAAACATTTGCCAATATGGATTCTTTAAATAAGATCATGAAAGTAATCAGTTTTTTTATTATTGATAAGAGGTCGAAGCCAAGATTCATTATTATTATGTGATGCAATTAATTATTATTATTTATTAAGTTTGTGTAGAGTCGAACCCAAAACCTCTGGATAAGAGGCTCACAATTTTACCATTGTGTTGTAGGCTCTTGCCTATGAAAGTAATCAGTTGAAAATAAGGAAAAAAAATAAAAATAAAAAATTTCTTGAATTCTTCTTAAAAGTGGAAGATTTTAATTCTTCTTGAGACTGGAAGAAGAGACCATGCATGTATCAAGTCTGCCTGGCTCCTCCTCTGTTACATTGAAAATGAATCTGTTTAAGCTGGGATTGGTCCAATTGATCTTCTCCTAAACTTCTTCCTTATTCTTCCCTAAAAAGCCCTCTTTTCCTATTCATGTGGTCAAACAATGTATTCAAATAGAGAAGATAAATGTCTAACATCAAAACCATGTGAAATTGGTCATAATTTCATCCAATGATCTTGAATATCCAAATTAGCTTGACGAAGAGCTTGCTCATGGTCGAGAGTCTAGTTCTTATCGAGAATCAACATCACTAGTCCCAACACTACTCATTGAATCAACAACGGTGGATGATACTAGAATTTAAGAGAATATTCGAGAGAAAGAGATGAGCAGGATATGGGTGTACCTAAGGGTGTTTCAGTTTCAAGTGGGCCACTGGACTTGTTGCTTCTAGATCATCCATCTTGTTGTGGGGGATCAAAGAACTTATTGTAGTTGACATTGAAGGAAAAAATTCATTACTATCAACCTCAGCTATGGGGTTTGAGACGAAGACTAGTTGAGGAGATTGAAATTGAATTGAGCCTGGACCTACCACAACTAGGCGAACTAGACCCAAATCTAGTGTGAGCTTGCTTCTTAGGAGAACTGGAAGGGCGAGGAACTTCCTCTACTGTCAGTCAGATCAATTTGGGAATGATCCTATACAGTATTGGGTAAGCAGAACATGGGACATAATGTTTTCAGTCAATTTTTGAAAATGACAGATGTATACAATCTGGACTGAAGATTTTTTCGAAATGAGATGGAGTGTTCTAGAAATAAACAACCTTCATAGAAATTTCTAGAAATTGTACTATTGCTATTTCTGAAGTGTAAAATTAAAATAACCCCTAGAAAAATAATTCTTTCTCTCGAATATTCTCTTAAATTCTAGTATTCTCCACCATTGTTGATTCAATGAGTAGTGTTGGGACTAGTGATGTTGATTCTCGAACCAATCATAAAACAAAAATTACTGTTTAAAAATTAATTAAAAAATAAATCTATTTTTCAAACTTTACAGATTTAATATTTTTTGTTCTAAAAATTAATTTGGGGGAGCAAGTGTGAACATTAATGCCCTGCTTATAAAAGAGACTAATAGTATTTCTATAAAAATGTAGAGTTATGAAATTCATAGAGAAAATTAGAAGTTTTATATCAAAGTGATTCATAAGTGATGTTGAAATGATGTTCATTATTCTACAAACTAGGTAGCGCACAATAAACATTTTGCACTATTAGTTGACCACTAATTTTTTTGTCCCAAATGGAAATGTTAATTTACATGTGACTAAATGACACTTGTTTATATTAATAGACTTTACCATTACTTCTTTAAACGTTAACTCTATTTAATCTTTATTATACATGGAAGGGACTAAGTGACATTTGTTTATATTAATAGACTTTACCATTATTTTTAATACTTTAATTTTTATTATACATGTATGTTCATGATAATTTTTTAGGTGTCACTAGATTTCGTCAATGTAATTGTGAACTGCTCATCTAAATTAATGTCGATGTTAAATTTCCTTGCACTCTTGTAAGGCAGCTCCTTGTATTGTTGCTTAGCTTAATTTTGCTAGTAGTGGCTGCTCAACTATTTGTGTATCAATTTATTAAATGGGTGACCCCATAAATGATAAAGTTTGCTATTTTTTTAAAACAAACTCTTAAATTTTATTTTTAAACAAAATTTTGAATATACTTCTTATAAATATATTTAGAAATAAAATAACGAGTAATTGAAAAAATACGGTGATAACACACCTAACTTTTCACAATAAGCAAGTCACTCCTTAGTTCTAATATAAATTTATTAAAAATAATTTACCCACTTTCCAAGTTGAATTTCACAATAAGCAAGTCACTCCTTAGTTCTAATATAAATTTATTAAAAATAATTTACCCATTTTCCAAGTTGAAAGATTTGCATGGAAACCCTCTTAAATTTGAGCTCAAATTACACTTCAGCAACTACAGGAGACAATAAGATCACAAAATAAAATTCTCCTGCACTCCCTTAACCTAAATTTTATAGATGTACATCCATCTTGGGACGCAGTACCTCTCGATTTTATTTTCGTGCGGGTGCAAGGGTTCTAGAAGATCCATAGTGCAACAGAGAGTGATTTGGAGGAAGGGTTTAATTTTTACTTGCAGAGATACGATCTCCCAAAGCCATGGGAAAAAAGAAGAGCTTCTTGAACAAAAAAAATGCTGCAACATTCCGTCTGGTATGTAGAGATTCATCGGATGCGGATCCTTTCGGGTTATCTGGTCACGCAGACAAAGTCTTTGCTCGTGTTGATGATGGCACCAACCATGTCCCCGGCTTCTCAGATGAAAGTCCTCGGCCTCACATCTCAACAGATTCTAATTCCATTTTTGCAGATGCAGAAGAAGAAGAAGCAGAAGAAGAAAAAAGTTTAGATTTAGAAGAGAATGATACAAAAGTTTCAGACCGAAATAGTTTCTCAATCCCCAGTCCATACAATGTTGAAAATGAAGGCTCTGGTTCTCTTCCTGATCATATCAGGCGAGAAATTATAGAGCTTGGTTTACCTGATGACGGTTATAACTATCTGCTTCATATGAGAGAAATTAGGGCTTCTGGAGGAGGTTCTTCATTTGTTCCCAATTCTAAAGTTGATCTCAGTTCCCTGCCTGCTGATGTCAAGGTAATTGGCAATGCCTTTCTTCTCTTTTAAGGAAGTTCATGAAACCATCGGTCAAGGTTACTATCTATTGCAAGCCCGTCCTTTTATGAACACAATTTGTTTATATATACGATGCGCGAGATAAAGTAAATAAATATATTAATATTCCTGACTAGAAGATTACACAGCAGCAGAGATAAATCTTCCATTGAAACTGTTTTAAAAATCTTCTCAGCATTTTTATTGAACCACATATGTATTATTTGAATTGAATGTACAACTACTTAATTAAGAACTTATTGCCTCTGGTTTAGGGACTTATTATGCACCTTAATTCCACTATCCTTTGGAAGGACGATAGTTCAAGTACTTTTGTTATTTCATGTCCTCAGATTTAGGTTACAAGGACTGTACTGAACAATTGTAGCTCATCATAATTTACAACAAATCGCATGAATCAGTACGGAGCTATCCATGGCACTCCTGACATGCACCTTTTCTGCCACAGATAGTTCAAAACCACATGCTGATCAATATCCACTGTCATGGTCGGCTATGTTTAACTGGGTAAGTTCACCACGTCTGCTTTGGCATATTGCACCGGTCAGAATAGGCAGGCAGCACGCTCACTATATTACAAAGCTATTGCAATCTTTTGTATAACTTGTCCGCTAAATAGTAAATACAAATGGAAAAGTTTGTTGACATGAAAGTTGAGATTTTGAATTGGGATAAAGGAGGTAGCTTTTTTAATCTGGATGTTATCGCCTATTTTTAATTGTAAGGAATGAAAAAGAACCGAATTTTGCTGAAGACTTTTTATATAAGAATATCTACATAATCATTTGACATTAGTGAAGCTTTCAAATTGTTGTATCAACAAATTAAAATGGTGATGGGATTAGAGCTTGTTACCCTATATGCATTTGGCTTTGTGAAGAGACTAAGGTTTGCTAATATGCCTGATAAGTAAAGTTGAGATTCAGGTAATCTGCAAGAGGTATTCTAAAGAAAGAAAAGAAGAAATTACAGTCTTCTAATATTTTTTAGAAGTAATGAGTGAGACGATACAAAATGTTGAAGCACACTTTGGATTTGCTACAAGCCTTCAAATTATAAATATATTGCTTGCTAATACAGTCGTATTGGTAGCCTTCCAGCTGTGGGGCGTTTCAATTTGTGTAGGATGTGCAATACTAAGATCTTAGTGGGAAGTTTATATCTTAAAAGTTGGAAATAAAATACAGTGTACATTTAGCAATTTCCATATCTTTTTCTTTCATTTTGTCACAATTAAGATTTGAAAATTTACAATAAGGTGGAAATAAATTTGTAAAATAATTGCTCTAATTATGTTTGCTTCCTGCAAGATTCTGTTCTGGGGTCAATATATCTTGATTAATTTGTTTTTTTCTGTTTTAACTGATTTAGGCTTATGATGCATCTAAATTACAAGTTCAAGCCCATAATGAAGTCGATTTACATTCAGAATCTTTGTATACGGTAAGTTCAAGAACGCGCTATGTTCGCAACATTAAGAAGGCCTCTGACCCTGAAATCCTTGCTCACCTTGAGAAAAGTGATTCTGAGGTTGTTTCTGATGAAGAGCTGGAGGAGGATTTCATTATTCAAGCTAACGAACTGGAAGAAGAAGAACAAGGAGAAGCTTCTACGAGATCACCAGAAATAAGACCAGAACATCTATGTGGCACTCAATCTTCAAGTGGTCAAGAAAACTGTGTTGCATCTTCAGTCCAAAAGTGCTTTGATGATGCATGCAAATTTCCCACAGGTGACACAGAAGGACTTGTGCAGAGCAGTGAAAAACAAAGAGCTCCTAGAGTTCTAGATGAGCAGTTTGGACTGGTAAGCTCCTTTGCTGGAATTCCTGATTGCTGAATGGGGTTTGCATAATCTTCCTTCCTATTTATACTGTTTCTTGTTTATTTTGTCTGTCATGAGTTGTTATCAGATTCCTGTGAAGAACAATAAAAAACACGGATAAGTTTTAATAATAGGATCATACATACACAATGAACAAATAAATTAATAGTTTGCACAAAATAATGACACTAAAAAAAGTTAGGTATCAAAGTAGGAAGATGTTATTAATATATATCCCAAGCTGAATAATGTGCCCAATTCCAAATTCATTTAACTTCTACTGAAGTATTAAAACATCCACATTCAAGTATTGTTTGTTGTAGTAGTGAAAAAGAGAATTTGTATGAGAGAAGAGATACATGATTTAGGTAGTTTGGGAGGAGGTCATATCATCTAACGGTTATTTCTTTGTTCTAAAATTTAAGTGAGTTTTATGTGGGTATTGCAGCCTATGCATAGGCTTTGTTGCAGCCATTCTTGGATGTTGATAAATGCTATAATTTTCTTTTTATCTCTAGGTTTGATCCATGATTGCGAATGCCTTTTGTGATGTCTTCTTAATGTAATTGCTACTGTGTGGTATGTATACAGCTATAAACTTTGTTTAGCTGATGCAGATGTTTGTATCCTTTGAAAGTGTTATGAGAGACTTCATGCATCCCAGATTGAAATGTTAAGAATCAAATGTAATTGTAGGGATTGCTTACCTTGATGCAATTTCTTCTTAAATGGCATGGTTGTCCTAATTACTGCTGTTGGGAGGGCAATCATATAACATATTGAATAATTACTATTGTTGCGATCATTATCATACTGTCCTCTATCTGCAATCATGGTTATCAATGTGTATCTAATTATAGTGTGTTAGGAGTCAGGACCCTCACATCCTAAACCTATATTTTTATTATGAGCATTATAATAATAATCATAGTTCGGCTAATTAGTCAATATTGCATTGTGCAGATTCATCTCACATGTATTATATGAAGTTGTAATAGAATAAATAGTATAATATCAAGTGTGGATTCATCTCACATGGCTTTTATGAGCCCGTTTGTTTGCAGAAATTTGGCTGGAATAGGAATCGAGAATTAGAATTTGTTTTCAATTCTCTGTTTGCTGCATTAAATTAGAAATGAGAAATGAGAATTTTTCTTTAATTCTCTGTTTCGTGCACCAAATCAAAAGTAAGAATTGGAATTCGTATTTCCCATGTTGACCCCAAAATGAGCATGTGTTCATTCTCAAAAATACTTGTTATTGGAATAGCTATTCCTATTCCCATTTCAACTTTTCATATTTGATAAAATTTTGAAGTCCATTGCACTCCATTGCTTGTTCGATTTTGAAGTCCGCTTGAATCTCGACAACCTTTACTACTGCGTGTTGATGTCAGTTTTGTACCACTACATAACATATAGCGATTTAACACTTGATATGGGATATCTAACACTCAATTCCTCTCTTGAAAAGTTAATACTCATGAAGACATGAGAAAAACTCCAATGTTCCTTGCACCCGTGGATACTAACTCAATTATATTGATGTGATTTGCTGGTAATCACGTAGGCGGCCTTATGTTGTTCATTCAAGGATAACTTGGGTTCTCATTGTGGTGGTGATGATTTTGTATGAATGCCAGATGATGTTGATGGTGGTGATGATGGAGGGTGTATTCAAATGACTTATGCCTTCCTAACTTTCTTCTTCAAAACTCCAACTACTAAACTACTTGCTTCTCTACTCCTACTCCTATGAATGGAAAGATTAGCAAATGGACGGGGATCAAATCTGATGAAAGTTAACCAGCGGCTTTATCTTCATAGATGCAATGGTTCAATGGGCAAATACTAGTTTACCACGTAAGGCTTCCCAACAAGCTGCTAGGATGCTAGTGGCCTAGTTATAGATCCCTATCAAACATCCACTAATATCACCATGCAAGTATCTATCCATTCTTACTCTTACTTAACAACTTCTTGAAATAAATTCTACTTTAATGTAATAACCCCAATAGGTTATAACTTCTTCAAACATCAAAATTTTTTATACTTCAGTTGTTTGACATTTCGTCAAACACTTTGCAAGCAAGCTCTGATACCACTGTAATAACCCCAATAGGTTATAACTTCTTCAAACACCAAAAAATTTTATACTTCAGTTGTTTGACATTTCGTCAAACACTTTGCAAGCAAACTCTGATACCATTGTAATGGCCCTCCTCAAATCTGCTCTCAAAAATGCTGATAAAAGCTCAAGGAATTTCATCAAACAATTCACATGCATGGGACGTATGATTGATATAGTATTTCAGCTTGCTTTAAATGACTTTTTCTTCAATTTGCATCAATGAGAATCTTGTGCTAGAAGACTCAAAATGGACTACACAATGACCTAACATGAATGTGCAACTTATTCTGACAATATTCAATGCATATATGTGACTGAAACTACTTGCAATATGCAGCCACAGCAACTAGTATTTTTGACAAACACTTGGGATGTAAAATTATAACATTATTTATGCCAAAAAGAGAACCTACAGCCAATTGACATTTTGTCAAACAATTGGCATGCAAACTAATAAGCTGATCATGAATGAAATGAACACCTACAACCAATTGGCATTTCTACAAACAGTTGGTATGCAAACTAACTAGCTGATAAATAATAATAGTGAATTGCTCAAATGACACCAGCAACTATTATCTTCTTAATTTGCAATGAAATTTCTAATACAAATCTCATGAAATATGGCTAAGACTTTCGGCATTTACATGGATTACAAAATGATAATGCTGGTATAATGCACACTTACAGCTGAAACTTATAACACCCTAAAAAAACAATACTAATAAAGGAACCTGGTTGTAGATGGCTGTAATAATTTTCTTCAATGCTGCCCTTTCTGCTTTGTTTTTCCGATTTGCTTTTTTAAACTGCTTTTTCAGACTGCTTTTTCAGCCTGCTTTTTTGGTTCCGCTTTTTCCGCTTGCTTTTTCGGCTTGCTTTTTCGATTTCGCTTTTTCGGACTGCTTTTTCGGTTCCGCTTTTCCGAACTGTTTTTTCGGCTTGCTTTTTCGGTTCTGCTTATTCAGACTGTTTTTTTCGTATCTGCTTTTTTAGACTGCTACCCTGTTGAATCTCAAGACCATATCTTTCAATGGCGTCAAGATTTCCAGCTTGAAGGGATTTCGTCCTTTAAACTATTGAGACATAATCTTCAAAAAATTTTCCAATTTCTTTTATATTTCCAACTATGCATAAAAGAAGCTCTTCCATTTCTTTTATAGTGTTCTCACAAGAGCTCCATCCTTTGTTTTCTCAATGTGGGATAAAACATAACTCCCTTTATATAACTTATGTCTCCAATGTGTTATAAAATAAAAGGGACTTTTAATTTAAATATTTTCCACAAACTATAGTCTATGCATTAATAAAGTTAAATATTTAGATTTAACTTTATAAAATAGCTTTATTAATGCATAACAAATCTTGTCAATGATAAACAAGTCTTTTTGTCGATTTTAAACAATTACCATCGACATACCGTTGCCACTGGATGTCCACCCATGCGCAAGATGACTTACTATAAATAGTAAGTATGCTCAAAGTTGCCTCAAAATCCCTCAGAAAGACCTGCAACTGAAACTATCTAGGCCAAATGGCCTCTAAGCCCCTTTAATGTCCTGGTTAGCCTATAGGACCATGGGGAAATAGGCTAACGACAACATCATGCTATGAATGCTAAAAAGGGGACATTACATTTAACAACTTCAAAGGAAATCTAATTCTAACTATTGGAAGTAGAAACCATGCAATAACACCAAATGTTCTTAATCACCATGCAAGTCACAACAATGATAAAGAGAAGCAATTTTGGTATTATCTTAGCAATTTTCTTCAACCCTTTACAAATGGGAGCAAATGGCCTTATATAGAGGCCAAAATTACAATCAACGATAGAGATTAAGAGGCAAAACCAATGATCCAGATTGGATCCTAGAAACCCAAATTAGGGTTGCCACCCCATCGGCCAATGAGAAGACCCCACCTTATTAATGGACCAATGAAAAAAAGGAAAAGTGGCAACCAATGAGAAGACACCAAAATGGTAGCCAATCAGAATCAAACACCTATCCTACCCGAGAAGAAGGAGAATTTGCCACTTGGGCTTACATCAAATGATCTTCTAATATAGTTCTACCCCTTTCTTTCATCCTTATAGCCAAAGCAATAAACTTGGCTAGCTTGTCGTTGATTTCCTTCATGGGAGGGCAAGGTGTATGTTTCATCTTGAGCTCAGCTGAATTCATCATGTTGCTCACTGCTTGCAGTGTCTTCTCATGATCCTTCTCATATTCTTTCACATATCCGATAAAGGCATTGAGGGAGGCAAGGGTGCCCAAATGTTTCTTCTTGATGGCAACCTTCCCCAACTCATCCAATCTTGATCCAAATTTTGTCTCATTGACGTTCTCCTCTTTGATATCTTCAAAATCAAGTGCAACCCCAACATCGTTCATCATGGTTGAAATGGAAGTGTCAGCGCTTGGGTTGTGCTTTGCAATCTTGTTCCATACCTCTTCAAGTATTCTCAATTTGATAGTCAAGGCAACAAACCAAGACTCCATTGTACTCAATCCTCCTTCATCTATTAACTTGGCTCTTTACAAATATTTTTGTGGTAGCTCAATGAATGCCCATAGCTTGGGAATGGCTAAGTCTTTGACTGGAAGGAAATCTTTCAACTCACCTTCAAATGTTCTGAATTTGCCTCTAATAACCCCTAATGACTTGAATGTTGAGACAAAGGAAGGAAAGAAATTTTGCCCATCTGGGATTGTATCGTGGATCCAATCCTTGACTTCGTGCAACTGAGCCGATATCTCTTTTGTGTTGCTCCCACTGTCTTGAGGAAGGGTTGCCTGGTGCAATTGTTGGATAGGCTAGCAATCTCTCCAATATCTGTTTTCGGCCTCTAACTCTACAATCCTTTTGTTTGCCTTCCTCGACCTTTCTCTAATTGAAACCATGCCTTTTTGGATCTCCTCACATTCCATGTCATCCGTGATTCTTCCCAAGTTATGCTCTACTATCTCATATTCCTGAGCTACAATCTCATCCAATGCCTTGCTAACCGTTGGTATAGTAATTTGAACTTTTCGGTGACCATCATTGTCGCTCTTGATTACCTTTGCCACCATTTTTTCAATTTGTTTTTGGTTCTCGCTATCATCCTTTTTTACTAATCCTTGGATATCTTCAATTGTTCGGACAGTCACCACCTTGTCTCTTGGCATAAGCATTTACCTTAACCATAGCGGTGCCGTGCAGCTCCCCAAATCTGGATTCGGTTTGACTAGCAAAGCATCACCAACGGCCTTGGGCGTCTGACTTATTTCCTCAATATCAATTGGCCTATCCTTTTTTTCACTATTGATTGTCACATCATCTCCATGTTGGTTCTCCGAGAGAGGGGAGTACTCGGTACTGTCACTATATCCACTTGATTCTGAATCAGAGCTCACCTCTATCGCGGCCCTTTGTCCACTTGTATTATCTTCTTGGCTTCTAGCCTCAATTATGCTCTCCCTTGACGATGCTGCATTTTGTTTCTTTGCTGAAGGCTCCTGATGGTTGTTACTTTTCTCAACCTCCAAACTTCTCTTCTTGCTCTTAACTGTTCTTTGTTACTGGCTACTGCCTTCACCTTTCTGTCCGACTGACTCTGCTGGACCTTCCTTTGGTTTCATCTTTTCATAAGGCATACCTTCTGACTTTGCAATTGCCTCAACTTCTCATTGTACCATGACTTAGTGTGCAGATCAATTGTCCTTGTACTTGTCTCCAAGGAAGGATCTTGATGATCATCCCAATCCATTGGATTCAACTCCGTTCCATCCACTGTATCATAATCTTCTCTTAGCACATTTTCATCATCTTCTAGTTGATTGGGAATATCAAGACCTCTCCATTTGATTGCCCTTATCATGCTCACTGACAGCCTTGAGAAAGCTAGCTTCCTCACATGAAAGTCATCTTGTGCATTAGCCCAAAAATCTTCTATAGTAGGAATATGTTTGAATGTATTTCCGTGAGATGCCTTTGATAAGACCATTAGGATTGAATCCTTGTCTTGCTCTGTACCATTCTAGATGATACCATTCTAACTCTTTCTCCGCAGCAGCAAAGGCGACAGGATTGGGACAACTATCATTGCCAATTCCAAATGAGAAGATTATGCCTGTCTCACCTTTAAGTTTCATCATTTTGTCATAATGCTCAAGTTGCCTAGCCAACTCCATCAAAACTACCTTGTCGGGTGGGTACCTTGGAAGTCTCTTGGGACAAATTGTGCTTCCTGCTTCCGATGAAAGCCTCTTAGCAGGTGTTCCTTGCAATATCCACCGTCTTCATGGCAAAGGCGTCATAAAACATTTTATAATCCTCGGTGTTGTGCAATTGAAGTTGTGCATAGCACTCATGCAATAAACATTGCCCTGACCCATTGCCAATTACTCGTATGGTCTTAAGTCCAGGATTTTCATATAGTCTCGCAATCAGATAGATAAAATAGGATCCCATATAGAATTGCTTTTAATTTTGCACGGTCTTAAGTTGCAACTCTAAATTTTCGCTTATAATCCTAGCCTAATCAAATCTTCTCTTTCCATTTTCAATTTCATCAATAAAAAAGGACATCCAGTTTTCGAATTGCATACCTTGAGCTAAACTCATGATCCGGCTAAGAAGCATAATGAGATTGCCATACTTTGATTTGAAATTTGAGTTGGTGAGCTTTGACGACTCCCTTCTTGCGTTTGTGTAACCAATTCTGCTTTAGATGAATGAAGTAAGCTTCCTGATTATCCTAAATAACTTAGCTGCTTGATCCATCATTACCACTGTCATACTTTTATACTGGGGAATATTAAATGCTTCTTCAACCACTTGTTTGCCAGTGTTGGCCAACACTCTCTTCCCTTCATCAAAAATGGACGACTTAGTAACAATATCAAATTGGGATGCACACTCCATTACCAATTCCGGACAAGGCAAGGTAGGAGGGAAAGCTGCTGCGTGTACAATTCCGCTCTTGTAGATCTTTGCCATGGGGGATTGTCCTTCCTTTGGTCTACCCTTTAACTGTATCATGTTCATTGTACCGATATTGGTATCACTTATTCGCCTCACTTTCGAGAAGAAGGTGGTCGTAGGCATCATGTCTTCCTTGTCCTTTTTGGTATTCGTTTCCATTGGGTTCTTGCTTGCACTAACATCTACCATCCTAAACACTTATTTTGACCCCTTCGTTCTAAATGATATGGACTACACTTATCAATCTCCAGTCTTCTTTTTGTCGATGGAATCTAACTTATTTCTGCCTCTCCAAGTCCTATCTTTACACTTATTAATCTAACCTTGGGGTGGGACTACTACTTATTTCTGCCTTTTCGTTACTTTAGGATGGACTACACTTATATCTCCCAACTTTAACTTAGGGTGGTCTAGCTTATTTCTGCCTCGCCAAGTGTCTTATCATGAAATCTACACTTATCTCTCCAAGCTTCAATCTATCAATGGGATAATGAAGTGGTGGATGATGAATGCAAGAAGAATATAAGGGAAACGAACCAAGGAAGAACAAGGAGTGAAATCCGCCTTTAAACCAATCTTTAACTCTAAAATGAATAGAATTTTACTTTAATTTTGTCTTCACCAATAATCTCTCTCTTCAAGTTCGGATTAGATCTCGGAAATTTGAAGCCTCCTTGCAAATAATGATGCCCTAGCAAAAATCAGAACTTTGACTTCCTTGAAATTGTCCACATTTGCCAAAATCAAATCCTTGGATCACATAGCCTCTTCGCTAACAAAATTGCCCAAATCTGGAAATTGAAATCGCAGTCTTTGGAAAGAAAATCAGACCCCAGAAAAATCGTCTAAGCTGGAGGTAAATCAGATTTGTTCCAAAATCGCCTAGGGCAGAAATTCACCCAAGATGGAAGAAGAAAATGCCACCAAGCAAGGATAAAAAATTTGCCCAAAAAAAATCGCTTAAATCTGCAAGTTGCCCTTTTAGAGAAAAATCGCTCAACACATGAGGAGGAGGAAGATGGAATGAGGAGATGAGAGGGGGGAACCCCTCTTGTACCAAAATTTCCATGTCCCTCCAAATTGGCCAACTTGCCTTGGAGGAAAGCAAAATTAAATTAGCATCTTTATGAATGGCCCAGATTTAAATGCCATGTTAAAATTACTTAGGCTCAAAGTGAAATTAGTCCATTTAATTGCCGGTTGTGATAAAAAATTGCAAAATAAAACAAGGAAAGCCTAGGAGATGCCAAAATTTTCATTTAAAAATGTTTTAGCAATTAAAATATCATTAAAATTGAATTTAGTAGGCTAAAATTCATTTTCAATTCCAATTTACCAACTTCTTTCAACATTTAAAAATCTCCTAAGCAATATTTCAATCAATTTAATGAGATTTTGCAATTTAATCCACTTTCAATTTTGCAATGCAATTTTAATTTTTTAACCAAAATAAATCATTACTCTGGCATTCAAAATCGATTTTCCAATTTTAATTTTACTCTCTTCACCAAAAACATTTAAGATTTTCAAAACAATTAAATCTAAAAAAAATTTCATTTTCAAAATGCTCAAGTCTATACAATTATTTCCAATTTCCAAAATCTGTCTGAGTTCAAAATTTTGCAAATTTATCTTGCCGAATATTGTTCTAACCATTGAAAAATGTTGTCTTTGAAATTTGTTTGGCCTAAGGATAAAATTACATGTTCCGAAAAATCAAGTTAACATCGGGTGAAAAAACAAATCACATCAAATCCCTACTAGCCCGAAGGCGTCCAAGGTGTAAAATTTTCAAATTGAAAACTTTTGGACAACTTTGAAAAATTTGTTAAGGCAACTGAAAAAAGGGAGTCCCCAAAATTTTGGGGCGATGATGTGAAAACCTCACAATACTGCGTTATCAAGCTCAGGTAGTTTCTTTGCTGTTCCATTGTACACGTTTGCCATGATTGATAGGCACTTTTTCACAAATAATAATCAGCAATCTCTCGAAACTATTATCTTCTCATTTCCTATTGCCTGCATAAAACAGATCATTGTCAGCACATGTTGCTACTAAAATCTGGCCTTTTGCAATGCTCTGTAATTTCTAAATCTTCAAAAAATGTTGAATACAGTTTTTGCCATTTCTCCTTTACAAAGCTCAAAATTCCGATAAGAAATCTCATTGTTTTGAAATTATGAGCAGCAATGGACGATTTGAACTCTTGCAAGAGCACGTGCTCGCCCCTCCATTATGTTCTTGACATATTTCTTTACATTTTCCGAGTTCGCTGCTCATTGAGGAGCTTCAGTAATAGAAATCATTTCAATGATATTATGGAAATCGCAGAGGGTGATGATCAAGCACGAGTAAGATCATAAATGTGTGTAATGGAAAAAATCAGCTAAGCCGAGGAGAATTGAAAAATATAAATTTACATTCCAAGGAACGGAGAAGGCAGAATCTGCTATGAGTTCTTCACCATTTGCCCCTTCCAAATCAGATGATAACTCCAGTATTGTAGAACCAAATAGGGTGTAGAATAACAAATCCTTTTCCTATTCCTGTTTCTATTCCTATTCATATTCCTATTCTCGATTCCTATTTCTGATTCCAATTCTTATTTCCTATTCCTATTCCTATTCCCCATTCCTATTCTCAATTTCCTATTCCCCGTTCCTATTTCCTATTCCTATTTCACAGTGGTAGAAAGGGAGTGAGATGGCGTGAGGGTGTTAATGTTAACATTTATCCTTTTAGGTAAAATTTGACAACCATTTACATTTCAAAATTTTTATATTTATTATAAATAGAGTGTACTTTTAAAAATAATTTAATAATTATCACATTATATATTTGCTAAAATTATAAATTTTGTAAATATAAATAATCATTTTTTTAGGAAAAATAAACAAATTTAAGCTAGTGCAAAATAAAAATAAAAATGGAAATACAAAGAAAAATAAATATTTTAGAGTGTAGTAAATTAAATTTTAATTATTTTATAATGGATATCTATTGGCATTTCTTTAGATAGATTTATTTAAGATATCTACACTAGTTTATGGGGTGAAGGAGGTTGCTCCTTGAAGAGATCCATGATACATTGTATTTGATTCATGAACTAAGTATGATTGGAGCTATTTTGCTTTCGTTGAGCACCTTGTACTTTTCACATTTTGTTGTTTCCATTTTTTATTGTCTTTTGCATACGAGGTTGTATATTATGTGGGCTGTTTTTGGTTTTGGAATTATACTTATATTTTTTTCTTGTATACTCACAGCTTGCTTTACGGGAATATAGTGATGGTGACAATGATACTGCTGATGTCTTTGATTATGATATTATGGGTGCTGGTGATTTTTGTGCCCCTGAAATTGATAGTGCAATGAAAGAGTTTTTGACTAATAACTTAGACTATCAAGATAAATACACAGTTCCTGCTGATGATCAGGTTCATAGTACTTCAGCAGAAACCTCAACGCAGAATGCAAACATTCCAATAGTAAACAATTTTTTCAAATTCCAATCTCAGGATACTAGTGTGAATGATGTGATCCGTAAATGTGCTGAGTACGCTGAGATGTATGCAAATGAGCCAGAGGAAGAAAACGAAGTTGTGCTTGTTGAAGAAAGTAGTGATGGTGAAGTGTGGGACTGTGAAACCATTGTTTCAACATATTCCAATCTTGATAATCATCCTGCAAAGATAGGTGCTCCTCGAAAGCCAGATAGGAAGGACCTTTCTAAAATTTCCCATATCACTACAAATTTGAATGGTTCAATGATCTCTCTTCAAGGAAGGCAACAGCTTCCGGTGGACTTTCTTCCTAATAGGAGGGGTTCTAGTAAGGGGAAAAAGGAAGATAAATTCAAATCTGAAACTAGTTCAAAAATTCTGGTACGTGCCAGGGTTGGGGAAACACCAGAACAAAAGAAAACACGGAAGGTAGTTATTTAATAAATGAATTAGTTAAGTGTTGAGCTTTTCAGTGCTTGCTAATAACCTGGATCTTGCATTAATTGTGTTGTCACTAATCTTGCAGTTGGCTGTGAAAGAGGAGAAAAGGGAAGCAAGAAGAACGAAAAAAGAGATGAAAGCACTTTATAGAGGTGAATCACAACGCGCTCAGCATGTTGTCGCTGTTGCTGGACCACCTGGCATTCATCTTATGTAACATTAGGTTAGGCTTGAACTTTTTCTTGGAGAGGACGTCATTGGAATGAAACAACTTATGGATTTAGTAAATTCTTGAGCAAAGTTGAAAGTAAGGCGAGTCAGTCATATTTTTCCAAGGTAGGGATGCTGATAGACACGTGTCTTGAGTATATGATATATTGCATCAATTTTAATTAATGATTCACTGATTTTTATGTTTGTCAACCAATGCTGTCACACTTTTCTCTACATCATCAGTTTCTGACTTTTTTGTGGTCATTTTTGGGCAGTTCATACTTATTAATGATTTAGGCCTTTTGGCCTGGATTTGAGTTTGATGCCTGATAAATAGACACCAAAGAGAAGGTGAGAAAAAACCAGATTCCTCAAACTGAAATGAGGTATATGTAAGTTCTTGTTATCTGGGTATATCTTCTTAAAACTCGAGTGTCACAATAGGAAAAGTTCTCTGGTCATTTCTTTTAGATTTGTTAAGGATGATGTAAATAATCTTGTATTACTTTAAATTTTAGTTGAATCATTGTAATACTAATAGAAACAGATATCTCCAAAACATTGCACTTAATCAGATAGTGGTAGGGTTCCTGATATTTCATGAAAAAGTTGCTAGTTTTTTAATTTCTCGTAGATGGAGATTTTGAGTGGAGAACTTGTTGATATCACAGTAATTATGGATGTATTATTAATGTCGCTGTGAATTTTTCAGCTATAAAATCCTTCAACATCTTGTTTTTTCACCATTTTGCTCTGATTTTTCTGCCAAAAATCTGTCTACTTTTTATGTTTTTTTAAGGTGTACTTATATGCTAGAAAAATAATCTCTATCAATTTTTGCCATTCCTTGGAGGATATTGCTTACCAAATCAGACATACTTGGCCATTCTGATACAAGTGTCATGCCCCTTTTCTGGGCCTTGTTATCCACCCTAAATTCACAAAATCTGAAGGAAACAAGGAACACAATATAGTAAGAGATACAATCCTAACCTAGGAATTAGATAGGATAAGCCTGTCTTAGAACCTGCAACCGAATTAGATAGTATTGTAATCATAATTTATGTAATATAATCCATTTTTAAGGTTATGAGAGAAATACACTTATAGCACATAAGTCTCATGGGCTCAACTATAATGAGGATTGAGATAGGAAGAAAAGTATGAGGTGTCCTAGTTATCCCTGGCCCTAGGCCCAAGAATAGATACTCCCCCCCCCCCTTGACCACACGTGGCCTTAACCACACACATGAGGTGGCATACCTATCGGAGCCTGTACAATGTTCCCATTCATCATGCTATCTTTATCTTCTCTTATGATTGAGGGTTCCTTTCTTAAGTTACCTCAATAACCCATATAGGTTCAGAGGAAGATTGCAATAGGGTCGCCTTAACTTGACCCTAGGCCCAAGAGCAGAATCTTTGCCCCCCCTAGGTCTCATGTGGTCCTTAACTGATCTCACAAGGTGGTGTACCTAGTGAGGCCTTACTGTTCCTCCTCCTTGCACCTCCTTTCCTTCTGTAATATGGTCAATTGCTGTAGGTTTGTGATATTGTCAATTTTATAGATATAAATATACATTTGCTTGCATATGTTTATTATAAGTATATAGATATATTAGAGAGAAGTCCTGTTAATGTGTGTTTTATGACTCACCAATATTAGAACAAAATATCAAGATATCTTATCCTTTCTTGATCAAAATCCTGTGTACGATAAGATTGCAGAAGATCATAAAGGTGACTCCAAGGTTCCTTGTGTCAGGTCTTGATCGTGGATAAGCTCAATGGTACATGTGATATGCTGTTTATCACAAGGAGCCTTACATATGCATTCTCAAGTAGATTTCAGATGATACTAGAGACGGGAGCTATCAAAATATATTGCAATAAAGTACTCTTTTTGGGTTTTACGGATATGTGGAAAGAAAAGGGAACGGTTCAAGAATTCTACTTTGCTCCTAAGGGTGATAGCAACAACAAATATTTCTTTGATGGACAAATTCCAAAATAACTAAGCTCTGCTTCGCCAAGTTAAACTAAAACTCAGCCAGATCTGGTGCAATTTTTAGTGGGTTATGCAGATAATCTTCATATCACAATGAGCACCATCAAAACAAACAATGGATGTTGAGTGATAGGAATCAAAACTTCAGCTTATAGATAGGTATTTATATATATATCACGTCATGGGCTTCATGTTATGTGTGGTTGGCATGGTTTACTCCATTGTCTTCTTTTGTCTTTATTTATTATTTTATTCTTGCATTTATTTTATTTTTTCTTATTTTTTTCTTTTATTTATTTACTTTTATATTTAAGGTTTTTTAGGGTTTCCTCCCTTGGTTTGTGTGCTCTCTCTCTCTAGTCCCCTATATCCTTGGAGTCAGTCCCAATCTGCAGCTCAGTTTGCTTTTTTGCAGCTCTTGCTCTCTCATCCTGATGATGAATCACGTAGTGTGATTCGAAATGTTGATGGTAAAAATTTCAACACTATCTAATCCAGAAGCAATTACCAACAATTTTAATGGATTGTGGAAATCTGATCTCTCTTATTTTAACTTTGTTATTTATCTCAATTTCAAAAAGTTTAATAATTAAATATTAAATATAAAATTTAATATTTAATTAACTTTAAATTTAATCTTAAAAATTGAGTTGTTTCAAATCCTCATATTGACTTGAATTTTCTTGTGATTTTACTTTCAATCGTTTCTTCTTTTACAATCTGTTATTTTGAATTTGTTGACTCATTCTTGCAATTCCTTCATGGGCCAGTCATGGAAATTGTACAAGATTTCTACAAACTCATCCAACCACACTATTTGAGTAGTTTTGAAACTTTGGAGCATGTTAAATTTACCTTATTTTGTTGTGGTCATGTGTTTTAACTTTTAAAAAGTTTTTCTTCACCACGTGTGACATGTATGGAGGATTTAGTCATTTTAATATGTTTCAAGGCACTTACTATTTGGCACTACTAGTTGAGGAATTTATAATTTTCCCTTGATTACAAAGAACCTCTTGTCTAGGAGCACAAATTATGTGCCAATGAGGATCTTTCCCATGTTTTGCATTTCACAATGGCATATTCCCTTTTAAAAAAATCCTCCACCTAGTTCATTTGTGCTGGGCGCGTTTTGGCTGTGTTGGTGGATTTTCTTAAAGTTCTTTCACTTCTTTAAAATTAAGCTGGGTGTGCTTTTTGTGTCCATTGTGGATGCCTTTCTTGTGGAACACCTCCACTTTATAAATTTTTTACTTGCCCAATGTTGAGTGCAATTTTGGAGTAGTCATGAACATTTGTTTTTTAAAAAAGTTTTCTTTACTCACCCCGATATGCACTTCGGCGTGTTTTGGAGGTCATTGCAGACTTTTTCTAATTCCATTACAAGAATGGTAATGCGCTTGAGCGCATTTGGTACTTGCTCGTGGATTATTTTTGTTTAGAAATTTCTTTTACTTAAACCACCATCACCCATGTGTGTCTTTTGCATTCCATCACGGACTCTTACTTTTTGATGTTCCTTCATTCATGTTAAATCGCACTCAAGTGTGTTCTCTTATCCCTTGTAGACAAGTTTCTTTGCAATGTTTCTTGACTTATAACTACATGTGCTGGGTGCAATTCACCCTGCCGAGCCAATTGTTATTTTTGCAAGAAGTTTCCTCATTCCCAAGAATATGCACTGGAGCGCCTTGGAGCTTCCAGTGGATACTTCATTTGTGGTTATTCTTTCATTCATGTTGCCATGTGCTTGAGCGCATTTGGAGTTCCCTGATGGATTGTTTGCATCATTCCTTTGTTCATTGCGCTTTGCACTCAGCATGCCTTTGATATTGATTTGTTTCACCATATCTCACTGATGGAGAGCAATGCATTTTGAAGAGGGGATTGTCTTACCTTTGTATGTTCCTTAGCTGTATATGCTTCTAGTGCACCTTAAGGTGCCTTTGTTTATGAATTTTGTGGTGGAGAATGGCTCTTTCATACATGTTCTAGTGTGAGTGGATACAAAGGTTATCTGCAAATTCCAGAACCCAGGTAAGTTGGGTCACCAGGCTCCATGATGGACCTTTTATTTTAAACATTTGTTAGCTATCAGTAATATATGCTGGCCATATTTTGTGTTTTGCCGCAGATTCTTTCTATCAAACATCCCTTACTAAATGATTTTAAGTGCTGCAAGTGCATATGGGGTCCTCTTACAAAAATTTCCTCCCCAAATCTCCTTGCTAGATTCGTATTGAACCTAGCAACAGATTCTTCTGTTTGCAACATTCTTTCAATACCGTGCTCGAACTTCACTGGGCAGGATCCAGGTATCACCATGTCCTTGCATTGGAGCATACCTACTAGCCACAACATCAGATTTCACACTTGTGCGCCAAAAAGGAGTACTCAGAGGTGTGCTCCAAACATCCTACAAACCTTTCACTTAGCCTAGAAAGCCCATGCTTGGACAACCATAGAGCTTCTAATATGAAGCCACTGTCAAGATTTCTAGGCATACCCTCTTGCTTCAAGTTATCTGACTGGTCTTCAAATCTTCATTTTTCACTTGTTTTTTGTAATCATGGGCCCTCTATGAATGCAATGAGTGGCATTCAGAGCTTTTGGCAGAATTTGTTTGTGTTCAACATTCCATGATTGAGGCAAAGTAAAGGAATCTTGATGGAACCCTTGGTGCTTGTAGATTAAGGCTCATGGATGCAAGTTCTGTTTTAGAATGTTCTCGTGCCCTCTGACCAAGGTTGCATGGGGACGGGGGTACTTGGGTGCTTTGGGTATGGTTATGGGTTCGTGTATAGCTATTTTTCAAAATCGGGGACGGGGGTACTTGGGTACGTCAAATTTTTATAAGAAAATATGGAAAATTGAGTCATAACAATGGGCTTTCAAAACAAGAACGATAAATTTTGCACATGTAATTGATTGTTTTCAGTTTCAGATTTGCAATAAGTTTGTAATAATAATATATGCTAAATGATTAGATGCATAACAGAGAAGGCAGACTTTAAACATGAACAAGAAGATCATAAATCATATAACAATGACATATTGCAAATGATAAACTTCTGACTTGAACAGTGATAAAGTTTACCATTAATCAGTATTATATCAAAGTCTCAAACTGACTACATATTGAATTAAGCTTGGTAACAACAAGCTAATATGCAAACAAAAAACCATAGCAAAAATCAGAAATCTTAATCAAGGTCCTTAACTATGATACTCTCCACTGAGTACCCCGAATGTGGGTACGTGTACCCAGTACTTGGTTACGTGGGTACACATCCTAGGGGTGTGGGTACACGTACCATGCAACCTTGCCTTTTACCAATTACCTAATTATTTTCACGCCCAGTACTCAATTCTCATGGTGAGCACAAACTAAAATGTCCCATGAACTTAAGGGACTTATTGATCTTCTTCCCCTTCTAACTTTGAACACATTTTGGGTCTGTGTAAGATACACGTTCAAGAAAGTTTTTTTTTTGCATGTATAAGCTGAAGTTTTTTTTTTTTTGATTTAGAATCAACAGCTTTTGAATATCCACTGGTTGCCTTCGGAACTTGGAGGTAAGTTCTCCCACTTTGAAAATGTTCTTTACATCTCAAACATTGGGTGTAAAAGAAACCCACTGAAATAGTGCTTATATCTGATAATGAGAGAAAGTTTCAAATACTTGCCATTTTCTCATATGTTCTTTGGTCTGCTCAATTAGCACTTAGTCACCTCATGTTGCTCCTAACACTTAGCCGCTTTTCTTATTCATATGAACTGGATGCTATTAGACTGCTTTCTGGGAGTGCTCACCTGCCACACCCAAAAGGATACAGAAATTTTACTCAACTTTACACCTTAGGACGTATATATACACTTAAAAATTGAAACCTCGCATGACAGGGATAAAACCTGACTGACATCTTGGCTGGAATTCACTTCTTTGCTAAAACGAAATGAACATCTGGAGTTTAGATCTAAAGCCACTGAGAAAGCCAAAAACAAAAAGGCCAAGCAGACAAAAGGATAAGGTCCTGTTTTTGGTGGGTGATGTGTGATTAGGTCACAACACGTCCACAAAATAAATTGACATTCACATCCATTCAAATATGCAGGAGTACAATGATTCCCTTTACCACGATGACTGAAGGTGTTATTGCAGCTTTATCTACTGTAGATGATAGTGCTGTTCGAGGATTCTCTGCTGTTTATTTTTTATACTTCTGCTGCCTTGTTCGTTTATCTCTGCTGAACATATTTTTTCTTCTGCCGCTGATCATTTCCTTTCCTTGAATGCTCCCTATCTCTCTTTCTACACACACACACACACACACACACACACGCACACACTTATATACATATAACTGCTTTTTGTGTTGGAAGAGTCTTGTCTCTCCCCAGGTCATGTCCTGTCATTCCAAGGGTCACAGCTCCTTGTTAATGTTGTATCTTCAGAATTAATCGCTGTTTTATGGGTTCAACGTTAATCGTTGCGTATGTTTGGAGGAATAGTGAATGGTTTATAAATATGAATATGCAGGTTATGTCTTGCTGCTGTATATACTCAGATGTATAAGGATTTCTGATCTTCTGAAGGGATCCATCAATAACATAACAAGCATCAGATATGTATAAGTTTATTTATCCATACCCATTTCTTGTCAGATTACCAGTCCTCTGGTTTAGTTGCAGAGGTTGTATTTCCTTTCCCTTCCCAGCATGTGCAAGGGGTTGGCGGTGGGTTGGGGCAGTCACGTCTTTTAGCATTATAATTTGTTCAAGGGATACATCCCTTTGATTGCTACTTTTGAAAATCCCTTAATGATGGTTAATTATTAGTCAGCCCTGACTTGTAAGACAGTCTTGAAAAAAAATTGATGTTCATTTACATGTCAGAAAAACAAAATAGAAATAGACTAAATATAATTATAATTAAAATCGTGAAGAGAGGAAATGGAAGTAAAAATGAGGCAGATCAAGAGTCTCGAATCATTTCCACACACCTCTTAGGCTCACATAAATATGGGATGATCAAAATTGTGGGATTATGAAAATAGACGCCTCGAGAAGGATATCTCTCGGCTTATTTTATATATATAAAATATATATAAGCTAGTATAATATCACATTATAATAAAACAATGTTAATGAATGAAAATGAATTAAATATAATCATATAAAATAATAAAAATATTATTATTTTTTAATAATCAAAACATATTATTTGAAGTATATATAATTACTAGTTTAACACTAACACCGGGGTACGTTAGGATGACAAGATGGGTCTTTGACGAGGGGACAATGGGTGTCAATTTTGGGACGGCGGGGGCACAACTAGGGGATGGTGGCAAGGGGAAGACAGGGCAGGGAGGGATTATTGTATAATATACATATAGAACTTGAAATGCTAGTTATGAAATGATGTTTCAATATAACATACCAAATTAATATACTTGAACATAGCAAAATTGCAACACGAACTAGAACCATTGAACATTCATCATAGTAACATAGTACATATTGAATAGTAACATTCAAAATTAAAAATCAAATAGAAATTCAAGTACCCATCCTAGCGGTGGTGTAGTTGTGGAATGGCGGAGGTTGGGTACTTGGGTACTCCAAGTACCTGGTGTGGGGACGTCTCGGGGATGGTTACTTTGAGGTTTGGGAGGGGGTGCGAGTCCCTGTGTTTCACTAATAATTACATATATAATAATATTAATTTTAATATTAATAAATATGAATAACATAATCATAACATTAATATTAATAAATAATAATAAAAATTAATGAAAAGGCGCACCTTTTCTTATAACAAAGTATTAAAGGAACATTATACACGAATAAGATGTGAAATTAGTCTGCTAAAGTTAAATAAAAAAATATGAGACAATTTATGTAAGGTCTAGACAGGGGACATTGCAAACTATGCAATTTGGATCATAATGTAGACTCGGTTGGCCTCCTTATAATATCACCTAGGGAATGGCTATGATCTGTTTTTATAAGCCATTGCTTCATGATATAGCATGCCATTCTGCCTTTCCAAATAGTGCTTGTCCTCGGGGAATGATTGCGTAGTCCTGGAGTCTAATATGCAATCCATCTTCGGCTGTGCTACTCTGATTATTGTAAGCTGTATATATTGTTCCTTATTTCGAATGTGGGTTATGTTCAGTAGTTGGAAATTGACAAGATTTAATTTAAGACAATGTTTCTCTCATCTCTTTCAGAGGAGAAACTTGTTCATTTTGTAATAGCTCCAAAGCTTAGTTGGATTGCCCCAATGTTTGCACGCTACTGTAGTAATCTCTAAATGTGCAAGAATTTATATGTTAAAACTTAAGACAAGGATTAGAAGCATGACACACATCTATGACCTTAAATGCAACAAATTTCATATCCCTTCTTTTTCACTCTTGTTATTCTCATATTCTAGGTCAATAAAAAAATAGCACCAAACATGGGGCATACACTTGAAAGCATGAAGTATGCAGATGATTGTATGACTTGGAGCATACACAAAGTATACACATGAATATATGCAAATATGGAGCATACATGCACATACACACATTGTTAGATTCCTTCTCATTGACTAGAATGCTCGATGGTTGGGTTTTTAATCTCCATTAATCTTTAGGAGAATGACATGAGCAAGGAACTATTCCTACTTACTAAGTTTAAAGTGATTACATTTCTTACATGTTACAAGGATTCCAAAGACATAAGAAATCATGAAGGGAAGATCTTGAGAAAAATAAGTCAATGGCTACTTTAATTTTTTCTCTCAACATACATATATATGTATAAAGTCAGCAAGAAAATAATAACAGTATAGTCAGTCTGGCTTTTCTGTAGGAAACACAATAGAAAATTACCATTTTACATCCATCTACCTGATTGGGTGCTGGAATTTTTATGTTGAAACTCTTAATTGCATTTGCATGTTTTGGCCCAGGTAAATGTTCTAATTACAGACACACATAAAGCACTTGTCATTGAGCCTGATAATCCAATTATTTCACTTATATTGGTTATTGGTGGTAAAATAATATTTGAATAATTTTTTTATATGTTATGAAATATATGTTTTTCTAGGTATGTAGTATCATTTATGATTTGATAGTTTGTTCTCAGACTAAGGTAGATTTCATATTGCATTCCTCTATCAAGAGTTCATCCCTTTCCGATCATTTTTTTTGCTTTCTAGATTTAGATCTGAATTTAGTTACACGTTTTATTTTCGGTTTTAGAATTCTTTTTATTATGTGGCACAAAATTTAAATCAACTATTATATCTTGTAGTATATTTCTGTTGCGCTGATTTGCTAGGGGTCTTGGTAGAGTCTAAACACTCTGTATCTTTACTTTCAGATTTTTTTTCTTTGTTAGTGAGCTGCTTATAATCAATTTTGCAGCCTGTTTAAATCTCAAAATTAGAGAATTGATCTAGTTCTGTATTTGCCAATCATTCCTAGAGAACCTTACAAATAAGATCACTTATATTACAAAACTAAGACTGTTCTTTCCATCTAACAAAACAAGATGTATCAGATTTTGTAAGAGTAACATTTTCCTAGTTATTTAGCTTTTTGAGTTATGCTTTTTAAGATGAGTGTGCTGACTTCCTCCAATTTTGTATATTACAATTAGGATCAGAAATAGGGTTCCTACTAAGATGTCTCTTGACTGCCTCCAGGTCCTTAATTTCTCTGTTCTAAAATATTTAGGGATGTTATGACAGAGTATGGATGCAATTATAGTTTGCAAGCTCTGAGGACTACATTGATGTTCTCTCATTACTTGTTTTCCATAGTAGAGACAAACAAAAATGTTTGCTTCTTGAATATAAGTATGGAAGAAGTGGTTCTCACCCTCTTCTATAACTCAAATAGTGACTGTCCTATTCTGGTATTTACCATAACAATGACTGTTTGATTACCATATTAATCTATGCTTCACACAACTATATTTTTTTTAGCAAAATGTGTAAGAAGTACAACCAAGTAAGAAGAAAGAGAGTTCTGGCTTAAGGCTCACATAAGGAGGCCAAGTTCATGAGAGAGTTCTCAATTGAACACAGATACAATGAAGGAGAACCATTCCATACAAGAGCGAAAAATCCTAGCATATAAGGTACAAGCTGCTAATCCAACCAAACATTTTGACAAAAAACGATCTGGACATTAACATTACAAGTTCTGTAATGAGAAAGAAAAGCAACATGTACAGAAAGCCATGGAGACACACCAGCTGCCAGATCATATGTGCACCAACAGTGCCAAAAAATAAACCAGCATTCTGATCACCAAGAACAACACCAATAAGGCCCACATCCCACTGATCACAAGCTGCTGCCACCCACCCACTATCAAGGGCTGCAACCTGCAAAAACAACGCATAGATAGCGGAAGCTTGAGATGAAGGAAATAGTAAGCTGTTTGCTTCAGCAACACATGAACATTTGAAAAGAGTTAGCGCTGCTGTGCATCCAAGCAGCAGAAACAATAAATACACAACCATATTTCAATAATCAGAACCAAAAGACAGGTGCATCATTGAAACAGCCTGCTGGTAAGGACAACTAAAGGAGAGCTACTCAAACCAACTACATGTGAAATCACACTAACCAAGGACATAGAGTGCATGAGGGAACGAACCAGAAGGGGAAGTCACCAGATGTTCTGAAACAAAACAAGGCAAATCACATCAGTATTACATAAAATAGACCACTGAAAGGGACCCCATACTGATAAAACTCTGCCCACAAATCCCCCAAAAATACAGCACGGCTGAATACACCAAGAGGTAGTGATCTTCCAAACAGGACATGTGAGAGCTGATAAGAGGATTAGAGCTGAGAAAAAACACAATTGCAATGAGCTTTCGGTGGCCATCGAGTCTCAAAAAGATACCAGTCGACCAGAAAGCAAGCGGTCCAAAAATAGAAGCTGATTAGAAAATTCAACCCCCATCATATACCAGTCAATGACAGAAAAGGACTACGCATAACAAAAGATCGAAACCAAGGAAGAAAAAACGAGTCACATTGGAAGATTCGAGAAGGAATGCATGCAAGATAAGACTAATTTATTTGAGGCTCCACCATCGCTTCTGGACACCAGGAAACTGACTTACCAAGTTCTAGGGGACAACCTTTGTTAGCCAAAAAATCTGCGACACCATTTGTATCCCTGAAGCAATGTAGAAATTGGTATGAGTAAAAAAGGGCAAGGAGCCCTAGATTTCATTAAGGATGTAGCCAATTTTCCAACTCGGTGACTCAATTTTTTTGAGGGCAGTGAAAGTATTTTGAGAATCACCCTCAATGGGTAAAACTGATACTTTATGTGCAAGTAACAATCTTGATACACTCAAGAAGAGCCCTGATCATGACAACATTGTTCGTGTAATCTGAAATCCTAACTGCTGTAGCCACCAGAACAAGGCCTCTTGAATACCCGAGGACCACATTGCAGCCCAAAATACTAGGATTGCCTTTGGAGGCACTGTCAAAGTTCAGCGTGGTCATATTGAGAAGTGAGGGTTTCCACCTAATTTCCTTTCTATAATAGATTTTCTTGGCATTGTTTGAAAGAAGATTTGCTTTGAAAGGTACCTTAATATGATCCCATTTAGATAAAATGCTAGACTTGAAATATTACAATTGGAAATGCTAAAAGATTGAACAACTAAGAGAAAATGATATTAGAAACTAGAATAACTCGAGTTAATTAGCAATTACAATAATTGAAATTTATCTTATAGACAATCGATTTCCTATAAATAGGAAAAAAAAAACTTAAAAAACAAAGTTATGATAGGTTTCCACCAAATTTCCTTTGTATTGATGTTTTGGGCGTTGTTTGAAAGAGGATTTGCTTTGAAAGGTACCTTAGTATGATCCCATTCGGATAAAGTGTGCGAGTTAGAAAGATTATAATTGGACGAAATTCACAAGTAAAAGATTGAACAACTAAGAGAAAATCATATGAGAAACTAGAACAATTTGAGTTAATGGAATTAATAATTACAACAACTGTGAGTTGTCGTATAGACAATTGAATTCCTAAAAATAGAAAAAAAAAAAAAAACTAAAAATTCAAGCTAAGATTATCTTTCAATTTAAAACTTCTCATTTGTAACCAAGTTTATCAAATAAAGAGAAAATTAAAAAACAAACAAATAAAGCTTATCAAAAGCCTATCTCTATGGTATGCAAATTGCTTTTGTTTAACTAAAGAAATAGAAAAAATATAAACAATTCATCATTCCTATCTTCAATCTTTCCTTGAATGATCAATAGAGGTGAGTTCCAATTGATTTGTGAAAGCAATTAAACTTTCAAAGATATTTGCAATTTGTTCAGATGGAGACCATAATTGTAACTGCAGTTGTCCCTCTGGAACCAAGTCATAAATGTAATAATGTTGGACTTTGATGTGTTTCATTCTAGCATTAAAAGGCAAGATTTTTTGTCATGATAATAGTGCTATTGTAATCATGGTAGATGATAGTTGGAAATTCCTAAACTAAATGAAGATTCTTCGATATTCGTCTAATCCATAGTGTTTGAGAACTTATTGATGTAGTCGCCATGTTTTTGCTTTTGATGAAGAAAGAGCCAATGTTGACTATTTCTTACTACAAGAAACAACTCTAGAACCAAATGAAGAATAAACATAACTAGAGGTAGATTTTATATCATCCATTGAACCAACCCACTCAGAATTTGTGTAACCAATTAGTTTTAGCCTTTTAGTGGGAGACTAATGAATGCCAAAATTATGTGTACCACATACATACTTTAGAGTTCTTTTAGTGGCCTGCCAATGAGACTCATGTGAATCTTGCATGATTCGAGAGATAATGTTGACAATATACATAATATCAAACCTAGTAGTGGTTAAGTAAATGAGACTTCCAACCAAACTTCTATGCAAAGAGGGCTCTAAAACTTCTTTGTGAGAGCTTTGTTGTAACATGCATAAATAAGAAATAGGTGGGTTGGTTCAAGGTGGATTTTGAGTGGCTTTTGTTGAATATGTTTTTCATGAAAAAATTGTCAATCCCAACATAATAGGCACAAGGAGCTTGGTTCAACCCATAAAGAGCTCTCTTTAACTTGTAGACTAAGTGTCTTTTGGTGAGCTCCATAACCCATAGGTTGTTCCACATAAACTTCCTCATCTATGCAACCAATAAGGATTGCTGATTTTACACCCTTTTGAAATTTAGGCCACTTATATTGGGGTGCAATAACCAATATAATATTGACTATATCAAGTCTAGTCATAAGAGAAAATTTTCTACATAATCTATAATAGGAGTTTGTGCAAACCCCTTGGCAGCTAATTTGGCCTTATGTTGTTCCACTAAACCATTTGCATTATACTTGGCTTTATATATCCATTTGACACTGATCACCTACTTATCTTTGTGAAGTTGAACTAATTCCCAAATTTTATTCTTATGAGTGGAGTTCATATCATCATTCATAGCATTAACATGTACCAATTCTTTCACCGCTTCTTCATACATAGAGGGTTCAACTTTAATCGTACCAAACAATGCAAAGTTAACAATTGGATTAATATTGGCACTCATCTGATTAATATCAAACAAACTTCACACCTTTCTTGAAGATTATATTGGAGGTGTATCTTCATCCGAGTTTGAACCAATGCAAGAGCTACGTGAACTTGGAGGCCTAGAGCTGGAGCCCAGAGTTCCACTGAGCTTGTGGGAAGAGGAGAAACACTATTATCTTCCATGTTGATGATTATGGATAGGTTTTGTTGCACTACATCTTTCCACTTCCAGATTTCCCCTGTTAGCATGAATGCCTAAGGGAGATTAATGGACGTTGATGATATTCTTGATAGGGAGATTGTTAGGATGTTTGGAGAGATGATTGAGTGCTTACATGTTGCTTTCATGACTTGGTTTGTCATTGATGTCAGCATATCAACTTTTTGGATGTAACACTTAGAGTTGCAAAGATAGTTTTGTTTAGCATGGTTTGTGGATGCTGATTTATGTGTAGCTGGGTTAGTAGAGTATTTTTGGATATGTCTAAGTGCGATGAAAGAGTTATGAAGATTTGAATGAGTTTCAAAACACTGTTTGCATGTCAATGTGCAAGAAACAATATGTTGATGATTGTGTTGTATCTTTTTGGCAAGGTTAAAGCTTTTTCAACGGGCTTGAATTATGGTTAGAGATGCGTTTGTGGTTATGTGTTTGAGGTAGCAGGAATGGTTGATCATTTTGTAAAGGTCGCTAAAGTGAATGTGTCATATGTTCATTGTCAGGTCGACTGTGTTATGTATTTGATGTAAAATGTATTATAATGTTTGGAAGATAATTGTAATATCTTTTGTTGGTCCTTTATTACACTTTGTACATTGGGGAAACCTTAGGGTCAAATCAATTAGTTGTTTTAGGACATAGTATAAAGGAATGATGTTTTTCTTGGTTGTAAGTGTGACAATGTGTCTCATTGTAAAATTATGAATGTATGTGAATTTTGGATGCAAATTTGATGAGATTAGAGCAGAGGGTGATGTTGAGGATATGTTAAGAACTTTAAAGGAGCTATATTAGCAATATAAGTTGTTGTATTAGTCAGTTCATTTTTTTGGATATGTTATCTTGAATTGTTTAGTGAGAACAATTTTGAAGAAATTTTGACACTGAGTTTAGTTGACTTCTTATGAACTCCTAATAGGGTTGTTATAGCTTCTAATGTGGTTGGAATCTTTTGTAGAGACTTCAGAGATTCAAAGTCTTTTAACAAGAACTCATTTGAACTAATAGTATTTAATTGACTCCTAACATGGTCACATCCTTTCACAAGGAATTTTTACAATAATACATCATCTTGTGGGCATCATTCCCACCAGGGTTTCCCCTCTAATCAAGGGTTTCCTTGGTTAACATATCTTGTGTCACTATGCATAATTATTATCTTATGATTTTTATATCTATTGCTTATTTGTTTAAGTTTTGGAATTATGAAATATTTGCCACCTTATAAGAACAAGGTAGAAACTACTGAAGAGATTGTTCCCATTTCATACACAATAAACACTACTTGGGAAGTTGTAGCCATTTGAACAGAGATTGAAACTAGATCAAGGAGAAATTAGAACATAATCAACTTTTAGTATACAAAAAGACAAAGCTAAATTAACAAGGAGTGTGAGCACTAGTGGAGATTATGCTAGAGACTGGATAGTCAAACAAGAAGAAGATAAGAAGATTGATGAAGGACTTGCGTTACTTGCAATAAGAGAACCTAAAGGTTGGGGAGCTTTTGTTTGTTGGACTTGCAAAGAATTTGGTCATTTTTCATCGTAATATCCTAAAATAGAAAACAAAACAAAACCTAAGAAGCCTTATAAGTCTAAGTTTATACAAGATTGCTTCTTTGTTGACAAGGATGATGAATTTGATTTTAAAGTGATAATTTCTTAGATAGTGATGATGAAGATGATGAAATTGGATTTGTTGCTATTAAAGAAGAAAGTCCTAAAAAAGAATAAATAAAAGTTAAAGAAGACAACTCTCACATGTAGAGAAGAAAAACTTTGATTGGATTATAGACAATGGTTGCTCAGATCGTATGACAAGAGATATCAACATAGTTGTGTAATTTAACAATTATGATTGAGGAGTAGCTAGAGTTGGAAATAATGCACATTGCCCTATTAAAGGAAAATGATCTATTACTCTTGATAGGAAACTAAAATCGAGGATGTCTATTTTGTTGATGGATTGAAACATAAACTTTTGAGTGTGAACAACTTATGGATAAGGGATATCTGTTGCAATTTACAAAGAAGACTTGTATAATCAAGGATAAAGATGGTAAATTGATTGGTACATGCACAAGAGCTAGAGGTAATGTTTTTCAATTGAATCCTATTGAGATGTCATGTTTAGTTGCAAAAGTTGATGATAGTTGGTTTTGATCAAGTAAAAATAGGTTTTGAAAGGACTTGAAACCTTGTACAAAGGGACAAGAAAGATAAAACAATGAGAATCTTAAAACAACTGTGGAGTGTTAGATTTAGAAATTTCTGATAGATAAAAGTATTACAGTAGATATGAATAACAATAGATATTCCTAATTGAATAATTGCAGTGTCGAATTGTTCTTCAATGTATATCGCTGATAACATAGACTGTAGAATGAATATGATGATAGTCTTCCAAATCAGATTGTAGAGGAGAATGCTGAGAATATATTATGAAGGATTAATGTGCAGATCGTTGGGTTTGTGATGCCTTGGATTGATGACATTCCCAATAGTCTGCACTTGTTTATATAGATATGAGAAGGGTCATGCCCCATAGAGTCATGACTCTATGTGGCCTTTGGCCATGGAGGGTCATGCCTCTATAGAGGCACAACTAACTAATGTTAGTTAAACTAAACCAACATAATCGGTAGTTACACAAGATTCCCGATGGCATATAATCTGAACATGTTAAGATGTCTGTCGATAATCTGAACACAATACTGCTTGTCGATAATATTATCAAACAGATGTTGAGACAATCACCTAAACACACACACACACACACACACACACACACACACACACACGTAAGTAGCATCAACGAATATTAGTAGATGAACCCGTTACAGATTTGCATGTCTAATAGACAAAAAATGCATGATATCATTACTTCTACTAATGCTAAGCATTAACACTTCCTCTTAGCAAGGGAGAAATAATACACCTTTAGATTTCAGAATAGAATATCTGAACACTTTATCTGATCTTAACACTTTGAAACAGTGACTAGTCAGATAATTAAAATCACCATGCTATGAACACTCTCATAACATATATTATGATATCTAATTGTCAGAAACAATATCCAGAGTAATCATAATGGATTCGTTATCTATGATCTCTAATTGTTTGAAACAATATCTAAAGATGTCGATGATAACATAATGGATTTGTTATCGATGATCTCTAATTGTCCAAAACAATATCTAGAGATGTCCATGATAACAGACCTATCATTTGCAAGATTGTCACCTTACAAATGATTACCTTCTAAATGTATATGTCCATGAAAGATCGTCACCTTTCATTACATATCTGATGTGACTAAACACCAATAGAAGTATAAACTCACATGAATTGAAAACTTAAAAATTCAATATTCAATATTACAATTTGATGAAGGTACTGCTCTGCTACCACTGATGAAGGTATACTCTGATACCACTGATGAAGGTAACGTTATGATACCACTGACGAAGGGCCACACCACCCTTACCAACTCACAACCAAGAATACAACAATATGAAGACCAAGAGAAAATAAAATGCTTCCCAAAAAACACTTTTATTATACTTGAAAATCCAATACCAATTACATTAACATTTCGGCAAGATCTCTCAAGATCCAATCCAAAACTAAGCTAGTCCAAATCCACACTCTGGTAGAAACCTCTGAGATCTCAACTTGTGCTCGCAAGCCACCAAGCAACCTCCTTGTTTCTAAACCGCAGTCACTAGCTCTTCTCACAAACCTAATCTAAGATCCAAGTGTAAACTGCCTCACATTCGGCGCTCTGTCTACACTCACAACTCCACCATAATCCTGCTATAAACTGCCTCACATTTGGCGCTCTATCCATAGACTCAGGAAAACTCACTCTTCACTTCCTCCTCCTCTTTCACACCTTGAAGCCTTCCAAGCTTTCCAACTTTCACACATTCAAGCTTTTCCTTCCAAAGCTTTCACCTTCTCGAGCTTCTACTCCTCGAGCTTTCCTTCTCAAGCTTCCACTTCTCAAGCTTGATTAGAAATGCTCATATGCCTTGTTTAAATAGTCACTTACCACCCAATGCATGACTTATCCACAACTTTCTAGAATTCCACCTACACAATATCCACAACCTTCTACAACTTCCATAACCTTCTACAATATCCACAACTTTCTACAATATTCATAACTTTTTAGAATTCTTCCCACACACCTCGATAAATGGAATGACAACCATTTTTATTTTATTTTTCTATTATGCCATCTATGCACCTCGAAAATAGAAATTTCTCCTTTTCCTTTCTTTTCTCCTTTTTCCCTTTTTATTTTTATTTTATTTTTATTTCTCCTCTAATTTTCGTCACTTTCTCTCTCCTTTAGATTTTTTTTTTTCCAATAATTTTCCCATGCAAGATGCTACTGCATCACAATTTAATCATACCAAGTTTTTCTCTGAAGTATTTCAAGTTCACTTTAGTAAGAGGCTTAGACGAGGCAATGTATTCTGCTTCGGTAGAACTTAATGCAATTGAAGACTATTTTCTGCTAAACCAAGAAACCATTCCAGATCCTAGACTGAAGCAACATCTAGAAGTACTCTTACGCTCAGTAGGACTGCCTACCCAATCGGAATTAGAATGTCCATGAAGTTCAATGTTGACTTTATCATATTTGATTCCCATGCCAATAGTACTTTTTAGATATCTCAAAATGTATTTAGCTACATGTAGATGTATCTTCTTTGGTGCACACATAAACTGACTCAAGGTGTTAATAGCATAACATATGTCAAACCAAATACATTAAATATCCAATGATCTGTTTCTAGTAAGTAGAATCTGTAGGTTCTAATTTGATCATATCATCTTTCAACTTGTGTAGATTGACTTCCATAGGAGTAGAAGCTGGTTTACATTCCATTATTCTAAATTTTGTTAAAATGTCGACTATATTTTCCTTGATTCAAAAAAATGTAGTTATCTTGTTGCTAGACTTCCAATCCAAGAAAGTAGTGAAGAAGACCTAAATCTTTCATTTCAAACTCTACTATGAGTTCTTGTTTGCATATTTTTATGAGATGTTCTTCACCTGTTATTAACAAATCGTCAACATATAACACAAGAATAACCATATCATCACCATCTATTTTGAAGTATAAGTGAGGATTAGCTTCATTTGTAGAATATCCCAACTCCATTAGATAGTTGTCTATCCTTTAATACCATGCTCAGGGACCTTGTTTGAGACCATATAAAACTTTTTTAAATTTATAAACGTGAGTTTTGCTGTCATGAGTGCTGAATCCTTCTAGTTGCTTGATATAAACTTCTTCAATTTTGTCATTTAGGAATGATGTTTCGACATGCATTTGATGAACCTTCCATCTTTTGGATGTTGCGATAGCAAAGATGGTTCTAATTGAAGTATAGCTAGCAATTGGTGCAAATTTTTCTTCATAATCGATGCCTTCTTTCTGTGAGAAACCCCGTGCTACAAATTTGGCTTTGTGTTTTTCAATGCTGTCATCATATGCATGCTTAATTTTAAACAACCATTTAGAAGAAACAACTAATTTGTTTTTAGGTCTCAGTACAACATCCCATACATCATTTTTTAATATGGAGTTATATTCTTCAATCATTGCTTCTTTCCAAGACTGACTTGAAAGTGCTTCTTTAACATTTGAAGATTCTGTTTTTATAAGTTCAGTTAATAATGCAACATAACATGATTGATTTCTTGTTCTTTTACTTTCTCGAATCACTTCATTAGGTTCAACTTGATTTTCTTCTATCATTTTCCTAGCCCAAAGTGGCCTCTTTTTATTATTGACATTTTCAGAATCTTCATGATTAGATGTAGTGGTAGAGGATGGTTCAATATCATTGTCCCTCTCAATTTCTACTTGGTGATTTTCATCTACTTCAGGAATAGATTCAATAATAGATTCATCACTGTTTCTAGAAATATTAAAGGCGATATCTTCTTCAAATTTCACATCTCTACTAATCTCAATTGTTCTTTGACTCGGAATAAAGACCCTGTAGCCTTTGGTTGTTTCACTGTATCCAATGAGTATGCTCTTCTTTTCATATTGTTCTAGTTTTGTTCTTTTCTCTTTAGGAATGTGGATATAAACCTTCCAAATATTCTTAGATGACTTAGATCTTGTTTAATGCCCATAAATACTTCTTTAGGAGTGGTGTTCTCTAATACTAAGTGTGGACATCTGTTTTGAATGTAGACTGCAGTGTTAGATGCTTCAGCCCAGAAGGAAGTATGAAGGTTTTGATTATGCATCATTACTCTGGCTGATTCAATAATTGATCTATTTTTACGTTCAACAACTCTATTCTATTGAGGATTATATGGTACAAAAAACTTGCTCTTAATCACAACAACAATGCAAAAGTTTTTAAAAATTTCAGAGATGTATTCACCTCCATTGTCTGACCTTAGAATTTTTATTTTCTGTCCTGACTGATTTTCAACTAGGGCTTTGATTTCTTTGAACTTTGATAGTATTTCAGCTGATTCTTTCTATTTCAGAAAGTAGATCCAAGTTCTTCTAGAGTAATCATCAATAAAAATTACATAAAAGAGGCACCCGTTAAGAGAAGGTATAGACATAGGACCGCAAAGGTCAGTGTGAATTAGTTCAAGAATGGATTTTGATTTGTGAACACTTTTAGGAATGCTTTTTTAGTATTCTTGCTTAAAACACATCCTTTGCAAATACTTAAGTGATCAGTTTTGAGACTAGACAGACTTTTTGCAATTTTTCTTATGGATGATAATGCATGATAGTGAAGGTGACCTAGCCTCCTATGTCGAATTTCGGTTGAATTTGATGTTTCATGACCAAGAGCTAGGTTTTGATTATTACAAAGTTTATATAGACTTCCATCTCTAAATCCAATGGAAATGGTTTTCTTGATATTCGAGTTCTTTGGCCAAGATAGGACTTTGTCCTCTTGAAAAGTGATTATGAATCCTTGATCAACAAGACCAAAAATAGAGACTAGGTTTCTTTTATTCCAGGTACATATAAAACATTTTTTAGTTGGAGAGTAATTCCTAAATTTAGGTAAATTGAACAGGAACCAATGCCTTTGATAGGATGAGCAGAGTTATCTCCAATGGTAACTTCTTCTGAGGAGTGTTAAGAGAAAGTTTCAAATTTGTCTCTAAAACCGGTGATGTGCCAAGATGCTCCACTGTCTATGATCCAAGTGTTGTTTGAGTTTACTTCACTTGAAAGGGCTAAGTAAAAAGCATAGTTTTCTTTTTCTTCTTTTTCTACTTCCTCTCCTTTGATTTCTGCTAAGGCTCTAACATTGCTTGAATTCTCTTCTTTTTAGGGTAAAAGTTATGGGAGTGACCAATTTTATCACATTTGAAACATCTAATTTGGACCAATCACATTTCTTATATGATTTGTCAGTTTCCCTTCCATTATGTTTGAATTTTCTTTTCTTGTTTGAATTTGCATGAAGTGCTTGAATATCTCCCTCTTGATTCATACTTAGTCCTCTTGAGACTAATCATGATTCTTCTTGTGTGCATTCAATTTTTAGTAAATCAAATTTATGAAGTTCGGGTTGAGAGCTTAATCATCAAATAAATGTTTCCCAAGATGAGGAAGACCTCTTAATGCTATCATGCTGAGTTCTTTGTTATCAACTTGATTTTCCATAGTTGCAAGTTGATCTTTTAATTCAAAAGTCCTTAGAAAGTAGGATGTAATAGATTCTCCATTTTTCATATTTATATATAGTAGATCTTGTTTTAGGGTTAATAATCTACTAGTATTGTTAATTTCAAATGTATCTCTTATTGTAGAGAACATCTCAAATGCAGTCTTGAGACTGGATATGGATGGAAGAATATGATCTTTTACAGAATCTATTATAATTTTCATTGCTTTGTTATAGTGTCTTTTCCATGTTACTTTTTTTGGATAATTTTCAGGGATGGATATATTTGTCTGAATATATTCCTCTAATTCCATGTCTCTTAATATTATCATGACTCTAATTTTTCATGATGAAAAATTTGATGCACCCTCAAGCCTATCTTCTAGCCTTACATGATTCACCATTTTGATTTAAGAATGTAATATAACTTTTGTAAATCTGAGACTTTAGATTTAATTCTGATTAATAGATTTTCTTATTAGAATGGCTTTGATACCATGTTAGATTTAGAGATCTCTGATAGATAAAATTATAACTTTATATATTAACAACAATAGATATTCTTACTTGAATAATTGCAGTGCATAATTGTTCTTCAAATGATGAATGATCTCGAATTGCTGAGATGCATAATATCCTTCAATGTATATCGCTGATAACACAGACTATAGAATGAATTTGGTGATAGTCTTCCAAATCAAATCGTAGAGGAGAATGCTGAGAATATATTATGATTAATGTGCAGATCGCTGGGTCTGTGATGCCTTGGATTGATGACATTCCCATTGGGCTACACTTGTTTATATAGATATGAGAAGGGTCATGCCCAGTAGAGTCATGACTCTACGGGGGCACAACTAACTGATGTTAGTTAAACTAAACCAACATAATTGGTAGTAATACAAGACTCCTGATGGCATATAATCTGAACATGTTAAGATGTTCGCCGATAATCTAAACACAATACTGCTTGCCGATAATATTATCAAACATATGTTGAGACAATCACACACACACACACACACACACACACACACACACACACACACACACACACACACACACACACCTATAAGTAACATCAATGAATATTATCAGATGAACCCGTTACATATTTGCATGTCTAATACAAAAATTGCATAACATCATTACTTTTACTAATGCTAAACATTAACATGGAGAACCGCCTGACTAACTAGAGGGATACACTAATGTTCGTAACATGAGGGTAAACAACCCAAGTCAAACATAGACCATCAAGATTTACATTTTGGTCCTTTCTTTTGAGAGTGTAAAGCCATATCAAATGAAGGTTTGGATGACTTTCATTTTTTCCCTTTAACTGCAGTCCAACCATCCTCCACCTTCCCTGCAACTTTCTGCCAAACCTCACAAACCCCCAAAAATCCCCCAGTCGAAGAGCCAACAACAGTGTTTTGGACATAATCAATAGCAGATGGGATAGCAACAAAATTTTGACTCGAAGGAGGCAAAGAGTCCGGAACCGCAGAGTCAGTAGGAGACGAAACATCAACAACACTTTGAGTCAAAACTGTAGAAGGGACAACATGCGCAGCATCCGAGACATCAACAAAATCCTCGTCCAAAGTGAGATCAGTATGCGAAGAACTATCTAGCCCATTTACAACCGAAGTAGCTTTCTGAATCGTATAATGATCATCCGAAACCCCCAACCACCAAGAAGGTGTTTTCATTGATCTAACCTTGTCAGAAGAGCAACGGGCAACAGGATGACCAGTAATATGACACTTCCTACACTTGAAGGGAATACCTTCATAATCAAGAAGTTGAATCATTTTACTTTTCCATGTTACTTTCTTTGGATCATTTTTAGGTATGGATATATTTGTTTCAATATACTTCTCTAATTCCATTTCTCTAAATATTATCATGACTCTAGTTTTCCATGATGAAAAATTTGATGCACCCTCAAGCCTATCTTCTAGCCTTACATGATTTACCATTTTGATTTAAGAGTATAACATAACTTTTGTAAATATGATACTTTAGATTTAATTCTAAGTAATAGATTTTCTTATCAGAATGGCTCTGATACCATGTTAGATTTAGAGATCTCTTATAGATAAAACTGTTAAAGTAGATATTAATAACAATATATATTTTTACTTGACTAATTGCAATGCATAATTTTTCTTCAAATGATGAATGATCTCGAATTGCTGAGATGTAGAATATCCTTCAATGTATATTGCTGATAACACAGACTGTAGAATGAATATGGTGATAGTCTTCCAAATTAGATTGTAGAGCAGAATGCTGAGAATATATTATGCAGGATTAATGTGCAAATCGTTGGGTCTGCGATGCCTTGGATTGATGACATTCCCATCGATCTGCACTTGTTTATATAGATATGAGAAGGGTCATGCTCGTAAAGTCTTGACGGCCACGTAGGGTCATGCCTTTACGGAGGCACAACTAACTAATGTTAGTTAAACTAAACCAACATAATCGGTAGTAATACAAGACCCCCGATGACATATAATCTGAACATGTTAAGATGTCCACTGATAATCTGAATACAATACTGCCTGCCGATAATATTATCAAACATATGTTGAGACAATCACCTACACACACATATATAAGTAACATCAATGAATATTATCAGATCAACCCATTCCAAATTTGCATATGTCTAATACACAGAAATTGCATAACATCATTATTTTTACTGATGCTAAACATTAACATGGAGAACCGCTCGACTAACTAGAGGGACACACTAATGTTCCCAACATGAGGGCAAACAACCTAAGTCAAACATAGACCATCAAGATTTACATTTTGGTCCTTTCTTTTAAGAGTGTAAAGCTATATCAAACAAAGGTTTGGAGGATTTTACTTTTTTCCATTTAACTATAGTCTAACCATCCTCCACCTTCCTCACAACTTTCTGCCAATCCCCACAAACCCGAGAAACCCCCCAATCAAAGAGCCAACAACAGTGTTTTGGATAGAATCAATAGCATAAGGGATAGCAACAAAATTCTGACTCGAAGTAGGCAAAGAGTTCGAAACCGCAGAGTCAGTAGGAGACAGAACATCAACAACACTTTGAGTCAAAATTGTAGAAGGGACAACATGTGCAACATCTGAGACATCAACTGAATCACCATCCAAAGTGAGATCAGTATGCAAAGAACTATCCAACCCATCCACAACCAAAGCAACTTTTGGAACCGTATAATGATCATTCAAAACCCCCAACCACCAAGAAGATGATTTCATCGATCTAACCTTATTAGAAGAGCAACAAGCAGCAAGATGACCAGTAATATGACACTTCCTACATCTGAAGGGAATACCTTCATAATCAAGAAGTTGAATCAAGGAACCACTTGAAGAAGCCAACTTTATCATAGCAGGGATCCCTTTAGAGATATCCATCTCCACAAGGATGCAAGCATATGTTGTCCTAAAGACATTGGAGGAAACCAAATTAACCATTAAGAAATTCCCAAGGGCTTCCCCCACAGCCTCTAGGGTTGAGTCTTGCCATAGTGAAGGGGAAGATTCGACAATCTAACCCACAGAGGAATCTTATCAAAGGACTCCTTAGTCGGGTTAAAAGCCAGATACCAAGGTTTTTCCATCAGGGGGAATCGTTCCTCCCAAGAGAAACCATGACACAAGACAAAATTCGTATCATCAGCATCAACAAATTTCACAATAAAAAACCCCTTGCTACAAGGTAGATGTGAACTAAATCTGAAATGATTGGTTCCCAAAATTTGGAGATCCAAGCATGCAGATCTGCGAGAGAGGGCCAAGAACCCCTAAAATGAAAGATAGTAACAGTAGCAGAGAAATCATCAAGATATGTATTAATCTCATCAACAATGTCTGATTCAAGCTAAAGAAAAAGTGACTTACATACATGAACAGGCACAGCCTCACGACTAGCCACAACTGAACGAGATCCCTTCCTCATAACTAGAGCAATACTTGCTTCAAAAGCTACCACATCTGCGTAGGAGATAGCAGATCGACCACCAACCACATGAGAAACGGTAGGAGGGGCGACCACAACAAGAACAACCGCAACAGATCTAGTGGCAACCACAGTAGGAGGGGGCCTAGTAAACCTTGACAGAGGAGGTTGTTGTAGGGAGCCTAGCCGCAACAGAAGCAACCATCGCAACACAAGCCTCCCACACACCATCGCAGGCAGGAGCCGAAGTGTCACAAGCAAGAGGTGAAGTTCCAACAAAATGGGTGAGAGCCATCTCCAAGATCTTCCCAACCTTGTTAGTCCTGAAGTACATTGATGATAGTTGGTTATGATATGAGTTTTTGTCACATTAATTTTGATAACAATGTGAAGATTAGTACTATACACGCAGTAAGAGATTGGCCTAAAATTGTGAAACCTTCTAACATGGTTGCAAGGAATTTGTAATGGCTAAATAGAGAAAGAGTTAATTTCCAAGCAAGATATTTACTACTTTAGTTAAGTTGTAGATTGTACATACAAATTTCAATGGTCCTACAAGAACCAGAGCATTTTGTGGTGAAAGGTTCTTTATGCTTTTTATTGATGATTTTACAAGAATGATGTGGGTAGCATTTCTTAGAGAGAAGTCTAAAGCTTTTGAGAAGTTCAAGTTATTCAAGAATAAAGTAGAGAACAAATCATGAATGAAGATAACATGTTTAAGATAAGATAGAGGAGGAGAATTCATTTCACATGAATTTAACATCTTTTGTAAGGATAATAGAATTAAGAGACAACTTTCAACCCTCAAGGCACCACAACAGAATGGGATAACATAAAGGAGAAACAAACCAATTAGTGAGGCAACTAGAGCTATGATGTTTGAGAATAATGTGTCACATACTTTGTGGAGAGAAGTAGTGAACATCACAATACACATAATGAATAGAGTACAAATCAGATAAGGTATTGGTAAGACCCCTTATGAAGTATGGTTTGGACATGCACCTACTGAGAAATACTTTAGAATCTTTGGAAGTAAGTGTTATATCTAAAGAGAACATGACATTGAAAAATTTAACTCTAGAAGTGATAAAAGAATGTTTCTAGGATATTATTTAAAGAGCAAGGCATATAGATGTTTTATTTAGAGATTGAAAACTATTGTTGGAAGTGCTAATGTAAAAGTTGATGAGAAGTTTAGAATTCAAGAAAGAGTACTTGATTATGATTTAGATGAAAATACTAATTAGAGGCCTAACAATCAAAATGTTGAGCATGATCTATTTTATGAGTCTGACAATGACTTGCAAGCAAAAGAACCAAGAGAAGAACCTAGAACAGACCAAGGAACACCTAGATATGTTGCAAGAAATCACCTTGTGAATTAAATAATTGGATGTACAAATAAGAGAGAGATGACAAGAAATAAGGTAAGTGAAGATTTTGTTTTTGATATCTCAAGTTAAACCTAAGATTGTAGATGAGGCTTGTAAAGATGAACTTTGGATGAAGGTTATGAGAGAAGAACTTGACCATATTGAAAAGGACATGGGAGTTACTTCCTAGACCTAAAGAAAAGAACATAATTGACAAACAATGGGTATTCAAAAACAAGATGAATAAACAAGGTGAAGTGGTAAGAAACAAAACAAGTATGCAAAGGTTATTTTGAGAGAACTTTTGCCCCTGTTGCTAGACTTGAAGCAATGATAATATTTTTGAGATATGCAACTAACAAGAATTTTAATGTTTGTAAGATGGATGTTAAGTTCGCTTGTCTTAATGGAGAACTTGAGGAAGAAGTCTACATTGAACAAATTGATGTATTTCACAAAGACATGATTTGCAAATTAAAGAAAGTAATTTATGACTTAAAGCAAACACCTAGAGGTTGGTATGCAAGATTGGAAAAACATTTACAAAACTTGGGATCTAAGAAAGGTAATGCAGATAGTAACATTTACTTGAGAAAGAATGAAGATGAATTACTGATTATTATAGAATTTGTTGATGACATTAGTTTTAGAGGTAATGATAAAGCTAGTACAAAAATTTCAGAAGAAATGAAGAATGAATTTGAGATGAGTATGATTTGTGAGATGAAATATTTCTTGGAATTACAAATAAATTAGAGTAATAATGACATTTTCATATCATAAACTAAATATCTTAAGGATTTGTTGACAAAGTTTGGTTTGAAGAATTGCAAACTAGTTGGGACACCTATGGTTACAGGATGCCAATTATCAAGGTCGAGTTTCCTAGTGCACTACAAAGAAGATATAGATCTGTGATAGGAGGATTTCAATATTTGAATCATACAAGACCAAATATAGCTAATGCAGTTGGAATTGTAGCAAGATTCTAAAAAGATCCTAAAGAAACACATTTGGTAACAACAAAGAGGATATTCACACACTTGAATGGTACATCAGATTATGGCTTACGGTATGACATAATACATGATTTCACTTTATGTGCATACATTGATGTAGATTGGGCAAGAAATGTAGATGACAAGAAAAGTACAAGTGGTGGAGCATTCTGCTTGGGAGAAAGATTGGTTTCGTGTCTAAGAAACAAAATTGCGTATCACAATCTACAATAGAAGTAGAGTACGTTGCAGAAACAAACAATTGTAATTAGATTATTTGGATGAAGCAAATGTTGCAAGACATTGGTATTGAATTTTCAGAACCTATTATTAGTCATTGTGATAATACAAGCACGATTAATATGTCCAAGAATCTAGTGTTACATTGGAATACTTAGCGCATTGCAAAAAAGTATCATTTTTTGAGAGAGAAAGTAGCAAAGAAAGAAATAAGATTGGAATATGTTAGTACAAAGGAAGAAATAGTAGTTATATTTATGAAATCTTTGGCTAAGGACACCTTTGAGTACTTGAGAGGCATGTTTGGGGTTATTTCCCAACCTTCTTTAGAGTAGTAGTTGTAGGATTGCATCAGTCCAATATATTCAGAGCTTATTTTTACATTTGGGTTACATGCTTAGTGATGATTCCTTTGGGCAGTTATTGAGAACTCTTGAGCATTGTTTATTAGTGTCTTTTGACACTTGGTGAGCTTTTTTAGATTGGTTTAGAGATGATTGAACTTCGAGAATTGACGTAATGACACCTTTTTCATTGATGTCAATGGGGGAGAGATATACATGAAAAACTTTACTCATCTATAGGGAAGTGCAATACGAATGAGGGGGCTTATCATTGTTGCAGATTGATGTATGGGGGAGAGTACTATATGGTTGAGTAAGTCTCCTATCATCTTCTAGCAGGGATTCAAAGTCTCCTAACATGGACATATATGCATTGATTATATTTAATTGACTCCACTAGATCTGGAGCTTGAACTTCCACTTGAGCTTGTGGGAAGAGGACGAACACTATTATCTTCCATGTTGATGATTATGGATTGATTTTTATGCGCTACATCTTTCCACTTCCATATTCCCCCTTCATAAAAAATTGCATGGAATAGGCACATATGTCAAGTAACCAAAGACTCAAAGATGAGCCACAAAAACTTTTGACCACTCAAAGCTTCCTTTGGTGTGATGTTTTGAATTGATTTTGTAGGACTATGGTTGAGAATGTATATTATAGTGGCATGTAGTGGTAGCTAGTTCTCCCCCCAAAATAGTTTGGAATGTTTTGTCTGCATCATACTTTGTGGCATTTTCATAATGGTACAACTCTTTCTTTCAGTAATAACATAATGTGAAGGTGTATATGTTGTAATAAGTTTTCTTTATATGCCATTCTTTTTACAAAAATCAATAAACTCATTAGAAGTAAAGCCCCCATTTGTTATGAGTATTTTGACAAGATTCCCATGTTAGAAATAGGAATTACTAAGGGGGGGGGGGGAGGGGGGGGGTTGGGGGTTGGGGTGAATCAGTAATTTACAAACTTTTGTCACCAACTAGATATTATTTGTTACTTTAAACCATACATAACAAATTAATAAGGTAATGTTGAATAGTAACAGTAACCATGCACAAAGATGACTCATGACACCATATTTTGTTAATTGGGGAAACCTTGGCCAAGGGAAAACCCCAGTGAGGATGATACCCACTAGATAATATACTGATATATAAGTTCCTTGTTAGAGGATGGACCCTGTGAGGAGTTAATGAGAAAATTTAGTATAGAGAGTCCCTATTAGTAGACATTGAGTCCCTATTAGGAGATTCCAACCCTGTTAGGAGTTGTAGTATAATAGATGCAAGATGAGCCCACTGGCCAAACATGCACTTCTAATCACAAGAAGAGCTCATTGCCCAAACAAGAAATTAGATTTTTGGAATGTAGATACTGTAACTTCTTTCTTGATTGATCTCGGATCACAAAAATAGCTTTACAAAACTTCACATATATCGCTTTCATAGAAAGTTCACATATCACAATATATCACAAAAATCTCCACTTCTTATCGCAGGATGTCTTTTGCATAAATACTATGCTTTTACACAAATTGCTGCTAGGTCGGCTAAGAACACAATATACTTTTCCAACTTAGAGTAAACATCTAGGATGTCGGCCCTAATTGGTCAAGTAATTATTTTGTAAACAAAATAATTCCTTTTCTTTGATTTCGCTATCTTGTTTCATTGGTAAGACACAAATATCTCTTTTTCATATAGTCCATTGACTTTTGAGGTTATACACGTCATCATCAACATGTATACAGTCTTTATCTAACTTCGCTACTCATAATATGATGTCAGTAACAAGTTACATACAAAACAATACACCACTGTAAATCAAATTCATACTTAGACAATTTTCTGAGTACCAAAAGCTAACTATCTTTATTTTTGAAGTTTCCTATAAGCATTTACATAATGTGTTTTCATAAATGACAACAATTACCTATCTTCATTAGCCAATTGTCAACAATCTCCCCCTTTGGCATTGATGGCAATAAAATAGGAAAAAATGGCCAAGTATCAAAAACTTGTCAAAAACAATATAATAACAATACATCAATCAACTATTACAACTTTTCCATCTTACATATGCTTCCCCTTACAATATGATTTCATACTTTACAATATTATCTTCTCTTTCACCTGATTTACAATTTTCTTATGCATTTTCTCCCCCTTTGACATCAATGACAAAGGTTAAAATGTCAAAACTATCAAAGACTACTGTCAAAAACTCTTTTCTTCTACCTTAAGCTAATAGTATCTTCATGCAATCATCTTAACTTGTCTTAAGACTGCTCATACCTTTTGTCCATGTAACCTTGGCTGATGTAGCAGAGGTGATAATTGCACATAGGGCATACGATGCAATCTTAACTACATTAAGATCAGAATATAAAAAGTTAGAATAAGTGTTCTTGGCCTTGACACATTCCTTCAACTGTCTCTCAATAATGGATATTTTTAGAGCAATAGACTCTAAAATCTGAAAATCTTTTCAAAATTCATTCCTTCTGAAGTTCCAGTTTCCTAATATCACAATTAATACTAGCCACTTGTCCTTTACAATCATCAACTTTACTGAAAGGTTGCTATACTTGGTTGGATAGAGCCTCTAGCTCACTTAGCTTAACTTCAATATGACTATCAATATCCTTAGTCAACTTTTGAGATAAGGTACAATTAATGTACAATACCTTCCATCTTGTTGACATTTACAAAGTTCCTTGATGCAAGTATCAAGACTTATCAAATCATTTTTGATGTTCTGACAAATAGTGCTAACAAGTTAGCATCATGTGAGATTTGTGCCTTTGATTCTGCAACATTTAGTAAATTTGTGAATTCTTCATCAAAGAATTTTAGCACTACCTGTGCCCTCTATTCAGGATTTGTCTTTGTATGTTGGGCTGCCAGAGTACTATGTAATTTGTCAGTAACCTCCATCAAGGTTCTTTGCAGGCTTTTTACTGTCTCGTTCTTCTCAATAAGTTTTGACAAAGATGAGATCAAGTCAGTTTGATCATCATCATTAGTTGTTAGGCTAACAAGTGAAAGCGGAGTAGACGAACTAGAAGGTTTAGTGTCATCTTCCCTTTGCTTCTTTTCAACTATCTCTTTGACTCTTCTTTCTTCTTCCTCTTTCTCTTCTCTTTCTTTTTCTCTCTTTTCTTCCTCCTCTAATCTCTTCTTATCTTCCTCTAACTTCCTCTTCTTTTCTTCTTCAGCTAATCTTTTCTTTTCTTCTTCAACTTTTCTTTTCATCTCATCTTCAAGCAATTTCTACTTGGTCTCTTCTATTTTCCTCTTTTCTTCCTCTAATAACCTCTTCTCTTCTTCAATTTGTTTTAGTTGTTCTTCAATATCCTCAGTGTGAGGTTCATTCTATTCTGAACTCTCAAAAGGGTTAGTATCATCAATGTTAATAGTAACATTGGTTTGATCTATCTGCATTGTGTCACCACTTACTGACACTTCTGAGGTTCTCGGTGCTGGTGAAGATATTCCCTTGGACTCTGTAATCATCTGACTTATAGTTGTCATAGTTTCATTTCTTATCTTATCTTTCTCACCCACCATAAATATAAATGGTCTTACTTTGTTTCTCTGTTAAGGTGCTAGATTGTTCAACAATCTCTTGACTTCTTCTTCATCATCAGTCTTGCATTTGGTTCTTATCATAGACTTTTGAAGTTCTATGTCCTCTTCTCGGGCTATAGCCTTCTTTTCAATGAGTCTATCATAGACTTTTTGGTTCACCGTGCCTTCAATATTTTTAAGTTTCAAATTGTTGGCTATCATGTATCTCATAGTAGAGATATCAATCTGATCTTTCTCAAAATTATTATACAAGTCATAAAATTTGTTCATCTACACAAAGTTGCCTTCATTAGCAATGGCTGAATTTATCTTTTCTATCTTCAGCTTCTAGGGTTGCCGAGCTGTTCCTACTGACTATTTAGAAGTAGTTACCTTTTTTGATTGTTTAGCTTCTTGTTCTTCTTCTTCACTAGACTCACCAATTGTCAAAAATGCCTTTTGCCTCTTTCTTGGTCTAGTGGCTTATTGCTTGACCCTTTTTGTCTTGGTGGTCACAACTTCCACTAATCTCTCTGATTTCCTCTTTGGCTCACTTGGTTGCACATTTGACACTGCTGCATATGGAATGATCTATTCTGAAGATGTCTCTGTAGTAGACACTGACAAAGGTTGCACATATGTTATACCTTGTTTCATAATTTGTCTGACTGCTTGTGACTCACTTTTAGTTATATCGGCTTTTGTTAAAGCTTTCTTCATTATTGTTTCTATCTTCTTGTGAGATGCCTTCTACAAGGATGCCTGATGAGCTAATTGGGTAATCTCATCATAAGCTCTAAATCTATACTCAGCTTGGTCCTTCTTAGATCTTAATAATAAATCAATGTATCCAATTGTTATTTCGTCACTCAATTCATAACCCAAGGGATCAAGAAGTGTTTCTCGGGGTTCTATTGCTTGAATATAAGTAAAATCTGTATCAACCATAACACACATCTTCTTTAAATCTATCTACAATTGTAGGTGCAATTCTGAATCTGTCTCATCTCATTCTGAAATGTTTTTATTATCAAGTTCCCACTATCTAATGTTTTATCTGCTGGATGTCTTCTACACACTTTTGTAATCTTCTCCATTGTACACCTCTCACTGATCATAATTTCTGTGACCAACAAATATGGAAATCTTTTAAGTACATGAAAAAATATATGATTGATTAGTGATTGAAATCTAAACACACCATTCTTAGTCCCCTTGATTTTCTCTAGGTTCTCAAGAAGTTGCATTCTTAGAATTTCACTGAGGTTAACTTGTTCCTTCTCAACACATATCTTGTAGGCTTCTTTGATGAATCCAGTTGATAATTCATCAATCTTAGAACTTGCACATATAGAGTAGGCAATGATTCTACTCAAGAATCTTACATCATCTTGTTTAATGGTGGTGATCAACATGGCCTTTCCATTATAAACTGCTTTTGTATAGCTCTCAACTTTCTTCTTAACCAATTTCTCACCTATAGGTACATTTCCTTGCTTGCTAAGACCGATTACCTCATGAATAAGGTCAGCTGAAATATCAACTACACTATCTTCCATCCATAGTTTTCCATCATGTTTTCTACTTAGTATGATTTGTGTCCACTCATCGGTGTCCAATTCTCGGTATAAATGATATTTGAACAGATCTAGTTCCTTCAAATGTTCAAATCCAGGTTTTAGAGTCATATCGTGATTAAAGTCTGATTCCATATCCTTGTTCATATACTCACTCATAATAGATTCAAACTTATTGGTAAGATAACTTCCTACATCTTCCAAATACACTACATTGTTTAGAGTAATGGATAATGCTAAATTAGGTTTTCCTTCTACGGGTTTCACAGAAACAACTTTCAATTTCAGCCTCTCCTCATTCTCAACATTATGAATGACTGACATATGCATGATTCTATCAAATGTAATCTTTTATTGAATAAATTTTGTGGATAAACGATAAAATATCTCTTTCCAAAAATAGGGTTTGCTTTGAAATTTCCTTATCAAGTCACTTCTGAGTGCTCTATGCTTCAGATGTAATCGCAATGAAAGTGCTAATCAAGTCTATACTTCATTTTATGCCTTCAACTCGAACTTGCATTAATTGCGTACTTTGTAAACACGAAAAGCTGTCAATTACATTTTGAAATCAAATATCTGCACAAGATCTTCTATTTGATCTTTAGATGCTACCTGAGGTTTACTATAGCTTCCTTCCATCATGACAATGGTCGACAAAACTTCGCTTCATGAAATTCTTAGTAAGAACATAGTTTTCATCTTCTGCTATAGAATTAACTTTCTTTGTAATAACAGTAACTCATAATTCCTTCATAACTAGTTTCGATAAGCTCAAAATTTCAAGCGAGCTTAGATGCTGTCTAAACTTATCTCGATACACCTTTTCTCAACTTCGCTACCCATAATTCGATCTCTAAGTGAAGTTTCAAATTCTGGTGATGTGAACAAACTTAATTCAACTTAATTGAATCAAACTCGATAATTGACTTCGATCTTCCTATCTCATCATCTTCTAACTTTTCTTTTGAGATGTCTAATCCTTTTACAAATGCTTTATTGAGTTCTTCTCGAATTTCACTGACTACATTTCTTTGTTCCTCATTGTCTTTGTTAGTTCTGGAGTTCCTTTCATGGTTCCTTCTATCATTTTTGATGTTTCTTCCATCACTTATGTTTCCAAAGTTTCTTCCATTGTTCCTTCAATCTCTAAAGTTTCTCTCCATTCTGCAATACTTTGCTATATGTCCGAAGTTGTTGCATAATTGACATATTGGAGTTCTGTTTCTAAGATTCTGCTAATCATTAGGTGCATGCGAATTTCGAGCTATGTGTCCAAAGTTGTTACTCTTATAACACATGATCTGTCTTTTTTCTTCATAAGGTCATCCTTCTCTCGATGTGCTTTCATTACATCTTTTTCTATCTATAGGGTTAGTATTTCTAGACATTCTACTATTCCTTCTATCATTATAATAGTTAGGTTTCCTAAAATCATTTTCTCTATGACCCATACCATGACAATTATGATAATAAAAATCTGTAACATGATTAAATGACTAATTTTTACAATCTCTTTTCATATTACCTATTTCATTACATGAAAAACACTTACCTTTAAATTCATATCTGGTTTCTTTAGGAGATTCCACTTTCTTTGGTTCATCCAAAATCTCAACTTCCTTGCCTTGTCCAACTTCTTTTGGTTTATCAGAAGATTGACTAGATTCAATCTTGTCATCAGATTTATATTTTTCTTTCAGATCCAATCTAATCTTAGGTTTCTTTGTAGACATGTTAAATAGATAACCAAGACTAGTCTTATAATAAGTAGGTCTTTGTATTGACATTGAATCATCAAGCTTTTCTCTGCTAGAATAAAGTTTCTCAAATTGTTGCTTGCAATTAGTTAATTCACCTTTCACAATAGTGTTGTACTTATGAAGTTCTTCATGATCTTCTTTCAATGTTTCAAACTTAGATGTCTTCTTTGCCAGACTTGCTCTAAGATCTGTATTTTTAGTCTTCAAATCAAATTCAATTTTTCTAGGATCACTCCTCAAAGTCAACTTCAGATTCATAATCTTCAATTCATGCTTCAAGATCTTGTACTCTGTCTTCAGCTTTGAATAAGCATCATCACTAGTTTCGGGTTCAGTAGATTCAGGCTTGGATTTGAGATGTTCAATCTTATCCTTCAATTGTCCAATGTATACTTTGGAGTCTTCATATCTGTCCTTCAGCCTATCTCTTTCTTTAGTAAGGAGATCAATTTGTTCAAGTGCCTCTTCAAGGTTCTTCATCAACTGTTCCTTATCCATAGGGATCTTACTCAAGTTGTTAAGCCTCTTTTGAGTAAGTGTGCTCTGATACCAAATGTTAGAAATAGGAATTACTAGGAGAGGTGGTGGGGTGTGTGGGGGAATCAGTAATTTACAAACTTTAGTCACCAATTGGATATTATTTGTTACTTTAAACCATATAGAGCAAAGTAATAAAGTCATGTTGAACAATAACTATAACCATGGACAAAGATAACTCATGACATCAAATTTTGTTAACTAGGGAAACCTTGGCGAAGGGAAAACCCTAGTGGGGATGATACCCACTAGATAATATACTGATATTTAAGTTCCTTGTTAGAGGATGGACCCTGTTAGGAGTCAATAAGAAAATTCAGTATAGAGAGTCCCTGTTAGGAGACTTTGAATTCCTGTTAGGAGATTCCAACCCTGTTAGTTGTAGTACAGTAGATGCAAGATGAGCCCACTTCCCAAACATGCACTTCCAATCACAAGAAGAGCTCATTGCCCAAACAAGTAATTAGACTTCTAGAATGTAGATAATGTAACTTTGTTCTTGACTGATCTCTAATCTTAAACTCCATCTTGCATCACAAAAATAGCTTTACAAAACTCTGCATATATCACTTTCATTGAAAGTTGACATATCACAATATATCACAAAATTCTCCAGTTCTTATCACAAGATGTCTTTTGCATGAATACTCTGCCTTTACAAAAATTGCTACTAGGTTGTCTAAGACCAAAATATACTTTTTCAACTTAGAGTAAACATCTAGGATGTTGGCCCTAATTGGTCAAGTAATTATTTTGTGAACAAAATAATTCCTTTCCTTTAATTCTGCTATCCTATTTCACTAGTAAAAAATGAATATCTTTTTTCCGTATAGTCTGTACTGACTTCTAAGGTTATACACATCATCATGAACATGTATACAATCTCCATTTAAATTTTCTAGTCATAATATGATGTTAGGAACAAGTTACATACAAAACAATACACTGCTGTAAACCAAATTCATACTTAGACAATTTTTTGAGTACAAAAGCTAAGTGTCTTTATTTCTAAGGTTTCCTGTAAGCATGTACATCATGTGTTTCCATAAATGACAACAATTACATATCTTCATTAGCAAATTGTCAACATCCCACTTTGCCTTTCAACCATTGCTTTAAAATGCTTGAAGCATTCAAAGACTTCAAATTTCTTCATAAGAAAGAAACCCAAGCATGGTGAGACAAATTTTGTTGTGAAAGCGATTTTATTGTTGAGTAATTAGGATTTATTATAGTTTGTTTTCATTCTCTGGCAAAACCCTCATGTTGATAATGTTTATCCATGCTAGGCACCTAGGGTTTCTCTTAATTTTTCATGAAAATGCTTTACCCTAGGAAACCCTTATTGTAAGTCCATACTCTTCATTTTTTTAAATCTTTCAAAACACCCCTAAGGTTGGCACTTTTTGATCAACTTTTTGTTTCTAATGAGAGCTCATGGGATTTTAAGTGTGTGACCAGGCATCTGTGGTTAGTCGCAAGGTTGAGGCTCGTCATCAAACTGTAGCATCAAACGATGCGACTCGGCGAGGCAGTTATTTTTCCTCTGATCATTGTGTCATGGTAGACAGGCACCGAGGCTCTTCTCAAACTGTGATTGAGCAAAGAAATTGGTGATGGCTTTGATTGCGCGGTTGCCTAAGTAAGATGTTATGTCGACTTTTGGCGGTGAATTGGCGATTGCTTAAGTCGCATGGTCAGACTCTTAGACAACGAAGCTCTATGATCTGCCGTGATTGTGTGAAAATGCTTAGAAGCTTATGAATAATTTTTCAATTGTAGGATTGCATGAGGTTTAGGTTGACCTTGGGTTTGCATGGTGAAATGGAAAAATGCTATTGATCGCATGTTCGTGGGAGGTAATAAATAATCATGGGTTTGGGCCATGATGATGCAGCTGCTCGCCATGTGGCATGATGGACCCATGGTACAAAGAAAAGTTAGATCAATCAAAGAATAACACATGTCTTGTTGGGCCCATCTCAGTTATAATATAGTTAGTTTATTTTCATTGTCAGATTGAAGGTCGATCAACAAATGTTGTTATGTTGCTATCCAGAGTTGTAAGGTTTTTACTTATAGCGATATAATGACAATGTGACACTTAGTGATGGCCCACTTTCAAAGGGTTTGTTTGTTCACATGGTTGCGTAATATGGTTAAGTATTTAGTTCTTTGATCGCGACTAGACGAAAGGGTTAAAGAGATGTTAAATCGTGTAGTCACAATGTTAGCTAGATAGTCAGAGAATTGAGTTCCGACTCAACAATCATTGTTGTAAAAGTGCATAAAATGCTTGTTCGCCCAGTTGCACAGTCAAAAATGATAAGAGTTGTTAAGTCAGTGACTTGGTGAGAATGATTGAGATACTTGATCACATGGTCACACGGTTAGTAAATATAAAAAGTAATTAGACCACAACCATGCGATACAGTTAAACTCAAAGCATAATGTGTTGATCGCTTAATCACAGGAGCAAAGGTCTAAAATGCATGGTGCTGCGCGAAGCTGCAACTTAATAATTGGCCAAAGGTTTTTGTATAGTCGCAGGTGGAAAGTGTAACCACTAGTAGAATGGTTCAATTGCGTGATTAAAGTTAATTAAAAGATCAGAAAACCTATGAGTGCCCAATCATGTGGTTAACGGCCAGCAGCAAAGCATAGACCATGAAGCGGCAGAAAGAAGTAAAATGCTGTGGTCGCCGAGTCACGAGGATGAAATGTTAAGCGATAAATGACTGTTAGAGGCCTCATTATGACTTTAAAAGTTATGTCCTGTCAAAAGTGCAAGAAAGGATTGAAAGGCTGGCTGCACATGTTGTTGCTTTGCACTTTTGCAAATTTTGAGATTTCTTACATACGTTAACATTAATAGACATAAATGCCCCTCTGTTTCATTTCTCTCCATTAATAGGTTGATATAACAGATCACCGAGTTATAGTATTTTGCATAGCTTCAGAGATACTAGTTTGAGCGCTAAGAATTTGTAGAGTTTTTCAGTGTTCTCAAAGCTAGTATTGACAAAGATTGTTTCAGTTTTCTCAATTGCAAAGATCATGGCACAAGAAGAGAGAAAGATGATAGCTCAAATTGATGTGGAAGAATCTTCACAAATCAAAGAGTAGGGAAAGCCAAAATTGGCAATTTTATATGTTGAAGAGTGGGTGTATTTTCTCCTAAGGTCTTCTCAAATTCAAACATTGAATGCACATGTCTTCAAAGATATATAGTCCTTCTGCAGGGATGCCATTGTACCTGAAACCAATGGAACTGAGTTATTCGGGTATTTTTGTTAGAATAGGTATGCGAAATCACCAATCTATAACCCATGGATTAGAAACATGGCAAAGTTGATAGTGCCACAGGTGGTAGTTGATGTTGATATGATGAAGACATTAATTAAGTCTTACAATCTGATAACTAAGGCCTTCGACAGAAAGAATATGAGTATCCTGTGTAGATTGGATAGAGAGACTTTTGTCGAAGTTTTTGACCTAGGAGGACCTCTCACAAAGAAAATTGAGAAAGAAAAAATGAACGAGACTTTCAAGAATTCCAAGAGTTTCTACACTGGAATTGTCATGAGGAGGCTCATTCCCAAGTCAAAGAAGGAAAATGGGGAATTGCCTAAAAAGGTAGGGGAACTAATGCTAATGGAGCTCTTCTACAAATATTTTAGATACATCATCCACGGGATTGAAAAGGTGGTGGAAGTTGATGGTACTAAGAATGCCCCGGGCTATATATATATCATGACATTAGATATCCAGGATCCAAATCATAATATTTGTTATGACTTTGTGGAACACATCATTGAAAGGATGCATAAAAAATTGAGGCGGCTCAGAAGGGAGACATGGGAAACTTTAGGTTTTCCCATTATTCATTGTTGATGCACATCATCCGTTTCAAGAATATAGCGCATATCAGCTCAGACTTCATTAAGGCCATTGAGGAGAGTGGAGAAACTCTACCTGTGTAGTTGTGGACTCACTTCTGGAAAAGGTTTTATCTCTATGCTAGTACTGTTGCTTTCTATAATGATTTTTTCTTTCCAATCATGAATATGTCAATAGATATAAATGAGAGAATAGCTAGGGGAGTAAGGATGTTAATTAGACCATTTGCTTGCCCATACGAGGATAGTACTTAGCCATGACTGGGTTGGTTTGTTTTTATTTGAGAATTTTTCAATCGTAAGAGTTTTTGAGTGTCCTCAACCTTCCCATGTATTACCTAGATTAGGCTAGTTAGAATTTCTCTGCCAGTTACTAATGATGAATAAAGAGTATTTAGGCACTGCTATCAAGAAAGGCTCTTTTGTAGCCATATATACCAAGATAGGTGATTTTTTTATAGGGAAGGATGCCATAGAAGAGATAGATTAGTGTTCCACTGAATTTAAACTTCCCTTTGCCCCAACTAGAACCTATGATCCAAATGATTTGGTGAGGAATGCTCTTAAACAAATGAGGAAGTTCACTCTTCTTAGCAGCAAGCCAATTAGGGAGAAGATTGCATCATGAACTTCTTGGAAACAAAGGTGTGTAGGGATAAGACTCAGAAATGGTGTAAGATAATGAAGATAGAAGAAGCCATGAGGGTAGTAGACCCATCATTCAAGAGTTTTCACCATGATGCATCATATCTGGAAAGGTACAATAGTTGCTTGAGCAATTTTGATGAATTGATGACACAAGTGCCTGCAAAGTTTAGAGATAGAGCATAACCCCAATCTCCTCAGAAGGATGATGTTATAAATGTAGAGAAAGTAATAGTAGACATTAAAGCTCTACCATCCCAGGAAGATGATTAGATAGAGACAACAAAAGGGCCGCTATGAGAAGATAGAAGGAGATGGAAGAGGACAAAAGAGTTAAAATAAAGCTTTCTTTCATAAATGTTATCTACTTTTGCACCCACTTTCCTATCTACTTTCCAACTGCAAAGGAATGCATTAATGTAATCTTTCAAAGATTTTGCCTCTTTGTTTTTGACCAGTTAGTTTTTGACACCTGCCCTCCCATCTAAAGCTTGTAGCAATCCACTGTATAAGGATTCCCAAGATGTGGAGTAGAGGTCAGAATGTAGAATTTTCTTGTTTTATGTCTTTTTTTATAGTCCATCCAAGTTTTTATAATTATATGGATGTAATCAGTTTTGTATACTTGAGAATACAGTGAATAACAAGTATCAGCTGTCAAGTTCTGGGTTATACTTCGAGTTTTATCAGTATTGTATTCATTTTTCAAAGGAAATCAATACAAAAAGGAAATCCTGTATATCTGTGTCTTCAAATTTTGTCTCCTTCCTTATATATTTGTGATCTTGAGATTGAAGTGAATGATGTTCTTTTAGTTAAATGCAATTTAGATAAATTGTATGTCTCTTATTGATTGCTATTGATTTAAAGAATTAAGTAATTGCTTTCTTTAAGTGATAGGGTTTAGGGTTTATAAGAAGGATATGGTAAGAATGAAATTTAGAGCTCACTACTGACAAGTTTAATTACAAGTTGATTAAATTAGTCTGAGTTGCTGGTTTTGACTCTACATAACAATGGATAGGACACAAGTCACTTAATTTTAGTTGCAAATTGATGATTCATATAGTTGAAGAACACACATAACAATCAAACAATCAATTTACCACTTTATGTAATGAAGAACTAAACTTGTTGGTCATTACTTGTTTGTAGTATCTTCTTCTGAGTTATAGTTAGCTACTGTGACTAGGATGTTATTGGAAAATCATAGAGGAGCATTGACCACATTCTTCTATAAGGGGTAGTTTTGAAAAGAAGAATATGAGTGAATGAGTGAGTTTTGAAGGAGAATAACTATAACCAATCATTTCCATCCCTAAGTTGTACCTGCCTTGGCCTTGCAGAGCCTAAAGTGAAGAGAATCCTAACGATTCTATTGAAGTTGGTCCAAAGCTAAGATTAACCTTGTTGAATATAGGTTTTAGCTATTCCTTAAGGTTGGTCTTTGTCTTATGCACCTTGGTATTAGGTTCAAAGCAACCTAGTAGTCCCTTTCCATGAAAATAACTCCAACAAAATGATGACTCTGCTAGGGACTTTTGTAAAGAATATTATCATATCAAATAGTGTTTTCTCTACAGTGTAAGCTTTCTATTGCCGAGTGTGTAGTGTTGAAGGTTTCTCAGATTGAACTTTTGTGTTAGCTTTGTTTTTGAGGTTTTTCTTGTGTTATTTTAGGCCATTTAAAACTATTTTCCCTTAAAAGGGTGGTGACTTAAGTCTAAGGTTTTGTAACTAGTGCTGTAAATATCTCAAATAATCCTAACCAATGGTAGCTAAGAAGAAAAATACATGTGCTGTTACAAAGGCCCACCTAGAAATACCACTGTACACAGAATTACCTCCTGGGGTAAGAAATAATCAAAATAAGAAGAAAGTGGACTGTAATCTAGTTGGATTCCTAGGGGTAGTATGTTAGCCCATTCACAGTACTACCCTGTGGCATAAAAGGACTCATCTTCTAGAAGTTTGGAGTCTGAGCATACTACACTATTGGGAGAAGCATTCACCACCCCATTTAGAGAAGAAAGGGTATATCATGATAAGAATGTGTCTTCTGTAGGGGATATCCCTTGTAGACCAAATCTGGTAAATGAAATGAACCATAGTTGAGTTTTTAGAGAAAATATGGATACCAGTTTTAGTCCTATACCAATCCCTAGAATCCTCTATGAGGGAGTGTACTAACAACTTCATGACCACATCTTCATGCTCAACTTCATAGTCATTCAGCATATCTTCAAATTTTCTAAGGTGCTCTTCACCACTAATAGCATTATTTCTAGAAAATTTTGTAGCCTTATTTCTTAGATCATTTGAAATAGGGTTTGGATGACCCAAGATACCTAAGAAAGATATTTGTTTATACCTCTCCATATACATAGGTCTCTTTGTGAAACCTATAGTACCAACATAACTATATCCAATAATTTGATTCTGGATTTTTTTTTCCTGGATGGACACTAGCTTGTTGTGCTACTATGGTAGAAGAGGAAGAGGGGCTTGATTGAGAAGCAATGCCATTAATCACTGTGGGATCATAGGCTGTAGTAGAAAACATTCCTAATGAAGGCTGATCTTGGTATGTATTCAAACAAGATGTAGTTGTAAAAAAATGTTTTTTCTTCCTCATTTTTGCTAATTGAGCTTCATTCTCTACCTTCTCAAGTTCCTCAACTACATCTTCTCACTCCTTAACCTTTTCCAATTGTAGAACTATATTTGACATGGTAGGGATATTTTTGGATGCAAAAATTGGTTCATTTATCTTGACACCAGTTTATGCTTACCCTTATCAGTAGCTTTGGTGGTAAGATCAATTACACAGGCTTCATTTTTCTCTCCAATGGGCTTATATGGCTAGATTTGCACAACCATAGGATCTCTTTTTTCTTGCACAATCCGCTCATACTCATGAACTTTGGATCTCATTTCCCCAACATCCCCAAATATATCTGAATGTAAGGAAGTAGACTCATCTTCTAATTTCTTATTTTGTTCCTGCAAAGCAACCATTCTTCAAAGCAGGTTGTCTCTTTCAATGAAAGCATTCATAATGATTTTCTCCTTCTCTTTTTTGAAACAGATGTGTTTGGCATCTTCTTGAACAATTCTTTTCCTAAGGGCTTCTACCTCTATTAGTAGATTATAAGGGTCAGTAATAGTTGCCTCTGATTTTGTAGGATCACTTAGGTCAATGAGATTTCTCTCAATAAAAGGAACATTCCTAGGGTGAGATCTACTTGACTGAATGCTTCTAGGTCTTAGATGCTGAGTTACTCCTTCTAAATCACTTGATCTAAAAATAATATCTCACATGGATGATATCATTTTATCTTGGTAAAGATGTTCCTCTTGAAAATGTGTTGTAAAAAGACCACTGAAGAGCCTAGTACTCTTAGACTCAAAACTATGGGACAAAATTCCTTTCTCCATTATAGGTTGGTATTGGAGATTATCTCTAGGCTTCCACGTATAACTAGACTCCCCTTTTTTTAGGCCAACTTTTCCTACTAGCTTTTGGTAACTCTATATACAATGAGATTTTTGGGTTGTCTCTTACATATGTTCTCATGTTTTTCCTTCTATCAACCATTTCTTATTATAATATCAACACTAGTTAACAAAGCCTTGACCGAGTAGCCACCCACTAGGGGAAAACTTTTATTATGGCTAGAAGATAGGAAAATATCTTGATAAAAACATGCAAGAAAACTGATCTAACACAAGGGCCCAACCCAAAACAACTTTAATATGATGTACTTTGGTAACTGTAAACTCTATTTGGCAACAAGGAACTATGTAGACACATCTTACGTCATGTAGCTCCTGTAGTATTGGGATTTTTTAGATTCTCAAGGTTTGTCACTTGAAAGAAGCCAATAAAAAACATAGGCCCACGAGACAACCATACATATGACTGCATGTGTACAATGTACACCAAAGACTCCAATATTTCAAGTAATGAGTTTGTTTTCATAGCTCCCTAGTAGAGTCACCATTTTGTTGGTGTTTTAAAACTAAAGATCTTAAAACAATACCAAAGTGAAAAGTAAAGGTATACCTTGGGGTTAACTATTTCCCATCTTCAACAAAACCTATTTGGATCTAGACCAACGTAACAAAGCACATGAGATTTCTACATTCTAGGCTTTGCAAGCAAGGTGGGTTTACCTAGGGATTTCAACATTTCTTCATATTTTCACATCACACATCCCTTTTGAGCAAATTTGGTCTCTTAATCTTCTTGAAATTAAAATTAACTATTGATTTACAATAGCCAACTATAAACTCAAAAGCTATTACAGTAAGTGAATGACCAACATGTAATCCATTCTCACAGACTTTATATAATTAATTTGATTTAAAAGTGAATTATGCAATTAAATGACAGTCTCAATTTGTATCTCAATTGATGACCACTGCCTTATCCATTGTTATAGAGAGTCATATTAGTAAATATTTATCTTATTCAAATGACTTGCAATTAAATATATTGACTATTAACCTCAAATCCTATTCTTATTATATCCCTTCTATACACTCAGAAACCCTATCAAATCACATAAACATTTACTTAATTGCTTGAATTAAAAGAAAAAATGAATTGATATGCAACTCATCCAAGATGCACTAAACTAAAAGAACTTTGTTCATTCAATCTCAATGAAAACTATATGAAAATGGAGACACAATTTAAAGACACAGATATTGAGAAGTATCCTTTTATATTAATCTTCTTGAGAACAATACACATGTTTGATACAAAAACTCATAATATAATTAAGAAGTTGACAAATTTGTCTTTCAATGATCCACTATATTCTCATAATACAAAGTTGAAACAACATGAAATTAACATAAGAATTTGGACCGACTGCAAAATAACATTATCATTAAAATGAAACAAAAATCTGACCCTCACTCCACATCTTGGAAATCCTTTTATAGGCAAGGATTGCAACAAGCTTCAAATGGGAGGAAACTTGTCAAAAATTTAGTAAAAAATAAATACAAAGACAATTAAGATATTTTCTTTTTTTACAAACATTCTTTGTACTTGGAAAATAGATAGGAAGCAGTTCCAAAACTGGCAGATGGCAATCTCTCTTCAAGTGTCTCCAAGATGAGCATGTGTGCAACTTTAACAACCTGTCATAATCACTGTCTTTTCTCTATTTTGTCTCTTCTACCATTCAACTATTATTTCCAACTACTTCTCGTATGCAAAGCCTTAATTTCTTCGACTGGTTCCCACACATAAATCTCTCTTTTTGTTGTCCATTCAATGCCTCTAACTTCATCCAAATCACTAACTGCCTTATTCCACTTGGCATTTGTTATGACTCTTGACTCAATTACAAACTGGTTCATATCAATTTCCACTTTGAAGAGAGAATAAATCAAATCATTGAAAGAAACATTATCTTTATCATTATAAAAAATGGCTATTACTCCTAGAGCTAATCTCGAGTAAAAAGAATTTGACAATTCCTACCAGTATTTTAACTTACTGTCAGCATCCAAATTGGTGGGATGTAAGAATCAATTACCCTTATTAGAAGCTTCATTTTATTCTGCACAATTTGCAACTTACCAATAAAGAAACCAATTAATTCTTTTACTATCTCCAAACCTTCCTTCACTATAAAATTTTTATTAGGTAGATCAGGATTTTTTTCCTTTACCAAAATTAATCTTTCAAAAAATTGAATTTATGGCCCCCATTGGTTAAAAATAGGTGACAACCATAGCAATTCTTATTGCATACAGGCTCAGCCCCTTGCAAAGAATAAAAAGGCTATGTGCCTATTGAGAGATCTTCTTCAAAATGCCTATCTTGTGGCCTATTATACCTTTTAAAACATTTGTTCTTATTTCACCACCTTGCCATGGAGCTTCAACATCAATACTCATCCCCTGAGAGTCAAGATTAATCTACATTTGTTTTGTAGTTTGAGTTGATGTTTCTAGATTAGTCTTTGTTGGTTCTTCATTTCTAACTTCTACTCTGCTCTCCTCTGTCACCCTGAGTAGATCCTTTAAAGATTCCACTTCAGCTTCTAGCTCCTTAGCCTTTGACTCTAATTCATTTATTCTCTGCCCATAGACATAACTCTTTTTGAGATCTTCCTCATACAATTTTCTAGTGTCAATGTAATCATGGAAGGTATTGGCCAACCTAGACTCAATTTCTTCAACCTTGGCCTCATTCATGAATGGAAGATGTTTCGGGGCCTTAGAGACTTAAGTACAAGAAGTGTTATGCATAGTCCATATTATCATATTTCTTTGAGCAGTGCTTTGAATATTCATTAGCTTTGGATTGTTTGTTTCAGGTTCCATGCTCCACATTGCCATGGATTTAGAGTCTATGTTGAATCCTGACCCTCTTTGAAAACCATCAACATCAAATGCCTCATATGAAATTGCATTCTCTTGTTTTCTGATATGATCCAACATGAGTGCTTGCTCAAGATCCCAACCAAGTACTGAAAGAATTCCACTCCTTTGTACAAGGTCTCTAGCCTCTATAGGAGTCATTTTCTCACTTTTAGGATCATATGCCTACAATTTATCTACAAGTTCTTGAATCTTCTCCTTAGATTCATCTAGCCTAATTTTTAAAACCAACTCACTTTGTTTCACCTTGTACAAGAAACTTTTAAATTCAACAGATTTCAAAAATTCATCATCTTCAATGAAATTTTCTACCTGGATTATCCTATCATCCAACTTGGCTGTTGTCAACTGTAAGTCAGTCAAAGAATTCTCAACTGCTGTTACTCTATTTTGCAAATACTTTTACCTTAAATCAAAAAAATATCGATTCTTACCAATCATCAGTTGTAGTGTCCTCTATTTCACCTTATCAGGTACTTGGGTCACTTTTTGCCTTTTGTTGCCCTTGGCAACCCATGACACTTCTGCTGGCTCTTCTTCAACTTCAAAACATACATCAGGCTTAGGGGACTTAGGGTTCACCCTCCCTTCTTCACTTACTAGCTCCTTAGGTATTTATTCCATGATATCATCACAATTTTCAATCATCTTCTTTAGCCTATAGGGGTATGAGACATCTAAGAAAAAACCCTTGAAATTTGTGTCTATCCTCTTCAATTCATTCTCCACCCTCAAGATGTCATCATATTTTCTCAATCTTTCACTAGCTTCCCCTTAAGTTACAATGTTTGTAATTAAATCCTCAAGGGACAATTCCCTAGTATTAGGAAACACACAACCTCTGATTTCCTTCAAGGTATTTCTCATGATTTTTTTGGGATCATAGATTCTATATGGGGTAGTAGATAAATTATAATGCCTAAGGAATGCATAAATTTTATCTTGAGATTATTTCCCAATTGAAAAGTCTCTTATCCTAAAACATCTACATAAAAAGGTGCTCTTTAGCAATTTTGGCCCTAGGTACTCCCTATCTACCATGATTAGTGGTCATAGAAATTTTATGATTGCAAGCCTACAAAGGATATACTTTGGCAATATGTGAGGTTGCTGGGGACATGCATAAACTCTCATAAGAGAAAAAGTTTGGAATAAGATGTCACCCCAATTATGATTTAATCTCTTCTATTTAGGTAAGAGGGCTATTCTTAATAAACTGTTCAAAATTTCAGGGGCCCTAAAGAAACTAGGTCCTAACATTTCCATTATTATTGTAGTGAAATTATTGAAAAAAGAAACATAATCAGAGTAATGGTAATATCTGTCCCATACCCATGTCCATAGTTGTATTGACAACTCTCCATTCTCATCAAATGTTTGATCAATCAAACCTAGGTTGACGTATCTGACATTTTTGTACAAGATAATATGCATCAAACATGAATAATGGTGGAATTTGAAACTCCCCAATTCTCCTCTCTGTGCTAATTTAATCTGTCCTTGCATCTTCTCAATGATGGAAGCCACCTAATCATATTCCACGTTGTCAAAGACATCTACATATCCTAGGATATTATGTGCATTGAACCAAACATCATATTAGAGCCAACACTTCCCACAACCTTATGGACACCATAGATAGTTTTCTAAAAGTAATTCTTGAACTTGTTCACAGGCATAATTTTCTCTACCTTCTTAGGAAAATATCCTACCCTCTTGAGGTCCATGGGGATATGATGCATCATCACTTTTCCAGTGTGAGAATTCACATTTCTTTCAAACTTTCCTTGAAGCTCATCTATATCAATTGGGACACTCATGTGACCTTCCAGTCCAAAAGCTTCAATGAAAGAAGCACGATCTAGTGTAGAAAGAATACTCCTATCATGTCTGTGGAATGATTTGGTTGTTGGATTGTATGATTTGATTAGGGATTTCATCAAATCAACATCCACATATATCTCTGGGAATAGTAGCTTCACCATACTTCTTCTCCATGGGTTGCAGATGGGGATCTTCTCGAAGCTGTTGTTGTAAAAATATCTGAACAACTCATATCAATTGACACCAGGGAAAGTTGTGTCTCTGCAAAATGTGTACGGGTCTTTGAAATCATGATCATTTGCAAAGATGACACTTGACGACTCTAAGAATAGCTTCATCCATTCATCTGCATAGTTATTTAACTTTCTCTATCAAGTTTTTCCTCTTTTTGAGGTTGATGTTTTTGAAACTTCCATGTGTTTAGTTTGGATCTCTTCTACTTCCTTTTTTGACATCTTGCCTGCATATAAGATCTGAAAGCTCTACAACTTCTCAAATTCTTTGTGCTTTGTAAATGGTATTTTGTTTCAGCCTAGAAAGTGCCTTTTATGCTCTGTATATTTCATCAACTTCTTTTTTGCATTAATTCCTTGCATGCACGAGCTTTAAATCTTAGTATTTCTGTCACCTCATGGAGTGTCAACTTAATTATCCAACATAGCACTTTATTGTACTTTTAAAACCTTATTTGTCAAAACCTTTCAGTCCTTTTCTAGTTCAAAGAGAAAATATTTTCATGTCATATTGAGGGCTTGCGATCTTACGCCTTTTATTTGAAGTTAAAACCCTTCATAACCCCATAGACAAGAACAACTATCCTTGAGATCTTATGCTCAATCCCTTTTCATATTAGTAGAGAGCCCTTTTAAATTCCTTATGATTCTACACTTTTCAAGTTATTGTAAGATCAAAAACATTACTTACAATGTTATTTTCGAACCGCGAACCCATAACTGGAAGTCTACAATTGTTTGTGTAACATTGGCATTGCGCTTTGAAAATTTATGATCTTATGCTTCAATGATACCTATAGCATCAAGGCTTCTCACCTACCGCCTCACTATCTTATGCTAACAACTATACAAACCTCCATTGTAACTCCAAGAGTTTTCTTCTAATTGTTGTCTTAACCCCCGACCACATGCTAAAAATTACCTTTATTATTTACCATAACCTCAAAGGCCTTAACCTTAGCTTTACCTTAGTCTCCTGATCATATGCTAATTCTTTGTCATGGCATTATAACTCTTCTTATTTCATCTCCAGAACTTATTCTTCACCTTATTTCATAGCTATAGGAGTGTTCAAATCTCACCTTGTGATCTTATGATCTTTTACTTTTCATATCCCTAAAAGATTTTATTGACAAATGCTCAATTTTGCTATGCTTATGCACTAGGCCCCACATTGTAAGATCATAAGCATCATATGACTTAAAACTCTACACTTTACGATCTCACACTTTTGATCTATTTATATGGTCAAGATTCCATAGAAAACCATTTATGCTTTTACGTTGCTCCTTTCATTGTAAGATCATAATGCTTGCTGATCTTCATTAAAAATACTTACGATGCTACACTCTCAACATGAGCATAAGATTAGAACTTATGCAAAGTACTTTTATGCCTTCAAACTTGTGTTAAATATCATGATATCAGGAGACCCATGAATTGCCACTTATGAAATTGCACTAAATCTCTTTACCATAACATTGGGAGACTAAAAACCTAAGACTTATGACTCCACGCTAATGACTTTGATTGTGAGATCATAAAGAGATAAGCAAAGTTTGAAAATCAATTGCAATCTCCCACTAGACACAAAACCTAGGGTTAAAACCAACCTGATCATGGAATAAGAAAATTTCAATGGTTAAGCATGGGATACGAGTCTTAGAACATTTATACGATCCTAGGTTAAGGAATTTTTTTGAAATGGATTAGGGCACAAACCTGCTAGGTTAGGGTTTTTTTATAGAAAACTTGACAACAATATATGAGAAACCCTAGTTGCACAAAACTCTTCATGACATTTTCACTATATATTTTTAGAATTTTACCATATTGAAAACATAGGCTATTAGGGGGATCGATTTGAGACTAAAGAAAAATCTTCTGTTCATGCAATTTTTTGTAGCAAATTCATCTGCAATTTCTTTAATGAATTTGGAGAAATAAAATATTGTTTCTTTGATCAAGACAACATACAATATTGTTTACTTTCCTCACCTAGACAAATTGAGAAGGTAGGATGCACTTCTCTGAATGACTGGTCATTTATTGTAGATTAGAAGTTTTTAAAAAATTTATGTGTTGAATGAATTTGATTTTTTGCATAGAATTATTAAATTAATTTATATATTTCAATTTGTGCAATTATAAATAATGATCATAAATTTATGTATGTGTTGTAAATTTAATTATGAATTTAGATTTGTGTGGTTTACTTTGGAATTTTTGCAATATTTTATTTTAGATTATGATTTCATGCTTTATGTTTTTCTTTACCAATTTTATTTAAGCTCCTGTCACTAGGAAGTGATCGTTCTTGTTGCTAGTTCTATTTTGATTTGTTATAGGTTTTAGCTTAGTTCCTATCACTAGGTTTTTTTTGAGTTTTATAGGCTTCCTTTTGCATGTTCCAACTGCATCCTATTGGATATATAAGGTAGGCTAGATTACTGAGAGGGGAGGGGTGAATTAGGAACCAATAAAACTTTAACTCACTTTGCCAATAATCCTTCATATATTATTACGATCTAATTGCATGCATGAAATAATGAAAGCAATAAAAGATATATAACACTTTGACATAAGATATGGTGACCCATAAACCTTCTAATTAGAAAGTAAAACTGGGGTGGGAATGATACCCACAAGCTTTAGTACTACAGTATAAAGTTGGCCTCTTAAGGCTTACAATTAACCACTTCTAGTGATCTTCCCTGTTAGGAGCAATAAGGACTGTTAGGTCCACCTTGTTAAGGGATTTACAAACATACAATGAAGTATGCACTCTATTAGGAGATTTAGCAACAAACTATTAAGTCCACATGATTAAAGCATTTGACTAATGCACTTATTACAATGAATCAGTGGCTGATCTCTAATTTGCAACTTTGATTTGCTAAATGAGATTCCTTGAATTGCAATGATCACCTAACTATGATAGATAAGTCTCTATTGTACCATATACTTCTTGTAGCCTTCTTCAATTTGCACTCATTTGCTTCTTACTTCTTCACATACATTCTTACAATTTCATCTTGGATATGATACAATACATTACATGTATATCAATCCAATTAATTACCTTCTTGAGCTGGCTATAATACTAAATTCATCATAATTCACAAAGTTAGCCTATTGTTGTAACTTGGGTTTTGAAGACAAACTCGGTGATCTTTTGACACACGACAAACACTGTCAATAGTTGGCTTACTTTTGTACTTGGTTGAAGTTGAAGCTTGATTGATACTAATCACTTTGAGCAGCTTGAACTTGGTTAGCATTGCATGACTTGGTGAACACTAAGAAACTTGGTAGATACAAAATCACTTGGTTGAAAATGCATGACTGGGTCAACATTGGATTCTCTTTGTAAACACTGTGAGCTCGATAGACATTGTATAACTTGGTTAACACTATAGAGCTTGATTAACACTAAGATCTTCATCACTTCTATTGGATAGCTTGGTAGACTCTACTACGCTCAGGCAATACAATAAACTGTCTTAGATTCTTGGTAGACATTTTGAAGCTTGGCATGAATTGCATTTTGATTGTTTAGCTTAGTAACAACTGAAACACTAGGTTAACATTGCTAGATGAATGATAAGCTCGGTAGTAACTGTAGAACTTGGTAGTAATGTAACTGACTAAGTGTTAAGTCACTAATAGAAAAATTGACCTTAATGTCATTAATCTCCCCCTTTGGCATTATTGACAAAAACACTTATCATACCATAAATCTAGTTTCTCAAAATTACAAGTCAAAAACTTCCTTTATCAACATTCTGTGTCTTCTACTTGGTTTTGGCTTACTATTGCTATAGCTTGGTAAATTACTCAGTTTTTTGAATTTTTCAAAATTGGTTTTTTAAACATATTTAATATTAATATGTACATGTTCTTTGTAGTACTACTCCCCCATACATATATCTCTCCTCTATACATATATTTAGAGTATGATAATGTATGCCTTCTATACAAATAATATTCTCCTCCTTTTTATTAATAAACATATCTTCTACCCTTTTTTGACATAAATGCCAAAGGTGTATAATATTTAAAAGTTAATACCAAAATGTGACAATAAATTTGTATGTGCCTTCAAAATTATTGTCATGGTCTTGTCCCAATTCTCTTGCAATACCATACTTGAATGCAAGGCTATCTTTATCTCTACTAACAGTTCCATCATGTGGTGAGCTATGGAAAAGTTATTGTCATGGATGAGTGTCTTTGCATGTGTAATGTACTTTTGCAGTGCATCCATATTTGGAAAAATCATGCCTTGAATTTATTCAAGTGTGGTCCTAATTCTAGTTTCTTTCCTTAATAAGTATGCTTGTAGATCTGTTATGATGAAGGGTTCTCCCCTTAATAGCATAAATTATAATAGAAAAAAAAGAAGCAACAACAAATGTGAGAACAAAATATGGACTTCTTATTTGTGCCGCAAATGTAAAATTACATAATTCACAAGTACAATATGTTAATCCACATGGGTGCCTTCATTACAATAATTTACAAGACAAGTTGTGAACTATCACCGAGAGTTGTCTAGACAATATTTGGGCCTTTCTTAAATATGCAATTTTATGCTGACCAAGAAGGTTCTAGAAAATGAAACTTAATACCTAGGATTGACAAATCGTAACAATACACATAGAGTTGGCCAAGTACATCTTTGACAATTATTTAGATATTTCGGGTATCTCGGCTTTGGAAGGCCATAACTCTTGAACCATTGCTCCGATTGGCTATTATAACCACTTTTTGGAAACACCAGCTTGTGATCTATAGGCCTTTCCATCGAGTTTTCATACGTCATCTAGGCACTCTAAGGCCTCAAATGTTTAGCAAATTCTTCTGCTTCAACACTACTTATCTCTCCTTTATTCAACTGCCTCAGTTCAAAAGCATTTTTGAGACTACTCACGTATACAATCAAGAATGGTGATTTACCAGTACTCCTATTGACATAATTATTATATGCAAATTCTGCTTGTGGCAAAATAATATCCCAATCTTTTGGCTTGTCTCCAACCAAACATCTTAGCAAATTTCCCAAACTCCTATTCACAATTTTTGTTTGTCCATCAGTCTATGGATGATGCGATGAACTGAACTTCAACTCTGTCTTCATTTTCTTCCATAATGTATGCCAAAAATACCCAAAAAATTTGGTATTTCGATCTGAAACTATATTCTTTGATAGATCATGTAGTTTCACCACTTCTCTAAAAAATAATTCTGCCACATGAACAATGTCACTAGTCTTCTTGCAAGGATTAAAATGTGTCATCTTTGAAAACCTGTCAACCACAACAAAAATAGAATTATGCCCTTGCTATGTCCTCAGTAATTCAAGAACAAAATCCATGCTGACATCTTCCCATAGTTTCTTTGGTACAGGTAATGACTGATACAACCATGTATTCTACTTCATCCTTTTCACCATTTGACATACTCTGCAACTCTATACAAACTTCTTCACATCTTGTTGCAAATGTGGCCTGTAATAATTCTTAGCAACCAAAGCTATGGTTTTATCTCTGTCAAAAATTCCAACCAATCCTCCACTATGCTTCTCCTTGATGATATTCTCTCTCATTGAACTTTTGGGAATGCACAATTGGCTTCCTTTAAACAACATACTATCCTAGATCATGAAATCCAACCCTTTTGTCTTGTCAAGTGTAACACGTTTTGTACAAGCCTTCCACGCTTCACCAAAATTAGAATCATCTGGATACAAAGTACTAAGTTCCTTGAACCCAACCACCTCTATCTGCATTTCTATTAGCAAAAGTTGTCTTCTTGTGATTTTGCTATTAGGATTTAACTGTGTGATTTTGAGTCAAACTCATTGACCCATGTTTCACAAGTACTAATTCAACATGAATCCATATCTCATGAGAATAAACGAAACTGGATCTAGGTGATGCTCATAGGGGTGAAGCACTGGGACTTCTTGGGAGGTCACCCGTCCTAGTACTACTGCAGCCTGAAAATTGACTTGCCATGAAAATTATCTTCTACTTATCAAGTTGTTTTCTACTAAAAGCTGCAAATTTGTTAGACTTCCCACTTCTGTGTTTCTAAACAAATATATAACTCTGCAAAAACTCAACCCACTTCAAATGCCTTTAGTTCAATTTTCCTTGACTATTCAAATATTGCAGAGCTTGATGATTAGTATACAAAACAAACTCCTTAGGAAAAAGATAACGTCTCCACTTCTTCAATGCTTGAACTATAGCATAAAATTCTTGATCATAAACACAATATTTTCTTTTTTCATCATTCAATTTATCATTGAAATAAGCAACAAGTCTACCTTCTTGGCTCAAAACAACTCCTATTGCAGCACCACTAGCATCATAATCTACTTGAAATACCTTGTTAAACTAAGGTAGTGCTAAAATAGGTTGCTCGGTAACCTTTTGTAGTCCACTTAAATTATTTTCTATACCATCTCATTGTTTCAATCAAGAGTCCATAAATACTATTAAAACCTCTTATGAACTTTTTGTAAAACTAGGTAGTCCATGAAAAGATCTTACCTTTGTTGCACTCCTTGGAGTAGGCCATTCAAAGATAGCCTTCACTTTCTCTGGGTCTATTTTTAGACCTTTTGCTAAGACTACAAATCCTAGGTACACTAACTCCTTTACAAAACTATACTTTTTCAAGTTTATCAACAACTTTTCTTCCCTCAACTTATCAAACACCTTACAAATATGGATAAAATGCTCCTCCAATTTCTTACTAAAGATCAAAATATCATCTTGGTAAACAATAACAAACTTACCTAGAAACTCCTTCAACACCTCATTCATGAGCCTCATGAAAGTGCTTGGTGAATTGGTTAGCCCAAAAGGCATGACTAACCACTCATACTGTCCTTCTTTTATCTTGAAAGTAGTCTTCCACTCATCACCTTCTTTGATACATCTCTTATGGTACCCACTCTTCAGATCTATCTTTGCAAAATACTTAGCTCCACTCAAATAATCCATAATATCATCCATCCTTGGCAATGGAAATCTATACTTGATTGTAATTTTGTTGATAGCGCAAGAATCTATGCACATCCTCCATCCTCAATTCTTCTTTGGTGCTAATACTATTGGTACAACACATGGAATTAGACTCTCTCGAATCAACCCCTTATGCAACAACTCATGAACTTGTCTATTCAACTCTTCACTTTCTGTTGGTGTCATTTTGTGCACTACCTTGTTTGGAAAACTAGCTACAGGAACCAAATCCATTTGGTGACTGATCTTCCTGATTGGGTGAAATCCATCAGGTACATTATCTGATACAATATCAGAAAACTCTCCCAACATATCTACAACTTCTGTAGGAACCTCCTCTACTTGTTCTTTACTATCTTTTGGAATCATAGAAAAACACATATGCTCACACTTCATACGTTTGTGAAACTCTTTTCTATCAACATATTCTGATAGCACTACATACCTTTTCATCTTTATCCTTCGACAACTTCAACTTATGTTTCATTCCATCCTTGGTCAGATTGTAGGTATTTGCTCGCCCATTGTGTACAACATGCTTGTCAAATTGCCATGACCTACCTAGCAAGATATGACATATGTCCATAGGTATGATATCACATAGTACCTCATCCTAGTATCTTTCAATATTGAACTTCACTAAGCACTACTAATTGACCATGACCTTGTGGTCATCTTACACCCAAGGAATACAATATGGATGTGGCTGTTTTTGTCTCTTCAGCTTCAACTTCATGACCATCGTTTATAACACTAGATTGTTAGTACTTCCACCATCAATGATCACATCACAACACTTGTCTTCATATCTGCACCTTGTGTGAAACAAGCTCCTTGTTTGATTAGGTTCATTCTCACCACTTAACAAGACTCTTTGGTGCAGGAGCACATTAAATACAAGAACATGAGAAAGTTAAGATTCATTATTTGTGATATTAAATACATTTGAGTCATTTATATTGTATTTGGGTCAAGTTGTAAAGGCTATGAAGCCATTTTTGTCAAAAATGTAAAAGTTGCGTAAAAAGTTGTAAAATGCAACATTGAGAAAGTTGCTAATAATAGAAAAATGATGTAAAAAGGTATATGGTTGGTCTTGGAGGTAGTTAGGAAGGTTTATAACTATCAAATGGATATAAAAACCATTGTATGGTCGAACCAAATCAATTTGGAGAATAGGAAATACTTTGATACATTTTTGGTGCATTTTATTGTTCTGGTTTTGATTGATTTTTTTAGTTTTAGAGTAGTTTCCAGGCCTTGTACAGCCATGTACAGCCTGGAAACCATGTAGTATAGTAATTGATATATATTATGATGAATCCTTCTTCTCATGCTTTTGGTTTGGTTCAATTTTATGAAGAAATGAATAAGTTATGGGTATTTTGGTGAAAGTGGATGTTTGCAGATTTGAGATTCGCTGAATATAGTCATGTTGCAGCATGTGGTGCGGACATATTTTGGAGACTCAGGATCTCTAATGATATTCATTGGAAATATATGTGAGCTACCTTTCATTTCCAATTGGTTTGAATCATTTTCATTTAGATTTGGGAAAGTTATGAAGATTTGAGTGAAAACTGGTTTTTAAATGCCTTCAATGGTGTTGCAGAAAAATATTTGATATTATACAATGATTTATGAATGAGAAAAGAAAATAAATTATATATTTGAAAACTAGACTTAGAAATGGATACTGCAGAATTGGTTTGGTATTATTTAAATTTAGTTTGAGAAAGTTATTTGATTCCCTAGGAAGGGTTAATGGTTTGGCTCCTGATTTATGGCAGAAAATATGGGTCTAGGTTCAGAGTACATAATTTATAATCTTCTTATTGGATTGGTCTCAGCTTTGGTTATGTTTTAGAATTACTAATTTGGAACAATTCCTCTAAAGGGTTTTTCAAGAAGATATTTAGAACTGAAGTTATGAACAATGCAATCAGACATAGCAATCTGATTGTGTGAGTGAAGATGTTGTCTTTATTGGAGTATAATGTCAGGGTTCTTTGTTTTAATCTTTGAGATGTTCTTAGTTCCTTGAGGGTGTACCAGCCTATTGTGAATCCCTTGAGTTGAACTAAGATTCCTTGAAGATAAATACGGAGGGCTCTGCATCAACTACCTAGCCTATGACACACCTGATTCCAAGATGATCTATTCTATTATAGGACAAGAATCATCCCGCTACCATCACATCTATTCCTACCTTTGTAATCAAACCATTTGGGAAGGTCTGACCCAGAATGAGAAACGTTACCTAATCTGTAACGCTTCACATTATGTCATTATTGCTAACGATTTGTATAGGAGAGGTCTCGACAGAACACTCCTTAGGTGTTTAGAACCTGATGAGTCCAAATGCGCACTAATTAACGTTCATGAAGGCATTTACGGATCTCATTCCAATGGCCTAACACTAGCTCGCAAACTCCTTTGTGCTACTTACTACTGGCCTAAAATGGAGCAAGAAGCTGTTAAGTATGCTAGGTCCTACAAGTAGTGTCAATTACATGGGAATCTCATTCACGTTCCAGCCAAAGAACTGATTCCCTCAACTACAACATGGCCATTTCAACAATGGGCCTTCAACTTGGTGGGGCAGATTCACCCAACATCTTCTAATGGACATAAGTTCATTATCACAGCTACAGATTATTTCATGAAATGGGTAGAGGTAGTTCCTCTCACAATTGCTAATGGCAAAGCTGTAGCACTTTTTATCACAAACTGCATCATTTGTAGATATGGTATACCATCTTCAATCATTATTGACAATGGAGGATAGTTCAAGAATAAAGATCTCAAGGAATTGTGCAAGAAATTTAAGATCACACAACACTGGTCTTCTATTTATTACCCCTAGGGTAATGGCCAAGCTGAGGCATCCAATAAGGCGATCCTCAAAATTCTTCATCACACAGTCAGTAAGTCAAGGAGAGATTGGCATCTCCAGATCAATTCAGCCCTGTGGGCATATAGGACAAGCATTAGAACTCCAACGGACATGACTCTTTTTGCATTGGTGTATGGGGCAGATGCTGTGCTTCTAATAGAAGTTGAGATTCCTACCTTGAGAATCTCCATGAAAGGCCTTATCACTGATGATGACTATAGGATAGCTCGGCTTCAAGATCTTGTGTTACTAGATGAATGACGACAAGTGGCATGTGATCATCTATGAACATATCAATAAAGAATGGCATGAAGCTACAATAGGAGAATCAGGCCACGTGACTTCCAGCTGGGTGATCTCATCTTGAGAGAGAACCCTAAGAATCAACAACAATGAATGCAAAAAGGTAAGTTCAAACCAAACTGGTTAGGTCCGTACATCATTATTGTAGTTTATGGATCTGGTGCTTATTAGCTTTCCACAACCGAAGGAGAAGTGGTTAAAGAGCCTATCAACACTCTCCACCTAAAGTGGTTTTATAGTTGAGATAATCTCAGCAAGCTCTTTGTACATATTTGTATGTCCTGAAAAAAATCTAAAAATTGAAAAAAGTCCTGAAAAAAATTGTTACCCTGGTGAAAACCTAGCAATAGGCGCCTTGGTAACACTAGAAAAAGTGAAAAATCTCAAAAATTGAAAAAAATAAAAAAAGAGAAAAATAGAAAAAAATTGAAAAAACAAACAAAGTGCCTTTGGTGAAAAACCTAGAAATAGGCATCATGGTAGCAAAAAAAAGAGAATCTTGCCAAGAAGGTGAAAACCTAGTAAACAGGTGCCTCTTGTTCCCAATGCCCCATTTTGTAGCGCACTTTCAAGCTCTTTGTACAGTCGCTTTCATGCTTTCACTTTCGTGCTTTTCCTGCTCATGTATCCATGGATTGAGTTTTGTCATAGCTCGGGGGCATTCCCCCTTAGTGTCACTCTTTTTGAGATTCTCCTCATAGAATATCCTTTGCGACAGTCACCAGTCATTCTGACTGTGTCTGCCTACTGTCGCTAGTGTCACTCTTTTTGAGATTCTCCTCATAGAATCTCCTTCGTGACAGTCACCAGTCATTCTAACTGCGTCTGCCTACTCTCGCTAGTGTCACTCTTTTCGAGATTCTCCTCATAGAATCTCCTTCACAATAGTCACCCGTGGTCCTCACTGCGTTTGCCTACTGTTGCTAGTGTCACTCTTTTTAAGATTCTCCTTGTAGAATCTCTTTTGCAACATTCTCCAGTTGTTTTAGCTATGTTTGTCTTCTATTGCTAAGTCATGTCTCTAGATTCCTTTATGAAAAATCTCTTGCGTCAGTCACCAGTTGTCCTAGCTATGTCTATCTACTGTCACTCACTTCGTCTTAGGTTCTTCACCGTGAAGATTCCTCTTTGACCTCAGTCACCAGTCATGCTGACTGCGTCTGCCTACTGTCGTCACCCTACTGATGAGATTTCTTTCAAACTTGTTCTAGACATTGACACTTGACATCAATCTCGAAAACATTGAACTCAAAAAAAAATGATATACTTGTTTGGATACGCTGAGCTTTTATTTTGTTTGCTTTATTTTTGCTTTATCATATCTCCTTGAGCAACTCGATGATGTCATCTTCGACTAGAGAAGTAATGACTGGGGGCATGATCTTTTCTTTGCTTTCTGTTTGCGATTTAGTTCCAATAAGTTGATCTATTCCTATAAGAGGGGTGTCCACTATAAGAGCCTCCATCTCGTATTGGATGGCCGTGTGTACCTCAAATCCTTTTATATGAATATACCAATGACGTTGGTTCTTCTCCTTTTTTGTTGGAGTGAAATCTTCATGATATAGTACATACTGATACTCATCCTACTAAGTGAACGTACAGGTCACTGCGAGTATATCTAGCACACTTCTATCTTAGGTTACAAATGCAAGGGTCATTGCAAACAAAATGAATACTGAGTACTTAGCATAAGAGGGATCTCCCATGTGTTTGGTGTGCTTGTCATGCAAGCAACATTCATGTCATCCTAGCGTTTATGCTCTGATGCTTATGTTAACTTGCTACATTAAAAGGGACAAATGTTCTAGTCATTTTGGCTTCTTGTGTCTCGAATGCTTACATTTAATCCTGACAAAACAATAACGTATGTTATATTCATATTTCCATGATTGCAATGTTAGTGAGAATTGTATAATATACCAGCTTTATTTTATATCCAGTGATGATAAATCGTCGAGGCTTGGTAACCAGACCTAGGGTTGCATTTAACATAGTCTTGCATTACATACTTCATTTGCATTAGCACGCAATTCGATGGTCATTCTATTTATACTACACATACATCAGATTTCTCCATGGCTGCACAAGCATTTGGTTCATCAATTCACACTCCTCAATGGAATACCTATGACTGTCAAGCAAAAATACGCAACACTACGTGAGATGTCAGTTCATACATATGTGTTCTATCTAAGTACAACATACATCTCATGTACATCAAAGTAAAACAAAATAGACAATGACATGTACACAGGAATACTTAGCTCAAAATCTCAGATATATATATATCAAAGAATGGGTCAGTACAAAAATGGGTGCTACTCGAGTGCAATCGATAAAAAATGATACATGTGGTACTGGCACACCAATCGATACATAGCCAGGGATCAAAATCAAAAATCAGATACAGAGCGTCTAACTTTGTCCTGAACCCTCACCTCCAGGAGGAGCAGGAGGAGAAGAGGTAGCAGGTGGCAGAGCCAGTGGTGGCATATCTAGCTTGACAGGAGGTTGTGCAGCTCCAGACTCTCACACGTACTAAGAGAATCACTGAACCTACAATGTCTCATCCGGTACTGCACTGGTATATGTAGCATAATAATAAGCTGCTCGCGCTGACTGAAAGTAGATCTCATCCTTTGCTAGCTCCAATGTCTACTCTGCAGTCTCACGTTCTCCCTCTGACGATCTATCTCCCGCTGTCTCTCCACTAGCTGCGCATCTCAGACTGCTACTACAATCTACAACTCTCCCAACTATCGGGAGGCTGCATGAACCTGCTCCCGGTACCTCCATACTGCATCTTGCACCCCACCTGCTGGCTGATCCAACATATCCTCATCTAACATCTCAGGTGGCTGCTGCTGTGGTGGTGCCTGCAGTTATGGTGGCACCTGCTACTATGGAGGCTCCTGTTGAGGGGCCTCCTCCTCTATCCTCTACCTGCGGTGTTGGGTCTGTCCACTCTCACTACCCCCGACACCTGGGTCTGATCCCATCTGACGTGGGGGAATCTTCATCTGCTAAACTCGGTGCTGGACTCGTGACTGCTGCTGTGGCTGAACTGGAAGCTATGGCTATGCCTGCTACTACTGGGGTGCCTGTCTCTCTATCTGCACTGCCTGCCCTACCATCCCCACTGGATCTATAAAACATGGGAATGGATGGCTAATCAAAAATGCCTAATATGTAGGAATCATCCCTACATCTACTACCTCTAGTAGGTAGTCCCACTAAACTGCAGCTAAACTGTGAATATCTATCATGGATCGCCCTGGATCCATCCATGGTGGCCATCCCTACTCAATATCCTTTTGCACCCTGGCATAGGCACAATACTCATGTGAAATGTCCTGGGGATGGCCATACTGCCACCACACTCGTGAGATAACAAATCTCTTGATCATGGATGTTGTCCTACCCACCAGAGGTCGAGAACTAAACATCCATGGCAGCTCTCTGGGGGCATCATCCCAGTCCTCTGTCTCTCTCCAAGGTCACCATACAATGGACACCAAGTCATCAAGATGTGTCCACTAGTGCTCAGTCTTACCCAGGTGGCCCTGGGTAATATCCCCTCGATATCTGCATATGTAGGGCTCCATAGGATCCTGAGCATCCTCAAAAATTATCCTACATACAGGAAGATGCTCCTAGGCCCAGATCTACAAAACATAAACTCCCGTTGCCATGGTCTTCTTCTCATGGAAGATGACCTTGTGCATCTCATGAAAAAGGTGAGCCAACATGCACTGATCCAACCCAAAGATAATCAGAAAGCATGACACGAACATGAGATTGGTTCCAAAGTTGATTACATGGAGATCAATTAATAAGCTTTTAAGGACTATCTCTAGAACAGAGCTTAATCCCAAGGAATCCAAGCAAAATACCTGGATACCTAAGATTGGTAGCATTTAAAAGACTATCTCCAGAATGAAGCATAATCTTTAAGGATCGAGACAGAACGTCTAGATACCTGAAATTGATAGCATTTAGAAGATTATCTCCAGAACAAAGCATAATCTTCAAGGATCTAGATAGAACACCTAGATACCTAAAAATGAAAGCATTTAGAAGATTATCTCCAGAACAAAGCTTAACCTTCAAGGATCCAAATAGAACACCTAGATATCTAAGATTGATAAAAGATAACAAAGTCCAATCATGAGTCATAGAATCATCCCCAGAACGAGGCTTGATCCTCAGGAGTTGAGGTTTAGACTATCCCAATACCTGTTCATCGAACTCTGAGAAGAGTTCTTATAAGGTTGATCAATTGATGAAAAGATAAGATAGATGGAAAAGATGCCAGATAGAAGGGAACAAGATGCCCTGAGTGATGAGAAGGATTCTGAGGGAAATTTGGATTCTGGGCTGGAGATCTCTACCATTCCTCTTTCCCCTATTCATCCTTAGGAACAGGACAAGGAGAAGAATGATGGTGAAGGTGGAGAGGTGGTAATTAAAGATAGGTGCATGGCTTGGAAAAATTTCAATGTTAGAACTTCCAAAATGGGTATTGTTAAAGAGGTAATGAACCCCCAAATTCTTGAAGAAAAGAAGGGTTAGCTCCAGATGGAAGATCTCATTGATCTAACCATGGTGGCCATTACAGATAATACAAGGGAAATAGGAATGAATTTCTTAATAATGCTAGAAACAATATTATTGACAATTTCAGGTCAATAAAAAGGTTATACCATGAATTGAAGGAGTTTAGAAAAAAAATGGATCAACTAGAGAACAAAAGGAAGAAGCCAGATAATGGTGATTTGTATGATTAGGGGGAGCACCTCAACTTGGTAGAAAAGAGAATTTAGAATTTGGAAAATTACAACCATAATCTAGCTAATTAGATGATTTCCATTCCGACTTCTGTAAATGATAACATCTGTTCCCTTGTGAAAATGCTGAAAGCTAGAGGTTTATTGGATAAAAATGAGGAAAAGGATAGAGATAGAGATAGAATGGAAGAGGACATGATAATAGACATTACCTTCAGCATCTTGGATTAGATTGGTTAGAAGAAGCAAGAGCAGATTGCTGAGTTACACAAAGTGTATGAAGTGGTAGAAACGATGTAGGAACTTGAGAGAAAGACAAAGGAATAAATTAGGTTTTTCTTTTCCTACCTTTTGGATTGTTAGACTATTGTAGTTTTTTGATAGTTGGATTTTTATCTATCTATTATTCTAGCTTTTTGCTTATCTGTTGTACTGGGCTTTTGATTGGTTGTTGTTCTTTGGTTGGGCTTTTGTTGCTTATTATCAACCATTTGAAATGTTTTAACTTGTGGGTTTCAGGATCCCTATAAAACCTTTTTTATGGATCTTATAGTGATGTCCATATTAACAACATTAGTAGATACTTTGGATCCTTGTAGGGAGATTGTGCTAATACATGCATGGTGACATCCTTGGCTTCCCTTGTTGGGCCAATGTATGGAGCCTTTATATCTAACCATTATTTATAAGTTGGGGAATACATTTCATGTCTGGTATGCAAGTGATGCATTTGCATATGTAATTTTATCACCTTGGAAAATTGTGTTTGATCTTACTAGCTAAGAAAACCTGATTGTTCATTTTATTATACCTAATTAGATGATAGTTCTACATGAATTTGTAATCAACCCAACTAATGAAAAACTAGACCAATTTAACTAGGTTATGACTTGTTTCTTTCTAAAAATATTTGCTATGATATGTTTTTGTAAAATTCCTTGTGAACTTTGCCCAACTTTCCTAGTTTGCATTATTTTTGTACAAGGTCTTGAGGTAAGTCACTTAGCACGGGTTGAGTGAGTTTTATTGTTTTACTATTTGGATTTTGGAATATGTATGCAACTGGATCAAATTTTCTATTATGCCAAGATCTCTCACTATACATACATAGACATACACACACACGTGTGTGTATGTAAGTACACACACACACACGTGTGTATGTAAGTACACACACACACACACGTGTGTGTATGTAAGTACACACACACACACACACTACTACATTTGGACCTGAATTGTAATGATTGCTTGTCACCCAAGTGATAGTACCAGGAATTGGCTCCTGTTGGATGGGTGTTAGAATTTTGGCATCACAAATTGTGATGACAAGCTCATCCATCATAATTGTAATGCCTAAAGTCATCACAATTTGGTAGAAAGAAAGGCCAATATTTCATCATCACATTGTCATAATTGTGATAGGCCATTATCATAATTAAGACATCTTACAATTTCACTATGCTATCACAATAGCGACACCCACACTCTATGGCCAATGGTCATCCATTAGAATGGTTGTTGCAAGTGTGATGGTATGTGACAACAGTGCCATGGGTGCAACGACTATGCATTGGATTTATCCATCATAATTGCAATGGGTATGTGAGGATAATGTTGTTGGTCAAATGACGTTCCATTGGAGCAAACTGGTGCAATTGCAATGGCCTGCTAAAATATTAAAAAATAAATTTTTTTGCTAGAAGAGGAAGTGGAGGACCCTTCAAACAATGATGCTATGGAGGAGGACCCTTCAAACCTTATTGCTCATGAGGAGAGAAAACCAAAAAATTGGGTAGACAAATAGATGGATCCACTATTCTTCCACTAGGAGGAAAAGGAATTAGGCAACCCATGAGAGGGAAACTCAATAGAGAGATTGCTAGAATATAATTCATGATGTGTAGAACATAATTTATCTATGGTTGGAATAGAGCTAGAACAATATTATATGATATCAATGAGGTTGCATTAACTATTGGAGGGGCAATTGGGAATTGGGTGTGGAGGGAGAGTCATGTGTTGTACTGCAGGAGGAATAAATTCTTGTGCCCATGGATTCAAATTGGTAGTCATGGCTTTTTACAATTGTTGTGCCTACAATATTCCTCAAAATATATCTTTGTAAGGGTAATGATAGAATGAGAAATCTAATTTTGAAAGTCATGATAGGGACAAATGTTTCCAAGTGGCCTTTTGGTGGTAGTCCACCTATTTTCATGTTAAGTCCTCAATAAACTAATGCTACACACAAAATGTATGTTGAATTCACAACTTCCTGCATGGAGAAATAATCACAATATTAGGCTTCTTATCTATAGTAATATAAAATGGAAATGGAAATGCAACACTATCTGTGAAACACTTGACCAAAAGTAGTATCAATCAGATAACTTAGAAGAATGTAAAACACAATCTCCATGAGAGTGGCCAAAGAGGAAACTGCATGACCTATGCTAAATAGTGTATGCATGTGATCAACATAGTAAAATTTATTTCTAACAAAGAAGATAATTTTTTTTTCATCATTGTCTTAATAAAACATGAGGTGTAGGTTTGAACAACATACTAAAATGTATAGGGCACTTCGTAGTTTTTTTCATCATTCTATTTATAAAAGATATGTTTCAATTGGCTTCTTAGCCATGGGTGTATCCTCAAGAGTTGAGTGAAATTTCTGTAGCACGACATGTTCTTTAGATGTTTTCCTTGTGGTATGATTCAATGTTTGTTATATCTCATATCTTGACACATGATGAGATATTGTGTTGTATTTACCTATCTACACATCTCCTAAGGTATTTACCACACCTTTTTATTTCTTAACATTGTTTTTATAAGGTCCTTTAAATGTGGTGCAACTTCATTCATGAAGCATAAATTTCCTCCTTCTAAAACAAACTCTATTTTCTCTCCTGCAGGTCTACCTAATATTGCAAATGTCCTCAATTGCACAAGGTCTACTTTAAGTATTTTCTTCAAAATCTATTTATCTTTTATTATCTAGCTCACTAATAGGCCTTTTCTTCCTAGCAGCAACATTCTTCATTTGATTGCATTTTGTTTTAACAACTAAATTTTTAACACCTATTATTATTTTGCACAAATGAGGTTTATATAAATAAATTTTTAAAGTACCAAGAAACTCTTTTATGACACATTAAAATATGATCTTGCATGGAAAATTTACACTAGATGTTGAAATCCTTCCATGTCTATCTAACTCCAATGTGTTTTGAAGAAACTCTAGTCTATGAACAAGACAATCACACCATTTTTCCAATATAAGACTAAATATATGTGACATAATGGAAAACCAATATACTAAGAATGTAATTCAATTGCATTAATAGAAATCCCTAAAATAATATTAATAAAAAATAGTTTTCTATCATTATATTTATCTTTTTATGTAAGTTGTACTACATTATTCATCATACACATTTCAATTGAGAAGAGATTGAATCCAATTTTAAGTCGTGAATTTTTTAAAAACTCTTTTTATAATATCTAATTTCAATAGAAAATATTTAATACATAGCGTTATATAAGTATCCCCTAAAATTAATGAGCAATGAATGTGATTTTGTGGAGTGTTTAACAAGAATCACTTTCCCCTAAATAATATATACTAACATATTGTGAGTATGATGTTAAAATCATGCTTAATAACTCACAACATTATGTAGAAGATCACATGATTCAAGAACCCGTTGTGATGGTTCTAGTTGCTTCTATCGTAGTTCAAGTTAATCTTGTTGTTGTTGATGGTGTCACCAGAGCACCTTTCCTTGGTCCTTGTGATGTCATTTCCACTCTGCCCATTGGTGTTTTAATGGGGGATGTGTGTCTTCCTTGCTTGTCTATTTCTTGCAGGTTCCTCTTTCTCATATGGTTTTGGTCACAACTTCTGTTGGTGTGGTTGTCCCTATGGTTGCTAATATTTGAACTCTGCAAGCATGTATATTCCATCTCTAAATTAGTATGTTGTGACAAGGCTCATTGGATAGAACATAGATCAAACTAATATTCAACAAAGGATAATTGAAATCAGATCACAAAAATCAAAATGCAATACTCTTATTTTAGTACTTAGCCAATAGAGAAAGTTGTATCCCAAGGACTGAAAATGTCTAAATTATCATATGGAAAGGGCACATGTACAAAGTGGTGCATCTCTTCTTTAAGGGTATACATATATGTTGTACTAAAGTTAAATTTTTTCTAAAAATAAATGATCTCTTATAAGATATTAAAAAGACATATTAATTATATAACACATAACTAAAGCTTCTTTGTATCTGATACTATAGTTATTAATTTTAATTAAAAATATCCATGGAAGACACTATGATACTAAACATTTATAATTTCTTAAGTAAAATGATTTTACTTCCATGCTTACCATAATCTATATCATAATTCAGTCCAAATCCTTTAAAAATCTTGAAAAAATAAATGAATTTAATCTATAGAGAGAAGACATAAAGAAAAACACCTACGTACAAAGTATTTATCAAATGTAGGCCTTCCAAAGGCCATGTTCTTTCAAGTCCCTATATAAAAGAATGGATGTCAACATGATAGCTATTTTTATATATATATCTAAAAATGTTCATATATACATGAATGGATTTTGATATGATAGCTTTATATATGTATGTGTGTATGTATGTATGTATGTATGTGTAGAGAGAGAGAGAGAGAGAGAGAGAGAGAGAGAGAGAGAGAGAGAGAGAGAGAGAGAGAGAGAGAGATGAATTTTAACATGATAGCTATTTAAATGTATAAATATGTTTCTTGAAAAAACCTTGACTAGGCAATTTGTTGCATTGAGTTTGATGTTCAAAATAAGTAGCAATGATTTGAGAATAACAATCACAAAAGTTGATTTAGAAATGCCATCAACCAAATTTAGAATTTGAAAGGTTGAATGGTGGTTCTTCTAGATTGTGTAGATATAAATTATGCGTAGTGATTGAGCAATGTTATTTCTCAATTAGATTATGTAACAGTTTAGTTCAAGAATGAATATATTAGATTGCATTTAGTAATGATGTGGTTTCACAATGAACACTTCATTTCTCCTAGAAATGGGGACCCCCTAGTAAATTTTTTGTCTCCCAAAACCCTACTCTAGGGACTAAGTCATTTTGGAGCTCCACTTGAACTCTGGGTCCTACCTTTTTTCTCTAACTAAAAAGATCTAGTTGTTAGAATTGGGAAAGTTTGGGAAAAAAGAGTGCTTCTATGCTTAAGAGTGCACATGCACACCTATTGATGGTGCGCAAGTGTGCTAAATTTTTATGTGTGCCCTTATCTCCCTTTGGAGTTGTGCACCTGCTCACATGCATAGGTGTACACCCCCAAAGGGTGTGCACATACCTAACAACATAAAACCTAAGTTAAAGGTGTGCACATGCACACCTATCCAAGGTGTGTAGGTGTGCACCTTTGAAGCTTTGGAACCTACACACCAAACACTAAGACAAGTTGTGCAGCTCCCCAAGGTGTGCACATGTGCACCTTTCATAGCAACACAATAATGGTGCACAGGTGTGCATCCTTCAAAGGTGCGCAACTATGCCCCATTGTAACAAAAGAATAATTTAAGTGCAATGTAAGGGTGCGCACATGTGCACCCCATAAGGTGTGTAGGTGCACACCCTATTTGAACATTTAAGAACCCTTTGCATAAGAAAAGGGTGCACACATGCACACCCTAGAAGGTGTGCATGTGCGGACCCTTAGTTTTTAAAGTTTGTTTGATTAAAAAAGTGTACCTAGTGCACGCCAAAGGTGTGCAAGGTGCGATAAAAACTGCCCATCAGAGGCATTAATAGGGTTCTTGAGTATTTTGGTTGCGTTTTGCATTCTAGGGCTAGGTTTTTTATCAATTAGGGTTTGTTTTGGATTATGTTTTCAACTCTTTGGACTAATGTTTGCTTCTTTGTCTAGGTAGAAAGACATCCTTAACTTGTCAGGGTCATAAATTTTGACCTAGAGCTCGAAATTCAAAATCATTTACATCGTTGGAAAGAAGAACTAAAAATCTAATTTCAGTCCCTAAAATAGTGAACCTTTGACTACCCAATTTTACATATTGATGAAAGTTTCAACTTGAAATTTTGAGCAGAAGACCTTCCAAAAAACTTGTTAAAAATGCCTAGAAAATCTTGTTTAAAAAATATGAATATGTTTCAAACATTTGATCATTTTGGATAATTTGGATCTATTGGTCTCTAACTAGGAAGGATTGGCTAGAATGAGAGAAGAAAAATCAAGCAATTCACACTAAAGATCAAAGATATAGAGGTTGGACACATGAACTAGAATAGGTTCCTCATTTTATGTAACTATTAATGACAAGATTCAACACAGGTGCCTTGGAATTTCAGATAGAAGAAGTAGGAGTTCAAAGTTATGAAAATTTTTGGCTAGAAAAGGGTATAAATCATCAAAAAAGGAAAAAATAAGTACACTAGAGTGCTCCCAGACCCCGTTTGAGGAAAACCAAGAAACCATTTTCAAAACTGAGAACTTTGTTTTTTTGGTGAATTGAGCACCTTGCACAAATTTCATTAAGGTGCACTTCTCCAAAGGGGTGCAAGGTGTGCTATTCATAGAGGTACATTGATAGTTAGTTGCCAATTCCAAATTTAGAGCTTTTCATGCATAAAAATGCATTCTAATGGTATTTCAACTGCTAGAAATGCCTGGGGAAGGCCAAGCTTCCATTTTTAGAGCTTCCAGTGGCTTCTAGATCCTCTTACAACTTCCTTCTTCTTATCTACTACTTCTTTCTTTGTTTTAAGACATGTAAAGTCTCATGCACCCATTAATTGATATAAACAAGGGTGGAGTCCTACTTAGCACCATTTAAAGAGTTAGTTTGTACATGATTAGATTTGTTTTATTTGTTTTAAGCATATATTTGTATGAAGAGATCTCTCACTCTCATCACAAATTGAGGAAATGATTTCTTATAAATTTAGGAATGTGATATGTATTCTAGGCCATTATTTTGATGCAATAATATATTTTATTGGTGCTCTCATTTAGAGTGTAGTTATTCTTGCTTGAGTGTGTTATATTTTGTGAATGTTCATGGAGTATAATGGAGCCAATAGTTTTGTTGTGTTATTTTGATTGGGCAATCTTTTAATTCTAGTGTTTGCCACATTTTTACAAATTCTACTGATGTACTTAGTTGGAGAAGAGATCACCCTATTGTTCATGCATAGATTTTTTCCTTGCATGAGCACACTTTTCATGGCCTTGCGATATGATGAAAAGTGAAACATCTTATGGTTGTTAAATTCCCATCAACGATTACATCAGTGGAATTAATGAAGCGCTACTCTATTTTCATTGGTTACCTACTGATCTTTTTAAAGGCTTAGCTTGCAGATGTGTTATTTTCATCATTAATGTCCATTAGGAATTTACTTTTCAAGTTATTTTCTTAAACTTCTTGTTACCCTATCTTTGTTATTTTCTTATACAAACACTTGGTTAAATTAGGAATTCATATAGTTGGATTGTTAGATTGCATTCACTAAAAAATAAAAAAATACAAAAAAATATTTCTTTTTGTGTGGTTATTCTTTTGAGATAGGAAGCAGATTCAACATCTTATCCAAAATCAGTCAGAACTAGTAAAGGCCTCCTCAAGAACACTCACATTTATATTCTACTGAGTGGATTCCAGTAGGTTGCAAGATTGCCTAGAACCTTGGAGTTGATCTTCGATCATCTTTTCAAGAGAGGAATTCGAAAGGATTCCTACCATTAAACATCATGCAAAATGGCAACCCAACAAGTAATCTAGCATTGTGATAAAAATATTAATTATTTATTCATGAATTGAAGTGTAACAACAATCTTCATAGACCCAAGAAAAAGATTTGTTCTAATGGACCCAATGGATATATCAATGTAATTATCCCCATTGAGAGTGCAAGAAGAATCATGTTCAATAAATGAGGATTATGTTGTTCAAAAGAAAGAGTCTTAGTAGATGGAGAAATATGCCCTTTATTGTGGGTAATAAACAATATTCTAACTTTTCCTAAATTGTTGTTCTTTTGATTGTATTTAGATTGAAAAGATGTAAAATGAATTTCAAAACCCAAATTAGATCTATACTTTTTTCTTAACACATAACTTGGGCATTTATAGTTGAAGAGTGGTCATTGTGGTGTTGTAATTTGGTAGGAAATAAGAGTTGTGCAAACCTTGCAATGACTTGAAAATTGACCAGCAAAAAAGCATGAAATATCATAAAATATTAAAATGAAATGGTGAAATTGGCATTTGGAAATAGTAATTGAAATATAAATGTTACCTGCTTTCTCCATTAAGCATTGCATCTCATATAGAATACATAGTGCAAGTACATTCTAAAGGGACTAGTGTTTCCCACTATCAAAAAAATGAAACATAGGTTCAAGTACATGGCATATTATGGTAGCCTCCTTTGCTAATTTGGCCATGTTTTGAAGATAAATATTTGACCAAACTTTAGGATCCTCTTCTTCCTCCTTGTAATATTATTCAACATATCACTACACTCAAAAGAAATAATGAGAGTAGTTCATGAATCAATGTATACTTTAGAATGATCTAATATCATTTGTTTTCACTTACATATCATCTTAAAATGGAAATATTTCCATGTTAAGAGTGTTCAGCCCTTTGAGTAAGTGGTATGGGGTCATGTCAAGTATATTGAAAGAGTTTTTACATGGATCTAGCTATTTTCCCCCTGTTCTACTTCTCTCTCTCTCTCTCTGTATTTATAGTGTATTTCTAATAAACTGCTTTGTGAAACTAAGGACTTTGGCCTATGGGTCAAGGAGGACCTTTTGAGTGAAGGTCAAAATTGACCCTAACCTAGGTCAAGGATGAACTCGACCCTGACCTAGGGTAGGGTCGATCTTGTCCCTGACCTTAGGTCCCATTTTCAATTTTTGAAAGTTTTGTGATCTTGAGTTTTGAAAAGTTTCTTTTCCTACATCTGGGTCAGTTGTTTCAGGTTTTAGAATGGTAGACTCTTAAATTACATTTAATCTAGGTCTATTCCTATGGGTTAAGGTTAAATGGGGATTAATACTCCTATGTTTTCCTTCTCTAGAAGATTGTGCCATATATCTCTATATAAGGAAGACTTCGTCCTTTATTTTGACATCTACAATCTATGCACAATTGATCTACAATCTATCCATGATTCATAAGAACATTCACGATCTATGAGTGAATCCCTACTATTCATAAGGACATATTATCAAAAATTCTATCAAGTATTCAAGTTTTCCATTGAAGCTAAAGGATTGAAGCATTCAAGCGTTTGAAGGGATTTGGTTCAAGCATTCAAAATCCTAGATCTAGCAATCATGGTGGTGTGATCTTCCTTCAAGATCCTTTGTTCATCTTCAAGATCTATTCATTATTCTATAAAGGTGGATTCTAAGCATACAATCATGGAGGTTTTGATTTACATTTGTTAATGTTATATTCAAGCTTTCATATTAATATATTTGTTTATATTTCAAATACAAATTGTATATCTATTGAATATCATAGCTTTATTGTTAGATTTACTTCTATTACTTTCTAACATTCTCTATTTCAATTCAATTATTAAGGTTGATTCTAAACCTTGGTTTAACCAAGGAAAACCCCTCATCTAAACAACAAAACCATTTTTCCTATAGATACAGGTGTGGAACAATGAATTGAAGAGAAGATTCAGATACCCTTTTTGTCGAGCTTGCAAGATCTACAAACAAAAAAAATGTTAGAGCAGTGCAGGTCAAGGTCAAATTTTTGGGGTACAATTATGCCCTAGGGTAAGACTTTACCCTATGAATAGGGTCAAGGTTAACCTCCCTTTAAAAGGACACAATATTTCTGGGTTCTCTCTATCTCAACATTTTCAGTCTAGAACACAAACATCAAAAAACAACACTTTCTAGATTTATCCTATTTTAAGGTGAGTTATTTTCTTTTATTTATTTCAAGATTTAAGCACATAACCCCCCATAAAAAAAAGATCATAAAACATCCTTTCTCCTTATTCTCCATCACACGATCCATTTTTGCATTGATCACTTTCTTGTGATTAATCAATTCGGATCAACACATAGAAAATAGGGTTAAGAAAGGGAATCTTATTTTTTTCTATTCATTTTGGTGAACCTGCAATATACAACTCTTTCTTTTTGGTGTTACATTTAAATCTTTCATTAGATTTCCTTTCCTATTATCTTGTGTTTTCACCATCACTATTCATTTTGATGAACTCGACATGCTTACCCTTTTTTCTTTTGTGAAATTAGATGCCTTATTGTGTTTTGTGTTGTTATATTTCATTTCATATTTGTTAGATCTTTTCTTGCATTAAGATTAGATTTAGATTGTGATTTTTCATTTTAAAATTCAAAAAATAAAATAAAATCTATACATTCAATAAAAATATAAAAACATTTCTTGTATTTCATTTACTATGAAGATGTTTTGGTGTGTAGTTATGTTTCTTATTACCCTTCTTTTAGCATCTCTTTACCATAATTCTGAGGTTTTTGAGAGTATCATTCATTTTATTATGTTTATGATCTTTCATTTTATTCTCACTTATGGTTTTGTAAATTTAACTGATAGTAGTCTTCTTACATTCAAAACTTTTCTTAAAGATTTATGTGGTAGACTTCTTATTCTTTTGGATTATTTCATACATTTGGTAGCTGATACACAATCTCCTAATCCTCCTAATATGAATCTTATTATTCCTAATCTAATACCTAATTCTTCATCTCTTGTCCCTAGTTCTTCACATACTTTTGAGGAGGTTTAGCATATAGTTTAGGATATAGATGTGTAAGACTTCTTTGATTTACCTTCTCCTTGTTAGAAACAATAGTCTACCAAGATAAGTGAAGTTGGGGGGGTGGGTGAATCATCTATCCAATAATTAAAACATTTATCAACCATAAATAATATTAACCATTCAAAAAAAGTAAATAATAACCATAACAATATGCACATACACAATTACACCAGATATGTTACCTAGGGAAACCCTTGAGTAGAGGGAAAACCTCGGTGGGAATGATGCCCACAAGATGATGTACTAATATAAATATTCCTTGTTAGAAGATGGACACTATTAGAAGTCTATTACAACATTTAGTACATATGAGTTCCTATTAGGAGACTTTGAATCCTTATTAGGAGACTCCAACCCTATTAGGAGTTGTGTCAACCCTCTTAGGAGTTGTGGAAGATAGAAGGGCCCACTGTCTAAACAGCTTTCAGGGCAAGACAACTGAACTCACTGTCAAACTAATCTCTCAACTATTCTTTGTAGAATAATTATTTGTACTATACTTTAACCCCTTTCCTCTATCTTGTCAACTAGAAAAATTACTATCAGACCTTGCAGATTAGGTCATGAACCTCAGATCCAAATATCAAACCTCAGATCTCACAATAAAACCTTGACAACAAAGTTCTCACCAACTTCACTCTACTTTGCTTATCTTCGCATTCCACTTTTCATGCTACTTAAAATTATTCACTTGAATCCTTACATGATAAAGGAAAATGTCCTTCCTTTATACTAAATTCATAAAACAATTTCTTGAGTTGGCTATTACATCTTCTCAATTAATTATTATAGGACCTCATTAAAAACACGTTACACTTAGTGATAACATTAATATTTCACCTTGTAACTTGAATGAATTTCTATATGTGTAACATTATGATGAGAAATCTTAGCTATATCATCTTTAGAATGTCTTCTTCACATCTTTAACTTTAGTTTTTCAGAATAAGAATTCTACTAAGAGATATAACAAGTTTACCAGAATATGCTTCTGTAAACTCTATCTCAGAATAGTCTTCACTAAAAATTGTATAATTTCTTTCAGAATTAATATCTTATGCTTCCCAGGTTAGCTACATATACTAGACACTTAGTAGTATCACCCTCTAATCTCACTTAGTGAAAATGCTCAATTATCTATTCGTACCAACTTGATCTTTCCACTATTCTTCTGTAAGATACCATAGAAAACTACTATGTTGACATCAATGACAAACAAAGTCATGAATGTAACATATCATCATGATAATGATCTAATCATGTTTTCTACTCCCCTATAGAAACATCATCAACATTCATGCTTCCAAAAATCTCCTCCTTTGGTATTGATGGCAACATAGATGAAAAACATCTAGTTCCAAAAATACCAACAATAAAAGATTGTTAACCTTCTTTTTCAAATACTTTTCATCAATCATTCTTCCCCATTGATATACCTCAATTTTCTCTAAATCAAACCATTTTCCATGGTCAAACTATTTTTTCTCAAACTATTTTTCATGTTGTAACTTCTCACCCATTGACATCAATGTCAAAAGTTTCAACAACCATCAATCTCTATAACAACTATCTCTAACTTGCTCAAGTGTCCAAAGATACTATTCAAAAACAACATCCAAAATAAGTCCTAGACGACTCTATCCATCATAGATACTCCCCCATATAGGAAGCATCAACATTCAGTCTAGACAAATAATAGTACTCTATTACACTAGATTGATGCACTCTTGCATCATCTACTCTGATGTAGGAAGGGGCATAACCCATAACATACCTCACAAATACTCAAAAGTCTCTTTGGGAAGAGGCTTGGTGAAAATATCTGCAATCTTCTCTTTGTTTCTTACATACTCTAATTTAATTTTTTTTTCTGCAACTTTTTCTCTAAACATGTGATATTTGATAGAAATGTGCTTAATCTTAGAATGCAACACTAGATTCTTAGACATATTCATTGTACTTGTGTTATCACAATGTATGACAACAGGTTCATTGAATTTTATCCTTATATCTTTTAGCATTTGCTTCATCCAAATAACTTGATTATAATTGTTTTCTACTACAACATATTCTACTTTTGTTGTACTTTGTGAGGTATAGTCCTACTTCTTGCTTAGCCAAGAAACCAATCTTCTTCCAAGAAAGAAGGCTCCACCACTAGTTGTCTTTCTATCATCCATACTACCTACCAAATCAGCATTAGTATAAGCATATAAAGTGAAATCATTAGATCTATCATACCACAATCTAAACTCTAGAGTTCCCTTCAGATATCTAGATATCCCTTTTGCTACTGCATAATGTGCTTCTCTGGGATCGGCTTAAAACATTGCAACAATTCCAACTACATTTATATATGGCCTTGTATAAGTCATATATTGCAATCCTTTGATCATAGATCTATACTTCTTCTACTCAATAGTAGGCATCTCATCCTTTGTAGATAACTTGTATCTAGTTACCATAGGTGTTCTAATGGGTTTACATGTTTTAGAATTGAACATTTTCAATAGATCTTTCAAATACTTATTTTGAGAAATAAAGATTCCTTTTTGTCTTGCACAATCTATAATCCTAGGAAATATTTCATTTCTCCTATCATGCTCATTTAAAATTCCTTCTTCATTTCTTCTTTGATAAATCTAAGCTTTGTCAAATGCTTGTCCAACATTTCATACTGAGTTCTAGGTGCTTTCTTCAATACATACAATGCTTTCTTCAATCTGTATACTATGTCCTAGTCATCTGTTATAGGAAAATCTTCAAGCAGTTCTATGTATACCTTTTTTTCAAGTTTTCCATTTAGAAATGCTGACTTGACATCCATTTGATACACCTTGAATTTCTTATGTGCTTCATAGGCTAGGAATAACCTTATTGCTTCTATTCTCGCCATAGGAGCATAAGTTCCATCATAGTCTATTCCTTCTTGCTATAAGTAACCTTTGCATACCAATCTTGCTTTGTTCTTTACAACTTAACCTTGTTCATTCATCTTGTTCCTAATTACCTATTTTGTTCCTATCACATTCTTATCTACTAGTTTGGGAACCAATTCTCATGTCTCATTCTTCACTATCTGATCCAATTCTTCTTTCATAGCTTTCTTCCAATAGTCATCTTTACATCCTTCATTTGCATTCTTTGGCTCAACTTGAGATATCAAACATAGTTCTTCATTGATTATGCTTGTTGCTATCACACCTTTGTCTTTGTTTCTAATGATCTATTTAGGTGGATGATTCTTTGTCATATTCTTTCTAGAAGTAGGACTTGTTATCTCAACTCTTAGCTCTGTTGAAGGTTTCAAGCTTTGTTCAAGCCTTTTCTCTCCCTCATTATACAAATCGTTATTAGTCTCAAAGAAGACTTCATCATTCCTTGGTTTAGTAACAACATTCTCATCATCAGAATTGTAGTCAACTACTCTTTCTTGTATCCTAAATTTCTCATCAACTCTTACATTTGCACTCTCAACAGTAGTCTTAGTTCTTAGATTATAACATCTATAAGTTCTCCTTTTCAATGAATAACGAAGAAACATACATTCATCACTTCTAGCATCAAACTTACCAATATCATCATCTTTTTTGATATAACATTTACTACCAAAAATTCTGAAATACTTAACTATAGGTGAGTGAGCAAACTATAGTTCATAAGGGGTCTTGTTTGTGTCTTTCTTGACTTGCACTCTATTCATAGTGTAGACTACTATATTCACAACTTCTCTCCAAAACATCTTGGATACATCATTCTTAGCTAATATAGCTGTTGCTATTTCTATTATTGACCTGTTTCTTCTCTTTGCAATGTCATTTTGTTCAAGGGTTCTTAGAGCTAACAACTATCTTTTGGTTCCATTAGCTTCACAAAAGATATTAAACTCATTTGAAGTAAATTATCCTCCTCTATCTAATTTTAAACATTTAATCTTCATACTTGATTCATTCTCAACTCTATTCTTCAATGTCTTGAACTTATCAAATTCCTCATATTTTTTTTTAATAAATGCAACCCACATCATTCTAGAAAAGTCATAAACTAAAATCATGAAATACATTTCACCATAAAATCTTTTAGTCTTCATAGGACCACTAAGATCTATATGTATAATCTCCAATTTTTTCTTAGTAGTAAACTTCTTACTATGAAAAGAAGTTTTGTTATGCTTTGCCAATACACACTCCTTGAAAATTATGTTCGTAGGCTTCACAATCTTAGGTAAATCTCTAACTACAAACATACTATTAGTCTTCACAATTCTATCAAAGTTTATATAACAAAATATCTTATGCCATAACCAATTTTCATCTACCTTTGCAAGAAAACATGTCATTTCAGTAGGATTCAGTTGAAATACATTACCTCTAGATTTGGTTCCTATTCTAATTACCTTTCCATCTTTGTCTCTAATCATGCATGTCTTCTCTGTGAATTGTAAATGATAACCTTTATCCACTAGTTGTCCAACACTTAGAAGTTTTTTTCTCAAACCATCAACAAAATGTACATCCTTAGTGTTAGTCTTACCATCAAGAGTTATAGATCCAATACCTTTAACATGGCATGTTGCATTTTTTCAAACTCTGACAATGCCTCCATCATGACTTTTGAAGTCAACAAACTTGTTCATATCACAAGTCATATGATGTGAATAACCACTATCAATTATCTAATCAAATTTATTTTCAACCTATGATACCAAAGCTATTTTCTCTAGACTTTATTCATTAATAGCTACAAATTCTATTTCATCATCATTATCACTTAATGCTTGTTAATCAAAATCATCTTCTTTATTTGCATACAAACACTCTCTATCTCTTTTGGGTTTGAAATTTCCTCTATACATTTCCTCTCTTTTAGGACACTTAGATGCATAATGACCAAATTCATTATAAGTCCAACATTTAAAGATTTTCTTACCATCCTTTTCTCTTCTTACTAGAAGGTCTACTCCTATCTTTCTATCCTCATCAGATTTCCTACTACTAGCAAAGTCTCCTCTAGCACTTGCGCTCCTGAATAAACTAGGTTTATTATTTAGGGCATTGAAAGCTATTTCTATTTTGATCAATTCTCTAGATTTTCTAAGCTCATTCTGAACTACTTCAAGTCTCCCAAGTAATGTTTCCTTTGTGAAATCTTTGGTACAAGAGATCAACAACTGTATCATTTGAACTACTTTCTTAAATGGTGGCATTAAGCTTTTCAATATCTTTTATATCACCTCATCATCTTACTTGGTTCCTCCTTGGGATATAATACATGTAGTAATTTCTAATATCCTACCTACATATATTCTTATAGTTTTATCTTCCATCATTTTAGCATCTTGAAATGCACAAATCTAGCTTTGTAGTCTCAATTTCTTAGAATGCTCATCACCTTCAGAACTATTTTCCAAAGCTTTCCAAATCATATGAGAAGTATCAAGTGACTTTACCTGGTTGTACTCAATTTTAGCAAGTACAGACAATAGTGTTTCTCTATCTCTCATGTCACACATGAAAAGTTCTCTATCATCATTGCTACAAGATTCCAAATCTTTTTCAGTAATGATTGTCTTTTATGATTTTCTCAAAATCCAATACCCTGGACCCATACACAATAGACATGTCTTAATCTTTTCCTTCTAGCTATCATAATTTGTTCCATCAAACTTTTGACTATCCTTTTTGAATATGTTTTCCATGAAACTCCCAAAGTTGTTAAAGTTTATCTTCAAGGACTTGATGCTTTGATACCAATTGTTAGAAACAATAGTTCACCAAGATAGCTTGGGGGGGGGGGGGGGGGGCGGGGGGGATGAATTAGTTATCTAATAATTAAAACATTTATCAACCTTAAATAATCTTAGCCATTTAACCAAAGTAAACAAAAACTATAACAAAATGCACATACACAATTACACCAAATATATTAACTAGGAAAAACCCCACTAGGAATGATGCCCACAAGATGATGTATTAATATAAATATTCCTTGTTAGAGGATGGACCCTGTTCGGAGTCTATTACAACGTTTAGTACATATGAGTCCATGTTAGGAGACTTTGAATCTCTGTTAGGTGATTCCAACCCTATTAAGAGTTGTGCCAACCTTGTTAGGAGTTATGGAAGATAGAAGGACCCACTATCCAAATAGCTTCTAGGGAAAGACCACCAAACTCATTGTCCAACTAATCTCTCAACTATTCCTTGCAAAATAATTATCTATACTATAATTTAACTCCTTTCCTCTATTCTGTCAACTGAACCAATCACTGTCAGACCTTGTAGACTAGGTCGCAAACCTTAGATCCAAATATCAAACCTCAAATCTCACAATAAAATCTGGGCAATAAAGTTCTCACCAAGTTTTCTCTACTCTTCTTATCTTTGCATTCCACTCTTTCTGCTACTTACAATCATTAACTTGCATCCATGATAAAGGAAAATGTCCTTCCTTTATACTAAATCCATAAAACATTTCCCTAAGTTAGCTATTAGATCTTCTCAATTAATTATTATTGGACCTTATTAAGAACATGTTACACTTAGTGATAACATTAATCTTTTGTAACTTGAATAAATTTCCATACATGTAACATTATGATGAGCAAGCTTAGCTACATCATCTCTAGAATGTCTTCTTCAGATCTTTAACTTTGGATTTTTAAAATAATAAGTCTGCTAAGAGATATAAAAAGTTTACCAAAACATGCTTCTGTAAACTCTATCTCAAAACAATCTTCATCAAAACTTGCATAACTTCTTCCAAAATTAATATCTTATGCTTTTGAAGTTAGCTACATATACTAGACACTTAATAGTATCTCCCTTTAACCTTACTTATAGAGGATGCTCAACTATCTATCTGTACCAACTTGATCTTTCCACCATTCTTTTGTTAGATACCACATAAAACTGCTATGTTGACATGAATGACAAACAGTGTCATGAATGTAACATATAATCATGATAATGATCTAATCATATTTCTACAATATTCCCCTATAGAAGTATCATCAACATTCATGCTTCCAACACTCCTTATATTAATGATGATATTAAGGGAAAGAGTAAATACACTTCTTCTAAACCTATTATTCTACCTTATACAACCTTTACTAATGAATATGATAAACAATAACCTCATATAGAAGATTTAAATGATATGTATAGTGTAGGATATATGATGATCACTAAACAAGGTTATAAAGGTTTAGGTCTTGGAGTTAATGAGAATGGTATTAAGTATCCTATTCATATAACCTCTAAACTAGATTTTCATGGTGTTGGTTGTTTGAAATCTCAAGTTAAGGAAGGTGATGTCAATCATCATCCTCCTCTTTAAAAACTTCTCCCTACACCTACTTTAGATAATGCTAATATTCTTCAAGGGGTGGCTAAATAGGTGTATATTGTATTAATGAATTCCAAAAAATAAATCTTTAAACCTATACGAAAAGATGTCTTATCAAAGTACAAATGCCCTTTTCATTATCATAATTCACCATCACTTGTTGGTTATAGATATTTCAAATTGTATGTTCATGAACAAGTTGCTTTAGGGATTATATATCACTCTCATGCAATTTTATAATTCCTTCATAATTTTGATATAGGGGAATCCCCTCCTTCTTATATAATATAGATTTATTCTCCTATTATCTCCAGATTAGGGGACAAGAGGTGTATTTTCATCCAATCTCTTAGGATCCATTAGGCCTTTAGCATATTTTGTGCCTTGAGCTTAATCGGTATTCTTTTTGTTCTATGTCTCTATGGTTTTGTATTATGTTTGTAAAAATCCATATAATCTATTCAAGATATCTTTTATAAGACATGTTTTGCAAAGGATGTTCCTTGTCTTCCTCCTTGGGGAGCAAGGTTCTTACTTCTTTATCTTTGACTAGGGAACTGCTTTCCTAAGCTTTGCAACATTTGTTTATATTGCAATATTATTTTATTATTCTAATAGATGTTTTGATTATGGATAACCTTTTTATATGCGGGGTTGTTTTCCTAGGACATTACCTCTTTTTTATGTTGCAAATTATGTTCTTTATAAACTCTTACCCTTGCTTTGGTGTTAGAGTTATTTTCCTCATTCCAAAGATTCCTTTTCCTCTTCTTTATAAGAGGTTTGATGATTTAATCTTTGTTCTCAATTGATTTGAAAGCTAATATTTTATCTAAAAGTGCTTGTCTATGGTGGGGGCTTGTTGGATCTCTTTCTTTGAAGATTCTATTTTGTTTTTGTTTTTCACCAGAAGTGACATATCCTTTTCACAACTATCTATGATCTTTGATGTAGGGGTCAATACCCTTTGTTAAGACCATAGTGTACATTGTTGTTAACAATATATCTCCTTATGTTGTGAATTAGGTATCCTCTTTCTCTTCATTATCATGTCTAGTAGACAACCAGGATAAGGAACGAGACATATATAGGTCTCCCTTGTACTATATATATTTTATTTTATATGCTAAATCTTTGAAGGTAACACACATAAGTTGCTAAATCTTGAAGAGACACACATTTTTCTAATTATATATATATATATATATATATATATATATATATATATATATATATATATATATATATATATATATATATATATATATATATATATATATATATATATATATATATATATATATATATATATATATATATATATATATATATATATATATATATATATATATATGCTAAATCCTCTAAAGGTAACACACATAAATTGCTAAATCCTAAAGTGACACACATTACTAAATCCTCTAAGGGTAACACACATAAATTGAAAAATCTTGAAGAGATATGCACCTTTTCAAATTTTCAATATGGTAAATCTTTTGAAGGTAATGCACATAAGTTGCTAAATCCTGAGAAGACACATATTTCATATTCATAGTGATACAAGAAGGTGGATCTATGAATATTCTAGAAGCATTTTGAAGACACATTTACAATTACAAGCACAATTTATGGGTGAAATATTAGGTTTGACCACCTTTTTGGCTCTCCCTCTCCCTCTTAGTGATTCATGGTAAGGTTGGCATCTTACTAGGCAAGGTAATCACTTTTTTTCTTTCTTTTTCTCTTTCATGCTAGTAGGACCAAATCATGAAGCTATGCTATTTATAGTGTTTCTCTTATCTTTCTTAAGTAATCACTTATGTTTTTATGATAGATTTCCAAATATGATATTAGTATGAGAAATATTTCTTAGCGAGGTTTCTTGTGCTAGTTGACTTGGGTTTGTTTAACACTAACCCTTTTTTTGATGTTGCATTATTTTTATTTTTCTTGGTTTTCACACCCTTGTGTGTGCATGTTGAGTTAGAATTCTTACCTTGGGGGTTTACGTCCTTAGCTAACTATTATTTTATCTTGTTATGAATCCATTTGGATCTCTTCTTTCTTCTCTTCCTTTCCCAAGAATTTGCATTGAGTCCATACTCTTGCTAAAGTGGGGGCTTAATGTATTCTCTTAAAATGGAAGCATTTCCATGTTAAGAGCATTTAGCCCTTTGAGTAAGTGGTTTGGGGTCATGTTTCTCTCTCTCTCTCTCTCTCTCTCTCTCTCCAGCTTATTTCTGATAAACTACTCTGTGAAACTAAGGAATTTGGCCTCTAGGTCAAGGATGACCTTCTGGGTCAAGGTCAACCTTGACCCTGACCTAGCTCAAGGATGACCTTGACCCTAACCTAGGAAAGGGTTGACCTTGTCCTTGAACCCAGGTCCCATTTTTAATTTCTAGAAGTTTTAGGATCTTGGGCTTCCAAAAGTTTCTTTTCCCACTTCCAAGTAAGCTATTTTAGGTTTTGGAATGGTAGACTCTTAAATTACATTTAATCTAGGTCTATTCCTAGGTGTTAAGGTTAAATAGGATTTAATTCTCCTATGTTAGCCTTCTCTAGGAGTTTGCACTCTAGATCTCTATATAAGGAATCTTTCTTCCCTCATTTTGACATCTACAATCTATTCACGATCGATCTACAATCTATCCATGATTCATAACCACATTCATGAGCTATGAGTGACTACCTACTATTCATAAGGAGATATTATCAAGCATTCTATGAAGCATTCAAGTTTTCCATTGAAGATCAAGGATTGAAGCATTCAATCTTTTGAAGGGATTTGGTTCAAGCAATCAAGATTCATCATTCAAAACCATAGATATAGCCATCATGGTGGTGTGATCTTCCTTTAGGATCCTTTGTTCATCTTCAATATCTATTCATTCTTCTATAAATTTGGATTCCAAGGATACAATTATTGAGGTTTTGATTTACATTTGTTAATGTTGTGTTCAAGCTTTCATATCATATATTTTTTTACATTTCAAATAGAAATTGCATATCTATTGAATATCATAACTTCATTGTTAGATTTACTTCTATTACTTTCTAATATTCTCTATTTTAATTCAATTATTAAGGTTGATTCCAAATTAGGGTTTGACCAAGGCAAACCCCTCATATAAACAATAAAATCATTTTTCTTGCAGATATAGGTGTGGAACAATGAATTGAAGAGAATATTTAGATACCCTTTTTGTCAACCTTGCAAGATCTATGAACATAAATTTTATCAGAGTAGTATAGGTTAAGGTCAACTTTTTAAGATAAAATTGTGCCTTAGGGCAAGATTGTGCCTTGCCAATAGGGTTAAGGTTGACCTCCCTTCAAAAGGACAAAAGATTTTTGGGTTTTCTCCATCTCAGCATTTCTAGTATGGAAGGGATTGTAAATTTTCTAGAAACTATACATAGACATCAAAAAACAACACTTTCTAGAGTTATCCTATTTTAAAGTGAGTATTTGTCTTTTATCTATTTCAAGATTTAAGCACATATGCCCCCTATAATAGAAAGATCATAAAACCTCATTTCTTCCTATTCTCCACATGATCCATTTCTGCATTGATCACTTTCTTGTGCTTAATCAATTTGGATCATCACATAGAAAATAGGGTTAAGAAAGGAAACCTTATTTTCTTTCTATTCACTACTATTCAAATTATTCTTCATATCTCCCAATTTATAAAAAAAGTTATCAAATGGAATAAAAAATGATTGCAAATAAATAGAAACAATAGAATACCTTAGAGAGGAATAATGTGAGAAAATCCCATAGAAAGCTATTCTTTCAAATACTTCATACATTGCAACTAAGTTTCATAAATAAACGAGTTTAACTATGGTGTCCTTTTGCATTTCTTGAAATCAAGAGATTCAAATAGTTAGTTGTCATAGGCTAATGTTGAGCTTCACTTGGTTTTGAGAATAGTTTAATATTCTCTACTAATTAGGACCAGCCACATGAAGGTGGAAGCTCATTTAGCCCCACCCCCCTAACATCTACATTCTCCATTAACATCTAAAATTCATTTATTCTATTGATAAAATGTAACATTTATAAATTATCACATGATAACATTCATTAACACATTAGTTTCATTAGAACATTCATATTATCATTGAAACATAAGATTCATTAGAACATTCACATGAATATTCAAAAGAACATAAATAAAACATCTATACATAAACACCAATCTTTATCAAATAAGTTAGCATAAGTTCACATGAACCATTTCTATTTTATTTCTTGTCCTTTCCTATATTGTTATAGAGAAATATCCAAGTCGTCATCGATATTTTTTCTCACCCATGGACATGCACTCACTATCCTTTGCAAAGGTTTTTCCTCTACAATAAAAAATAGAAGGGTGAAATTTAAAAAAATTAAGACTTTAAAGATTTTATAGAACATTGTAGTGCTATTTACCTTGTCCAACCCTATCATCTTGCCCATTGGCTTAGACCTCAACATGCTCATCAAGAACAACCTCTAAATCCCCTGTAACTATAATACAAGATGTTTTCTTAATCCCAAGAAATATTATAATTAAACTTGTATTACTACACTAAATTCAATTAAAAATGTTTACTTGTATTAATAATTCAAAAATAAAAAATTGAACAGAAAATACATACCTTGAGTACTAGGATCTACATTCAAATCACTGCCTCCATGAATCAAGAACTAAATATTGAATAACATATGAATTTATCACATAACTGTACATTTAATTCTTGTCATTTATAATCAAACCCACCTTGAATATTAGCTAATAAAACACCCTATCATTGATATTATTCTTCATCCATCTCATCATTAGGATCATCGTCATTGTCGATATTGTCACCACCACTATCCCTGTCGTTGTCATCATCATCATTGTCATAATTGTTATTATCATGATCAGAAGAAGCATCATGATCATGATTAATAGCTATTAGAATCAAGTTAGAATAACTAAGAGGGGGGGTGAATTAGTTATTCAAGGTCCAAATGTCCTATTCAAACTTTTCACTAAGTTTAGTGAACCAATTTATCCATTCATTCATCCAAGCTTTTACTTATCTAATCAGCAAGTTACTGTAAATCAACATACAAGTATAATACACAAAAAATCAACACATGATACAATGATTTATGTGGAAATCCAATTTGGGAAAAACCACCAGTAACATGCTACTCAACTCTCACCCTTCTGAAGTGATGCCTTGTGAAAGGCTTGCCCTGTTAAAGGCTTACAACACACACAGTGAAATGTGACCTTGTTAGAGGATTTAACCACCCTATTAGAAGTGGGCCTGGTAAAACGACTTTAGAACATTCACTTGGAATGCCACCCTATTAAAGGATTTACAAATGACTGTTAGGCCAACCTAAGTCCATAGGATTTTCAAATCTAATACAATTACTGGAGAGTATTAGGAAAATCTTGACCTGACTACAACATACAACTTATCTTGTAGATCTCAGATCACTTCTCTGCTCATACCCTTGCATGGCCCTCTATCTTTTCAACTCTTAACTGCTTACCTTATCTTTCACGATTTTTCTCCTTGAGTCTACATACTTAATGTAGCAGTGCAATCATCTCTTCATGACCACTTGTAGAAGTAGAGCCTCTATTCTCTTCCTTCCCCTTCTTGACACTCTTTCAATCACTTCACAAATTTGACACTTCTGTAGCTACAGTATCAACAACTCTATTCTCCTTGGTTTATGACTTCTTAAATAGAAGTCTTAAAGTTTATTTTCCCACTCAATTCATCTTTTCTTCAATTTCAATTCGCATGGATTACTCATACTATTTCCTCTAGAAACTTCTTGAATAATCCATTAGAATTTTCTCAAAAATGGTTTACATAGGATTCTGTGCAACAACTCATCATCCTTATCCTCCAACTTGTTCACAAAATTCAATGTAACCACTAAGTCAACTTGGATTTGGTGATTCTTCATTATTTGAAATAATGCAACAACTAGACACTATTAAAATACTAGTGCTCAGCACATACTTTGTTGCTCAGCATCAACTATGTTTTTCCTGATGCTCAGCACTTAAAGATTACTTAGCACCTACTAAATTGTTTTCCTGATGCTCGACACCTAATCTTTCACTCGACACTTGAAGATCACACAACACTAAATAAAAATGTCTATTACTCAACTTCTACTAAGAATTTTCTTAGCTTCAACTGATTTTCTCAGCTTCAACTGATGATCAAGGTTAAAGCTTTGCAGTTAAATTTGTTGCAACTTCTTCGTTCAATTATGTCTAAATGTGACCATCCTCTCTACCTTTGAGTATGTTATCACTACACTACTTAACCATTGTCTTAGCTGATCCTTGCACTTCATTACAACATCATAACTCAACCTTTCCCTTAGGTGCTCTTGTTACATCTTGTTGATCAAATCCTCTTCATCAATCAACTAAGTGATAGTGCTTGAATCTTATAAAAAAATATCATTCCTACAAATAGCAAGTTTGGCATCAATGGAAAAACAATGATTGAAACATTCTTTTACAACAATCTCCCTCTTTGATCTTCAATCAACAATGAGCTTTTCAATCAGATTTCTAACAATTTCCCTCTTTGGCATTGATGGAAAACCAAACTGATCAACCATCAAACTAAACTATTCCACCAAAAGCTTAAAATAAATATTAAATTGTAACATCACATTGCCTACTATTTTTCTGATTGTTTCATTTCACTTCTCCTTTTTTGACACTTCTCCCTTTTTGCTACTATATCCTTTATCTTTGTCTTTCTTCCTTTGTATTATTCATTTTCTGCTATTCTGATAAACCTCTAAAATCTCATCCCCATCTTTCATCTCCAACAATTGTTGATTAGTTGTTCACTTCTCCCTCTTTGAAAACAATGCCAAATATATATTAGCATCTTTAATATGTAGCTATAGCTCTTGTAGATTTACTCAATCTTTCCCTCTATCATCTTACTTGTGACTGATTTGAAGTTTTCAACACTTCTATTACTTTGGGCTTAGATTCCAAAGTAAACATCCTCTGTATCAATGTGTAGAATCTTCAACATTAAGTTTATTTGATGTAGGGCATTCTTGTTTTTGCTTTAAGTAGCCTTACCTAGGGGTATCACCCCTAACTTACCTCTAAGATACTAAAAAGCATCTTTAGGTAGTGCTTTTGTGAAGATATCAACAATCTATTCCTTTGAGCTAACATATTCCATCTTCACTTATTTATCTTCCACTAGCTCTCTTATATAGTGATACTTAATTGCAATATGCTTGGTTTTAGCATGCATTATTGGATTCTTTGATATATTGATAGCACTTGTAGTATCATAATAAATTGTCATAGGCTCAATTACCTCTTCCTTCATACCTTGGAGCAAATTTTTGATCCACACAATATTAGTGCAGTTTATAGTAGCTGCAACATATTCAGCTTCAGTAGTAGATTATGAGGTGCAACTTTGTTTTTTTCTTGTCCATGTAATTAACGTTTTTCATAAGAAAAGTGCTCCTCCACTGGTGCTTTTTCTATCATCAATGTCACCTCCCTAATTTGCATTAGTGTAGGCTCTTAGTTCAAATTTCTCATTTCTTTTGTAGTACAAACCAAAGTCATCAATTCCTTTCAGGTATCTCAATATTATCTTTACTGCCATTAAGTGATTTTCTCTTGGATTGGTAGAGAATCTTGCTACTATTCCAATAGCTAATGCAATATCTGGTCTACTATGGACAACATATTGTAGCTTTCCAATCATTGACCTATACAATGTTTGATTTACTTTAGTAGATTCATCATTCTTAGATAGCTTATGTCCAGTTGCCATTGGTGTGTTGACTAGTTTTGAGTATTCTAGCCCAAATGTTTTGAGTACTTCTTTGATGTCTTTAGATTGAGTAACAAATATGCCATGCTTCAACTGATATACTTGTAATCCAACAAAGAATTTGATTTCTCCAAACATTGACATCTCAAATTCATGCTTCATTTGATTTGCAAAATCTTTGCATAAAACATCTTTTCTTCCAAAGATTATGTCATCAACAAAGATTTCTGAAATCAAAATGTCTTTACCTTCCTTAGCTTTGATGTACAAATTTTTATTGTCATCTATTCTTTCAAATCCTATTTTTATAAGATATTTGTGCAACCTTTTATACCATGCTCTTGGCACTTGCTTCAATCCATAAAATGCTTTGTGTAGTTTGCAGACCATGTCCTTGTTCTTCTCATCAAAAAATCCCTCTAGCTGTTCTATGTAGACTTCCTCTTCCGGTATACCATTCAAAAAAGATGAATTCATGCCCATCTGGTAGACTTTGAAACCTTTATATGCAGCATATGCATGTAATGTTCTTACTCCTTCCATTCTTGCAATAGGAGAAAATATTTCTCCATAATCTAGTCCTTCTTGTGCATGGCCTTTGCAAACTAATCTGACTTTGTTTCTTATTATTTCACCATTCTCATCAAGTTTTTTTCTAAACACCCACTTAGTACCAATCACATTCTTATAAGCTGGTCTAGGAACTAGAGACCAAGTTCTATTTTTCTTAATCTGATCTATCTCTTCTTTCATGGCCTTATACCAATCATCATCTTGTAGTGCATCTTTGACTATTTTGGGTTCAATCTTGCTCAGTAGACATGATTCATTTTTGAGGCCTTCTTTCCTCATTTGATCCTTTAGCTTTAGAGTCATTTCATTCTTCTTCATTAGGTAATTCATCATTCCTTTCATGTATTCTATTTTTAGAACTAGTTTGTTCACTTTTTACATTTTGCAGCTCAGCTTCTGAATGTAACTCAACATTAATAGGCTGAGACTTGGTAGATACTAAAGTTTGTTGCTAATTCTCGACTTGATTTGTAGTATTGTCTTTAGTTGTCATTCCTTTGTAGAAGTATACAAAGGATCTATAATCCTTTATTTTCTTTGACTCATTATCCTGAACTTCTACATGCTCATCAAAATTTACATTTGCACTCTCCACAACTCTATTAGTGTTAGTATTCAAACACTTATATGCCTTTCTTTTAGTGGAGTACCCAAGAAATATTCCTTCATCACTTTTTGCATCAAACTTGCCATTTCTAGTGTCTTTTAGAATATAGCATTTACAACCAAACACTTTGAAATGTTTAACATTAGGTGAATGACCATACCATAATTCAAAGGGTGTTGCATTTGTACCTTTCTTGACTTGAACTCTATTCAGCGTATAGACTGTAGTATTTACAACTTCTCTCCAGTACTTAAGTGCAACATTTTTCTCCATCATCAGGGTCCTAGCACAATCAATCACTGACCTATTTCTTCTTTCAGCAATACCATTCTATGGTGGAGTTCTTGGTGCTGACATTTGCCTTTTGATACCTCTGTCATTGCAAAATACTTCAAATTCTTTTGATGTGAATTCACTTCCTCTATCTAACCTTAAGAATTTTAGGTTCTTTCCTATTTCCCTCTCAACTCTAGCCAAATACCACTTAAATATTTGAAATGCATCATATTTTTGTTTTAAAAATATACCAGTCATCATTCTGGAATAATCATCTACAAATAGCATTATATATCTGTCTCCTAGGTAACTTTATAATTCTATTGGGCCACATAAATCTATATAAAGTAACTCTAGAACTTCATTGGAAGTGTATGCCTTTATTTTGAACTAGATTTAGTCATCTTCCCTAGTTGACATTGTTTACACATTTTTTTTTCAGGTTTCTTTAACCTGGGCAATCCTCTGACTTTGTTCTTCCTGCTAATGCTGATCAGATTATCAAAATTAACATGACACAACCTTTTATGCCACAACCACACATCATCAAGTCTAACAATTAGACATGTTTCTTCTTCCGTATCTAGGTAAAATAGATTACTCCTATTTGTTCACCTTTTCTTATTAGATTTCCATAAATATCATAGATCTTGGCAATTTTGTTTCCAAACTCCACTTTGCAGCCTACATTGCCTAACTGAGATACACTCAACAAGTTGTAGTTCAATCCTTCAACATAGTATGTATTATCACATGAATTTTTTTCTATAAGTTTGATAGAGCCTTTTCCTTTGATTTGACATGGGGCATCATTACCAAATCTAACACTATTTCCATCATATTGAGTAAAGGTGGTGAACTTACTTTTATCTCCTATCATGTGATGTGAGCATCCACTATCTATGATCCACTTGTTATTCTTGTTCACATAGGTAAATAGTGCTATTGCTTCATCTTCATCTTTGTCTGATTCATCCTTCATGGCTACATAGACTACTTCATCATCATATTCATTAGAATCTTCTTCAACAATGTATCATCTCTTTCCTTTCTCCTTGTAATCTTTGCTATCATCTTCTCTTTTGCTTTTGAACTTTCTTCCTTCTCTAAAGTTCTTTTTCTATGGATATTTTGTAGCTATATGACCTACTTCATTGCAATTGAAACATATGATAGGGAGCTTACCTTTGAATTTTTCTTTGCCTCTATGGAATCTCCTGGTCAGTAGTGTTTCTAATTGTTCCACATCTTCCTCATGTGTGCTGCTATCATAGGATGCATGTTTTCCTTTTCTTCTTCTTTTGCTTGATGTGTCATCCTTAGTATCTTTTATTGTCATTTTGGATTTCAAAGCAGATTCAAGGTTCTCAAGTCTATAATTGTCAAAATTAGATAGCTCAAATGTAGTCAGTCTTCCAACTATTCCTTCAAAAGTTAGTGTGTTTCCTTGTACACACCTTAGCTCTTAGCTAGCTAAAACTCTAATAGCATAGATAGGGAGGAGAGTTCTTATGTATTTGTTGATAGCTATTTCTTCTTCCAATTGTTCACCTAGACTTCTTATTACACTCATCACTTATTTCATTCTTGCAACATACTGAGCACCATTTTCACCTTCCTCCATCTTCATGTCATCAAACTTCCCTATTAGGCTTTCTCTCTTTTCTCTCTAGACATTCTAATCTACTCCATAGATTTTTGATAGGGTTTTCCAAATCTTGAATGTAGTGTCATAGTCTTTGACATCATCATATTTGGCATAGCTGAGTGCAGAGGCAATCTCCAACATTGCTTGATTATGCTCCTTCTTTTTGTTCAAATCATCTACTTTAGATGCTCTCTTCCAATTGAAATTTGTGTGTAGTCACCTATTGATCCAAGGTGCAATTTCATCAAACTCTACCATGCAGAAAATTTGTCTTTGTTAAACTTGGGAACCTCTCTCTTGGACATCTTGATCTTCCTACTTGTAGTACTTTGAAACTAAATCAACAGAAGGTTCTGATACCAATTGTTATAATAAAGTTAGAATAATTGAGAGGAGGGGGGGGCGAATCAATTATTCAAGGTTCAAATATCCTATTCAAACTTTTCACTAAGTGTAGTGAACCAATTTAACCATTCATTCATCCAAGCTTTTACTTATCTAATCAGCAAGTTACTATAAATCAACATGCAAGTATAATACAAAAAAAATCAACAGATGACACAATGATTTACATGGAAACCTAATTTGAGAAAAACCACCAGTAACATGCTATTCAATTCTCACCTTTTTGAAGTGATACCCTATGAAAGGCCTACCCTGTTAAAGGCTTACAACACACACTGTTAAATGTGACCTTGTTAGACGATTTAACCACCTTGTTAGAAGTGGGCCTGGTAAAAGGACTTTAGAACATTCACTTGGAATGCCACCCTGTTAAAAGATTTACAAATGGCTGTTAGGCCAACCTAAGTCCATAGGATTTTTAGATCTAATACAATTGCTAGAGAGTATTAGGAAAATCTTGACCTGACTACAACATAGAACTTATCTTGCAGATCTCAGATCACTTCTCCACTAATACCCTTTTCTGGCCTTCTATCTCTTCAACTCTTCACTACTTGCCTTATCTTTCAAGATTTTTCTCCTTGAGTCTCCATACTCAATGTACCAGTGCAATCATCTCTTCATGACCACTTGGAGAAGTAGAGCCTCTGTTCTCTTCCTTCCCCTTCTTGACACTCTTTCAATCACTTCACAATTTTGACACTTCTGCAGCTATAGTATCAACAACTCTATTCTCCTTGGTTTATGACTTCTTAAATAGAAGTCTTAAAGTTTCTTTTCCCACTCAATTCATCTTTTCTTCAATTTCAATTCACATGGATTAGGTAGGATTCATTGCATCTAAGCCATATTCTGTTTCCTCTAGAAACTTCTTATATAATCAATTAGAATTTTCCCAAAAATAGTTTACATAGGATTCTGTGCAACAACTCATCATCCTTATCCTCCAACTTGTTCGCAAAATCATATGTAACCACTAAGTCAGCTTGGATTTGGTGATTCTTCATTATTTGAAATAATGCAGCAACTCAACACTATTAAAATACTGGTGCTCGACACATACTATTTTACTCGGCGTCAACTATGTTTTTCTTAATGCTTGACACCTAAAGATTACTTGGCACCTACTAATTTTTTTTTCTAATTCTTGGCACCTAATCTTTCACTTGGCACTTGAAGATCACTCGACACTACCTAAAAATGTCTATTACTCAACTTCTACTACGAATTTGCTTAGCTTCAACTAATTTTCTTAGCTTCAACTGATGATCAAGGTTAAATCTTTGTAGTCAAATTTGTTGCAACTTCTTCATTCAATTATGTCTAAGTGTGACCATCCTCTGTACCTTTGAGTGTGCTATCACTACAATACTTAACCATTGTCTTAGCTGATCCTTGCACTTCATTACAACATCATAACTCAACCTTTCCCTTAGGTGCTCTTGTTACATCTTGTTGATCAAATCCTCTTCATCAATCAAGTGATAGTGCTTGAATCTTATAAGAAAATATCATTCCTACAAATAGCAGGTTTGACATCAATGACAAAACAATGATTGAAATATTCTTTTACAACAATTTCCCTCTTTGATCTTCAATCAACAATGAGCTTTTCAATCAGATTTCCACTCTAGATCATAGTCCACTTCTTCCTCTTCCTTGGTATCTTCTTCTTCCATCGCATGATACTTTATCGACCTTCCCCTTGGATCATGCCTAAAAAAAATGACCAAGCTAGTTTATGTGGAACCCCTAAGTAAAATGCCTGCTCACATTGACATGATAGAACATAGGGCTCATCCCCAATTGGCTTGAACAACCTTGTATTAATCATTGGAAATCCATTCTCATGCTCAATAATAGTTCTATCAGGATCATATTGATTGAGTGATAGTTTTTACAATTTGACAATGAAGATAACCAATTTGAATAATTAAAGTCATAGTCAAGTATATAACCAAAAAGCCATAGTATCAATTTTAAGATTCTTGAGATGTAAGTCATCTGTAGATGAAATATTGGTCACTTAGAAGATTGCACTTATCCTAGAATCACAAGTTCTCTTCATGTAATCTAAATCTTTGATGAAAAATTTATAACAGTTGTAGAACATAGTCTTGTGGTGTTTCACCTACAATAATGTCAAACATGTATAAATTATTCCATCATGAGTTCAAAAACATACAGTTGATTAACAAACTTATAAGTTCTTAGAGATCTCTTAAACCATATGCTAAATCTATTTTCTTTTGTGTAAGATTGATATCTCCATTACAATGATCTTATTTAACCAATGAAGACACAAATTCTCATTTTAATCCATGACAAGAATGTTTACATCATTCAATCCATACCATCATCCAATCTTTGATTGTTTGAAATAAACAAATGTATTGCATCCTACTCTTTAACAACTGTACAAAAGTTAATAATGACTTACAAAATATTTATTTTGAATATTAAAAATTAATTAACTACAATAAAATCTCATAATTTATTACCTTTCACTTTCCTAAATCTACCTTTCCCCACCAAGTACTCACCTTCAATTTTTTTAATGGCATCAAGATCCCAAATACAATCTATATGGGTCTTTACTGCAAGATTAGGAAGATATTGAGTAACATACACCATCATCTTGTATGCCATATATCCCACAATCATAGAACCCTCAAAATGTGCTCTTTATCAAACCAAACCCTTCAAAAATTTCAATTGTCCCTTAATCATCCACATTGACCTAGGTTGTACAGGTCCACACAAGTCAATCTCCTCAATTTGGTGTATGAGGTAGTGTTCTTGTTGATTGAATAAAGTTGAAGGTAAACACTTTTTCATTTCACACATTAGTAGATGAATTCTTTTCTTCCAATATTTTATATCTTCTTTATGGATTTCTTTAGATGAAAACTGCCTACAAGGGATTCAAAAAGAAAAAACATATAAACATGAGATTTTACAATATATTACTTGTTTGATATATCGAAAAAATATCACTGGTTACCTCATATATTTTTCAAGATCATATATCACTTATTTGATATTATTGTTGAAGTTGTTTGGGAGCAATAGGGGTAGCACATAGTACAACAATTGTCAACTGATCATTTCATTCTTTTCTAACACAATACAATGGAAATCGAATGTAGTTTCACAAATATATTGTAAATACAAAAGACCATGACTTACCTTGATGAAGGTATTCCAATCATGCATTTTCAGCCCCGTGTCAAATTCACTTTTCTTTAATATGAGATTGCTTATATTTGGAAAAAATCCTGTAGGAAATCAATTTTTTCTTATGACTTCTTTTATGGCATTACTTTCCTATTCCATTAATAACCAAGGAATGACACTTTGACTGATTCGGTCTCCATTGCTATTTAATTCGATGATATTTTTCATTACATGATTGGAATCATGAAAATCACTAAAATTCTTGGCAAACTTTCCTTCATTACACCTTACATCCAATATTTTCCATAGTGTCTCTATTATATTCTTTCTAATATGTATGTTATCAAACAAATGCACAATTTGTAGCTGCTCGTAGTAGGGTAGCCTACTAAATTCCCTAGGATAACAATTTAGTCCCTTTGGAAGTTGGTTAGTACTGATACCTTGACAACCTTGAATTCTATTATATTCCAACTACCATAGGTGAGGTGTCATTGTTCATGGCTCTGATGTAGTCTCTTCTTTCCCATTGAAAAGATATTTTTTGACACTTCAATACTTATATTTTTTGTGGAGGAAGTGCCTATTCTGATCAAACACCTACTTTCTTAAACTTTTGGAATGACAAGAATTTATCTTTGGACCACACATTGTACATGAAAATTTACCCTTTGTTTGAAGACCTATAAGATAATGATAAAATTGGATTAAATATGTTCATTTTTGAAATTATTATTATTATCATGTACAACTAGATTTCAACATAACATACCATAGAAATGTGTCAACCTTGGGGCATCATGAATTGTCCACAGAAGCATTGCATGAAATTGAAATTATTTTTATTCAATTGGTCTAGAGATATCATACATAGTGAAACCATTCCATAATACCAATAACTTTTTGATAAGAGGTGCAATATATACATTCATATCTTTCACTTGGTACTTACCTAGTTGAAAAAGCAACATCAGTTAATTATTGTGGTCATTTCACTCCAAGACTTATAATTACATGAGGTAAAAATAAAATAATTAAATACCTAGAAAAATCATTTTGAACATAATGTGCTCCCTCTTTATTGACATCCATGGTGGAAAGTTATTGTTGATAAAAAAAATAGGCCATACGGAGTAAATAGATCTCATCTCTCCATATGGATTGAAACCGTTAGTTGCTAGAGAAAGCCTAAGGTTTCAAGGTTTTTCTTTAAAGTGTGGCCACTTTTTCTCTATATCCTTAAATGATAAACCATCCATAGACATTTGAATAATGTCATCTTGACTTCTATTGCATCCATGGTAATTCATAAATCATGCCAAGTTATTGCACCTGAATAATCATTTAAGACATGGAATAATGGGGATGTAGCAAAGAACCTTGCAAGTAACCCTTTTTGTGACTTTATCATCTCGATATCTGCTCATATGACATTCAAGGCATTTTGTTAAATGTTCTTTATGATAAATTACATGATCTTGAGTATACATATCTATTGATTGATAATCCATTCCAATATGTTTCATAGTGGCACATAATTCTTAGTATGTGTAAGGGAGAACATTTGATGGTGGTAACAAATAATCACCTTCAATCTAAAGAAAAAAATATTAGTCTTTAGTATAAACAATCTTAATGGTACACATTTCACCTTTTATAGACTTGTTGCCAAATTTTAGTCCTACCCTTGTAAAAATTAAAGTCATTGGGGTAAAACTGAGTTTGTGTCCAAGTATGATGTCTAAGTATCCTCTACGTTACTTACTTCCCATCTTTCTTGAAGTACTTTACTTTCTTTGTTTTCTATGTCCTCCCTTGCACTACCTGTACCTAATGATTATAAGTTTTTTATAATGCACATGAGGTCTAGGTGATCTAGGCATGGTTGGGATGTGTTTTGGTGTTTTCTCGATGAGAATTAAGTTATTCATGTTTCTCAATCTATTATCATGCCTCAACATCCTTTCTCCTATTGGTTTAGAGCAATCAAGTTGGGTTTTCTAATTAATGAACTTAATCAAGTGCATATCTGGAAGAAGCTATGAAAGTAATCTAGAAGCTATGGCATAATGGAAAGACCCATGAAGCTGTAGATCTAGGTTAAGAAGATCATTCATGTTGTACATGTAGATTCTACCTACAGAAGGAAAATAATAGATCTTTGAGCTTTGCACTGTGTATTAATGGAAGTGAAGGTGTTTTTTTCTACTTCTACACCATAGTGATTAGTAAGACATCCAAGGATTCATATATAAGAAACAAAGCCATGTTGTTGGAAGAACTATTGTGAGCTCTTCATCAGTAAGACATGCTCAATACCTAGCCTTGAGGCCTTCAGATTGAGGTTAATGATAAAATGCCTTTAGCTATACTCTGTAATCACCTAAAAATGGTCATCTAGACTATTAGCCCCCTCTCAGCATTTTGGCTAAATTAATTTAATCATTTATCTAGACCAAATTGCTAATAATCAATTTATTTTATTATAACCTATAGTTTGACTATGCTACCATAAGTTCATTATTTGATTAAAAGAACATGTCCCCTTTTAATTAAATAAAAGATCCCATTCTTCTAACCCACTTAAAGTGCACACATAAAGTCATTTTTCTATTTTACAATTAAAAGAAAAGGCTTGTGAGACTTTTTGTCTTATGTGACAAGTCAAATTATATTCTATTGGATGACTTGTGTGTGCACATGGATCACTCCTATTTGCGAATTCCATTGTCGATCATCCACCATCTTCATCTTGATCTCTACCATCCATATATCTTTAAAAGGGAGAGAGTTTTCCCTCTCAAAGGCATTCATCTTTTGAATATTGTCATGCTGCAAGTTTTCTAACAAGTTTCTTTGGAGCTTTGTGGAGAACTTCTATTTCTTGTTTACATTCTCTCATACCATAGCATTTTAGCTTAGATTCATGTTGCATGTTAGTTTAGCTTCTATTTTGCAATAATCTATCTCACATAGCTTAATATTTGGATTGTAACACCCTCATCCATGCTTAAAATAGCTGCACTTTTCATATTCATTCTAGTTTAATCTTTAGTTGCATTGCATTCTTGAGGAACTCCTTGGGACATTTGCATTCTTACATCTTGTCTTTGGAACCTCCCATTGCATGATTTACTAGCAAGAAGTACATTTCTAAAGCTTGGCTGAGAGCCTTCATGCTTGAATACTAACATCTTGCACTCCGTGGATAGGGAGCTCTAAGCCGACATCCAAGCATTCCAAACTCATGGAATCGTTTGGATAGAAGGGTTTAGAGTGGGACACTTTCGAGTGTGCATTTTTGGCGCCCACCATGGGGCATAAATCAAGTTTCTAGGTCCAATTTCTTTCATTTCTTATCTTTAGTTTTTTTATAGCAACATATTGGATCTAAGCAAGTGCTTTTGTAGAATTATCACTTTGGTTTTAAGGCCAACCCATAAGTAGATTTGTTTGAAGGCCAAAATCTAGTTGGTTTAAAGATTTGATCATATCTTTTAAACCGCTTGGAGTTTGGTTCTGAATTTTTTTTTACAAGTTGGGTATGTGTTCAAAATGTATCAGTCCAATTTTTAAAGCATTTTGACGTGATTTAAAAAAGTTATGATATTTTCTATTTGTTTCATAAGAAGTCATTTTTGATTGCACATTAGTGTCTTTTTCAAAAAAAATTACATTTACAGAAAGGGTTTTCAATTCTAATGGGGGTTCTTTTTTTGTGTTTTGAATTTTGAGGTCATATTAAGGATCAAAAATTCGATTTGATAAATTTGGCCTGTTTTGACAAAATTGATCTCTAGAGCGCAAATGAAGAGATTTTTTTAAATTTCTTAAATTTTTGGAAAGCTCATTGATTTTTAAAAGGGGTCTCTTATTTTATTTTTATTTTTGGATACAAAATCATAGCAAACAAGTCCAATCTTGTTGACTAGGTCAAAATCAAAGAGTAAAAATGAGAGCAGTTGTGATTAACTTGCACTTTCTTTGCATGCACTTGGTTGGAAGATAAATTGGATTTTTGAGGCAACTCACCACTTTTTATTATAGATTTTTATATTATTTCACATTAACTTTTGGTGCTAACAAGTTGTGATTATAGGTTGCTATCCTTATGAAAAAAAAATGAAACATTGCATAAAAAGAACGCATGTTAAAGCTTCAAATGCGCAAGGGCTACTAAAATTATTTGCAGGGCTGCCCAAAGCATAAAAACTCAAAATTTCTTACTTTTTTATTTTCATGTATGGCATTGACTAATTGTTCATTTTTCATAGGCACATAAAACTTGTGATTGGAGTCTTTTGGTAATAGGAGACTATGCTCTTCACCCTTGTGGTGAATCAAAAATTTTGACTTGCCATTTGGTTTCAAAAGAAAGGGCTAATTGAATCTTGTTGGCGTGTTTGGGAGAAAATGATTGGAATAGGAGAGTATGCTCTTCACCCTTGTGGTGAACCAGAAATTTTGACTTCCAAAAGTTGATCCACTTTGTGTAGTTAGAATCCTTTAGAGGGCCTGCTCTCGGACAACCTGAGAGGAACGACCCAAGTGGGGACAAGCCGATTACCTGGCTCTTCCAACCCACTATAAACTCAAGGCTACCAAAGACACAAAACTTTGGTAGACGTAGTGTTTGTCTTTGCCTAGTGTGATTGCTTATGAGATTTCGACCATATGGAGATCACTAGGCAAGAATGCTTAAGGTACTCTTGTGGTCATGAGATCAGTTACTCATTGCAAAGTGAGGTGTCTCGTAATTGAGAGCAAGAGGAACACTATGAATGGAAGCCCGATCTAAAAACCCTAAGTTAGTAACTACCTTTTTTAGCCGCTCAACTTCTTGGTGCAAGGATTGATCCTAGTGGACTACCCGGATCACCCCAAGATTTTACACTCACCATCTGTGTTCCCTTGGTTATGCTTATGGCATTTTCATGACAAAGCCAATATCTCTTGTGGGAAACCACTTAGTGTGAGGCAAAAGAGCATCAAGCGTAGGTCAAGTTGTTGAGTAATGAACCATGTCCTTTAGGTAGATATTGCTTGATGTGTTCTCGAATGTGGTATACCTATGAAAATCTTTTGAACATACACATGACAATAATTCTAAGGAATTCTTTTGAGACCTCAAATATGCTTGTATCATGTAAGGTTGCTTTTTCCCTTGCTTGATTGTTTGAAGACTAATCCATGTGTCACTATCTTGCTTGTAAAGAAATTGCTTTTGAACATCAAACTTGCTATGCTATCAACTATTGTCAAACTTTGCCAACCAAGTCAAAACATCAAATGAAAACATTTTCTTGTGTTGCTTGCTAAGGGTAGTCTCATCATTTGATTTTTATTTTCTATGTCTCTAGTTCTTGAGCATGCTTAAAGTGACTCTTTGGCCTTGGTGCTCTTGGTCTTTCTATCTTCATGGTCTATGCATGCTTGCTAGTTATCCTTTTACTAAAATGGTTACCTTGATTTCTTGACTACACTCTTGGGTTGAGAAAGTTGTTCACTTGTCACCCTACTTGCTCTATCTATTTGGCTATTTGGGCATCTTGCCTACCTATTGACTTGAGTCATTCATGTCATAAGTTTCTTGGACATATTGTTTGACAAGTCACTTTAATCGCTCTCTACTATCTTGGAAAGTGAACACTCTACCTCCTATAGTTTCAACATCAAGTTATCTTCTAGGCTCTTTTATGCTTGGCTTTGCATCTAAAACTATGAGATCTAAACCTTGTGCTACCAAACTTCAACCAAATCTAGATGATCATGATATCCTCCATGTCACTAAAGAGTTTCAAGATCTATATGCACAATACAAAGAACTAGAAGAGACAAATGATCTTTCTTACCTTCATCTCTCTAAGCGCATGACATAAATGAAGTCTAAACTTGAGAAAAGGTTAGAGGAGAAGATTGCATCATTACATGAATCTTCCTTAAGGTCTTTACATGCATGTGAGTCACCTTCTTTGAGGTCATCCTCTTCTTCTAGGTCTAAATGCTCTACTTCAAGACATCAAATGTCTTCATCTTCTAGATCTAAAGACCTTTGTAGAGAACAAGCACTTGAGCCTATGCCAAAATTTCATGATGGACCTATCTTTGATGAAGATAATGATGAAGACATGAATGCATGCTATTCACTTGAGAAACAACAAGAAGATCCTAGACATATTTTTGAGAGGATTTTTACTCCCTTGGAACATTCTTATGATGATATTTTGCAAACACTTCTTGAAACTAAGCTCATCATGTTGCCTAAGTCTAGCTCCTATGGAAATCCTTTCTTGGATGCTTATTGTGCTTATCGTCAATCTAATGACCATGCTACTTTTGATTGTATAGAGCTGAAACATAAAATCCAAGATCTCATTGATGATGAGATTGTTGATCTTGGAACCTCTAGTGACTCATGTGGTGAAGATACTTCTCTTGAGCAAGATTACATTAATGAACCTATGTCTAGTAGCAGCTCTATTACATCTTCCACTTCTTCCAACACTCGTTCATCTCCCAACACTTCAAAGCTTTCCAACATGCCTCCATCAAATAAAGAACCTAATGCTTTCCAAATTGACTACGTGTATCCTCAAAGGCTACCTCTAAAAGAAACTCAAGCTAACCTTCACTTGGCTGCAAACCTTTTCCATGCTACTAATCCTAAACATCCTCAACCTTCATGCACTACTATGCCTAATCCAAACACTACTCCATTCACTCTTCATTTTCCCTTTTCCTTGGAAGTGTCTCCATGTCAAGAGGACTCTCAAAAAGAAAAAGCTATAAATTTCAAGAAAGATCAAGATCAAGCACCCTTTCATCTCTTTCAATATTTTTCCCCTCCATTTCCTATATCTTGTCCACCTCCTAAGTATGATGAAGATAGCACTTCCATTATCTCCCTTGAGCTTACTGAAAATTATGAGAAAAGTTCTCTTCCTATGCTATCCAAGGCTACTTGTCAAGATCAAATCATCCCCTCATGTTCTACTTCTCCACATCCACTTCAAAATTGTGCTCAAGCTTCAAGTGCTTCTATTAAAATTTTTGTTCCTATGAAAGGTACTCATGAGTCTATTGATGGCTTTGACCATGTTGCTCACTCTAAAGATGTTGATATCCCTTTCCAATATGCCTCTGCATCTTCTAAATCTATCCTTGGTCCATATCCATCTAAGCTAAAGCATTCAAACCTTCCATCCATATTGGGGCCTTATGTTCCTCCATATCCTACATTCACTCCTAGCTCATTCCCTAGCTCTCTCGTCATACCTCAAGATCAACAAAGATGCTCATCCTTGATGAATTATCACCCATCTATCCACCTAAACCAGTCATATCATCCTTATTCATCCACAAATCCCAAGTCCTTTGGAAGTGAGAATAAACATAAGAGTCCATTGAAAAAGAAAGATCACTATGTCCCATCTAATCGACATGTGAATGCTAAGAAGGAGAATGCACAAAAGAGACTGCAAAGGTTCACTATTAAAAAAGCTAAATCAAAGAAAATATGGGTTCCTAAACCCATTATTGAAGAAATGTGTTTTGAAGTATCCAAAAGAAAATCTAAAGCTATATGAATTCCCAAGTCTCTTTTAAAAGACTTGAATATTGAAAATACTTCAAAGTTAACATTCAAGCTTCTAAAGGCTTCCATTCCATCTTCTTCTAAAAATCTTCCTAAAAATATTCCAAAGCCTTCCACTCCACTTTTTTCCAAATCTCTTCTACCACCTCATGCATCTAAACCTCAAGCTATTTCATCCATTATTCCTCCATTGTTCCAATACCCTTCAAGGTGTGTGTCAATGTTGATCTTGTCCAATATTTCATCTACCCTCATGAAATCCTCTAAAGCTTACACTTACTTTCTATACATGCACTCTTATCCTCCATATACTCTTCCTACTACCATTTCTCTTTTATCACCCTATCAACATCTTTGAGCATACCTTTCTATGGTCTTGGCTTATCATGAATTATCTTTTCTATAGGAGCACTATCTACATTCAAAAAGCTTGAGCTCTTTCTAAAAATTCAAAAAAAAAAAAAAAATTCAAAAAAAAATGAAAAAATGAAAATGTGCCTTGGTGAAAACCACTTCTTGTGGCACTTTGGTAGCAAAAGTAAAGAGAAATAAATTTATCCTATGGTGAAAACTAGTTCTTGTGGAACCTTGGATAAGTACCATGATGAAAACCTGGCAAACAGGCATAATGCGTAATTCTTCTATCATCCATCTATCCCCTCTTCTCTCTTTGATCTTGACAATGTTGAGCTTTCTTTGCATATTGGCTATCTTATCCACGAGATTTTCTATTGTGCTCTCCCATTCACTCATAGCCTCCATCTTGAGCTTTATTTTTATTGCTCTATCCCATTGCTATACTATCTAGTTGACCCCTTGGTCTTGATCACGATAAATAAAAATGGTTCTTAGGTCTCTTGACATGTCTACTCTTTTGGACTACATGCTTCATGCTATCTCACTCATTGGCTTCCACTGCTTATCCTACATGCTATCTTACTCATTGGCTTCCATTGCTTATCTTATATGCTATTGCACTTGTTGGCTTCACTGCTTATCCTACATGCTATCTTTCTCATTACTTCCATTGCTTATCCAAAATATGCTTCATATGACTATTTCACCTCTTTCCCTAGCTTGGGTACTCTTGAGGAGTCAGTCCTTAAGGATCACTTTCACTTGCTTCATACTCTTGTTTCATCCATCTTTTCTTATCCACTGGCTCGTTGCTCCATCATATCCTATACCTTGCTAGACATTGGAAGAAAATGATGTGATCTTGCTTGAGAACTAGTGATCTCTAAATTATTCTAAAAAAATTCAAAAAATCATATATGATGCTGAAAAAATTCTAAAAATTAGAAAATATCCTAAAAAAAAGATCATCTTAGTGAAAACCTAGCAATAGGCAAAAAATTTTTTTTTTGAAAAAAGTCCTAAATTTTTTTTGTCAAGTGGTGAAAACCTGGAAACAAGTGCTACTTGAAATCCTTGCACCTATGTCTATCAGTCTCAATCATCCACTTTGCTACACATTTCTTAGCTTGGAATTGTTTCTTGTCCTCATCTCGAGGGCATATCTACTTAGCCTATTGAGGTATTCTTGTGCATTAGGGTTTCTTTAACAAACTCACAAAATAGTGTTTCTCAACACTTCCCCCACTTTGACATCAAGTGTTTTTTTAACACTTTACAGATAGTTTACCTACGGTCTCTGATGTCACGATATTTCTCACTATCAGAATCAAGTCTTGAAGAAATAGCCAAATGACTTGCACACACACACTTTAACACTTAAATGACTGAGCTATGCTGATCTTTATCTACTTTGTGTGCTGTCTATGATGATTTCTTTGCCATGTGTTCCCTCCCTAATAGTCTTTCGAGGATGTTATTGACTAGAAGACTGGGGGCATGGGACATATTTTTCTTGATTTTTGCTTGTGGGTATACTTTGTTTGTCTATAGTGTTGTAAGCATTCGTGCTTGTCCTATTCAACACTTTGACTTATAAATGTATCATCCTTAACTATTTTGCAAGACTGCACTCAGGGTTTATCCTAGCGCTTATGCCTTGATATAGGTGTAATCTTGCTAAATTAAACTTAGGGAATCTAATCACGTAGATATCTTGACTTACATGTCTCTGATGCTTAGATTGGATTTCCACATACCTATATGATATCGATCATATTCATATCCTCATAGTTATACTAGTGATGGTTGTATGATCTCATGATGTCCCTAATAAATGCTCAATGATGAAATTAAGAGTCTAAATGTTATGCGCTTCTTGCTGGTAAACCACTTTGCATATTAGCTTGAATTTTAGGTTCATTTTCTAGCTTACTCTTGCATTCTTGCATATGGGGAGAGCTCTCTCTTCATCTTTTCATAGACATATCGGCTAACTCCTTTCATATATTTCTTTACTTTCTTCTTGTTCATGTCTTTTCACCTTCTTAATCTTTCACTTCATCTCTTTTCTATCTTATCATCACATTATATAAAATTTTGACCTCTTAAATAATTTCAACGTCCTAGATTCATTTTCGGAATCAAAATCAAAATCTGAGTTCATCTTGATGGTCAAAATCATATTTAAAATTTTACCTTCTTCTGAGTAGTTAGCTGACCGTTTAAGGTTCAATCTTTGAATTATCACTAGGGCATCTTCATTTCTTCATGTCTTCATCATTTCTATGCTTCATATCTACTTCTAGTCACCTTTTCACATCTAAATAATCTTTCTACTAGATTTGACCTCATTTTTATGCTATATCCTTCAAGGTCAACTCTAGTCAAACTGGGGCATTTCATCAGTTTCTTATAGTCATTCTTGGGTTCTAATCATTTATCTATCATATCAGACATTGCTATATCTCAATTTTCTCATGTCTAGCTAGTTTCTGCTTCCTCTTACCTCATTTCGATTTGGATCTCAAGGGGGCAGAAATACTCTATTGCTAATTGTTACAGCTATCTATTTCTTAAGAGCATTTTTTTGACCTTATCACTTGCTCTCGACCTATTTTATTTGCTAGGTGTTAAATTTTTTTTTCGAATCCTAACATCATCTTCCTAATGTTTAGTACTACCGCTATCAGGCTGTGCATTTAGGACTTGCTATCTATTTCTGCATTCATTCTTTGAAATCAGATATCTATATCTATCACTACCTACTTGGCTTTCTATTTTCTTTGACATAATGTGTTCCCAAATCGATCATGCATTAGTCAAAGAGGGGCAAATGTAATCACCTAAAAATGGTCATCTAGACTATTAGCCCCCTTCTCAGCATTTTGGCTAAATTAATTTAATCATTTATTTAGACCAAATTGCTAATAATCAATTTATTTGATTATAACCTATAGTTTGACTATGCTATCATAAGTTCATTATTTGATTAAAAGAACATGTCCCCTTTTAATTAAATAAAATACCCCATTCTTCTAACCCACTTAAAGTGCAAACATAAAGTCCTTTTTCTATTTTACAGTTAAAAGAAAAGGCTTGTGAAACTTTTTGTCTTATGTGACAAGTCAACTTATATTCTATTGGTTGACTTGTGTGTGCACATGGATCACACCTATTTTTGAATTTCACCGTTGATCATCCACCATCTTCATCTTGATCTCTACCATCCATATATCTTTAAAAGGGAGAGAGCTTTCCCTCTTAAAGGTATCCATCTTTTGAATATTGTCATGCTGCAGGTTTTCTAACAGGTTTCTTTGGAGCTTTGTGGAGAACTTCTCATTCGTTGTCTCATTCTCTTATTCCATCATATTAGCATAAGATCATATGGCATTCTTAGCATAGTTGCATTTTAGTTTAGCTTTGATTTCTTGAAATAATCTCACATAGTTTAAATATTTGGTTTTGTAATACTCTCATCCATGTTTAGCATAGTTGCATCTTGCATTTCCATTCAAGTTTAGTCTTCCATCTTGCATTTCATCTTTGAGGAACTCATTGTAGACACTTGCATTCTTTCTCTTGTCTCAAAGAACCTCTCGTTGCATGGTTTACTAGCAATAAGCACATTTCTAAGGCTTGGCTGAGAGCCTTCATGCTTGAATACTAGCTTCTTGCACTCCGTGGATAGGGAGCTCTAAGCCGACATCTAAGATTCCAACTCATGGAATCGTTTGGATAGAAGGTTTTAGAGTGGGACACTTTCAAGTGTACATAATCTAGTTCGAGTAATGTTGTTGAGAAAAGGGTCTTCCATCCCAAGGTAATGAAAGAGGTTACTTATCCAGAGGCTTTGGGAATAGAAACACAAGTGACCTAAAAGTAAAAATATTCTTCAAGGATTCTTGAAAGATACTTCTAAAGAAGTCAATAGTGGGAATGCGACTCTAATATAAAGGAAATGCAATGTTACAAGCTTTAGGTAGAAAGTGAAAGAATGAAGTGCATAAGCAAGTGAATGATCACTCCCCATTCTATGATCCCAAATAGAAGGAAAGTGGTTTTGCAGAAAAGCTAAGTGTCTCTTTCTCTCTCGCATATGTTAATATTATCCATTATATCTTCTTCATTTTAGATTTTGAATCAAAGTAAGGAACTTCTATAGCCATATGACTTTACTTTAAGTAAAATAATAGAGCTTTCAACAATTTAATATTTTACATAAAAAATAAAGAAAAAGTTTAAATAGTCATTGATCATAGAAGTAAATGAAAATCCTATCATTATAATAATTGGAAAAACTTAATTTCATTCATGTGTCACCAATGTTCAAATTCCTACACCTATTTCATCAGAATTGCCTGAAATTCATTTCTTCAAGTATATTAAAATGGCTATTTATCAAGAATTGCATCCTGTGTAATCATAGTGAATGGCAATAAGAGCTATAGGTTATGTAAAATTTGTAGGCCTAGAGAGTGAATTAAAGAATCTTATAGAAACATCATTCAGATTTAATGATTTGGGTGATCTCCATAGAAGACTAAATTCTCAGCCCATTCACCCAATTAGTTAGAACTTAAAAGTGGGTGAATTGGTAGAGATAGTTGGTTTCTAATGGAAGTGCATGGACTAGATCTTGTGAGGGAGTGTATTGAGTGATACAACTCTGAAACAAAGAAAATTCTTTTCCCAGGTCAATTCATTCTTATCTCACTCAGCAAGGTTTTGATGTAGTTTGCATTTGACAGTCCTATGAAGGAGCAATATTGTGATGTTGATTTCATGTCTTCTACATCTATGTTCAATGAGAAGAAGACCCTTAGATGAGAAGACATGTAGAGGACATGGTTCCAAATTGCTCACTCAAAGAAGAGAAAAATTCCCAAGATCCTACTTGACACAAATTTGAAGAAAGAGATAATCGATATACTTGCTCTTGTCCTTAGATTAAAAGGAAAAAAAAGGAGATCTTGGAGTTCATCAAGCACAATTTATTCCTAGTGAAAGCTATATGTGCTGAGAATATGCATTTTTTGGTGCAGATTATCTGCGATGAGCTTTCCTTGTAGTTTAATTTAGCTAGAGGATTTAAATAATTTTACATGTTATCTTATCTAATCTATGCCTTAGCTACTCACCACTTATGGCTTGGCCTCCCTAGCATCCAAAATTACAATGAGCATACAAAAGTATATGAATTCTATCCTCATTTGTAGCTGCTAAGTAGTTTTGAGGAGTATGTGGCTATAAATGATGCCTTCACAATGAGGCTATGTTAGGAATTGCAAGGATGCCCTAAAAGGAGATTTTCACCATAGGCAATTTTAGACATCAGCCAATTTGGATGCTCATTTCATCTAGTTTTTGAGTTTCTCTTATTTATGAATAAGAGTTTATGAAGGATTTCCTAAGAGGATATTAAGGTATCTAGAAGACAAGGTGGTTCTAGTCAAACTGTGTCGACATATCCTTGAATTAAACACCTTGTGTTCTAATGTTAAGAAAATAACAATGATTCCTTTCCCTATAGTGGTTGGACCATATCCATGTTCTTCCAGGTTAAATGCTCATAATCTGGTGAAGAGATTTGAGGGAAAAATTAAGTTGTTAGATGGTGAGGTAATCATGCCTCAATATGATCTAGTTAAACTTGTAAGGGATCACTTGAAGTTGGGATATGCATACAGACATATTCAGGATATTGAAGACTTCTGGTCTAGGTGTCTCAATGAGTATCAAACTTGAGAAAGTTTTGATCATAGTTAAAAATTAATGAGATTAAATTGTATAATGATTTTGTTGATGTCTCTAACCTAATAGATGATGGAGCCTACATGCATCCCACATCCTATGAGAAGATCAAAGGTACCCCAATTTTGTCTACCCCACTTGCAAGTCTAGTCATAGACACCATGGAGGTTCTTATGTAGGGGATAATCAAAAGAATAGATTATAAATGGGTGGAGTGGATCGAGAAAGGAAGAAGAAGACTATGAGCATTGGTTCTATGGGTGCAGTCTCTTCTAGAGCTGCCTAGTCCACTATAGCAGCAACTACTACAACCACCACTTAACCATTAGCGGGCCCAACCCAGTCAATTGGAAAAGGTGGAGATTAGCCTCTAGATAGAACTATGCCAATTATTCCTACATGTGGAGATGGCTATCTCCTAGATATGAAAAAAGTTAAAGGAAAAGTTGGTGAGAAGGAGGATGACAAGGATAAAGGGAAAGAACAAGAAACATCATTGAACAAGCCATCTTCCCCTATCCAAGTCATTGATTTGGATGATGACACCAACCCCATGGGTGGCCAAGAACAAGATGCATCTTAGCAAGGGGATACCTTAGCCATTTTGGTGACTAAGGTTGCTATCTTCCCTATTGCTTCTCAGAGAAAGAAAACTCCCTTAATTATAAGGAAGCTATTTGATCCCATTGCCTTGTAGTTGGCTATCAATATGCTCTCTATAGAAGCATCACTCAAAGAGCTCATTGATAGGAAGAAGAGTTTCTAAGTTTCTCTTATTTTTGAATATGAGCTTATGAAGGATTTCCTAAGTGGCTTCTAAGGTATCTAGAAGACAAAGTCATTCTAGTCAAACTATATCAACATATCCTTGAATTAAACACCTTATGTTCTTATGTTAAGAAAATAGCAATGATTCCTTTCCCTATAGTGGTTGGACCATATTCATGTTCTTCCAGGTCAAATGCTCATAATTATGTGAAGAGATTTGAGAGAAAATTAAGTATTTAGATGATGAGGTAATTAGGCCTCAATATGATCTAGTTAAATTTGTAAGGGATCACTTGAAGTTGGGATATGCATATAGGCATATTCTAGATATTGAAGACTTCTGGTCCCGGTGTCTCAATGAGTATCAAACTTGGGAAAAGTTTTGGTTGCAATTAATAATTAACGAGATTAAATTGTATAACAATTCTATTGATGTCTTTGACCTAATAGATGATGGAGCCTACATGCATCCCACATCCTACGAGAAGATCAAAGGCACCCAAATTTTCTCTACCCCACCTGCGAGTCTAGTCATAGACACTGTGGAGGTTCGTATGTAGGGGATAATCAAAAGAATAGATAAATGGGTGGAGTGGACCTAAGAAAGGAAGAATAGGATTGAGAGCACTAGTTCTATGGGTGGAGTCTCTTCTAGAGCTTCCCAGTCCATTGTAGTAGCAACTACTACAAAAACCAGTTAACCATCAGTGGGCCCAACCTAGTTAATTGGGAATGGTGGAGATGAGCCTTCAGATAGAAATATGCCAATTACTCCTACATGTGGAGATGGATCTCTCCTAGATATGAAAAAAGTTAAAGGAAAAGTTGGCTAGAAGGAGGATGACAAGGATAAAGGGAAAGAATAAGAAAAAATAGTGAATAAGACATCTTCTGCTATCCAATTCATCAATTTGGATGATGAGACCAACCCCATGGGTGGCCAGGAACAAGGTGCATCTTAGCAAGGGGATATCTTAGCCCTTTTAGTGACTAAGGTCACTACCTTCCCTATTGCTTCTTAGAGAAATAAAACTTCCTTAATTACAAAAGCTATTCAATCCCACTACCTTGGAGTTAGCTATGAATGTGCTCTCTAAAAAATCAACGCTCAAAGAGACCATTGATAGGAAGAAGAGGAGACATGAGGAAGAAGATCCATTAAAGGACTTGATCACACATGCCACCTCATCTATGCCATCCAAGAAGACAAAGAAGTAGAAGATGATTGTTGCAATGGCTACAAATTAAACATTTGGCCATATGCTAGTGGAGATCACTGAGCCACAAAAGGAAGGAAAATTTCATTAGATTTCAAAGGATGACTTCTAGATCAAAACACTCAATCTTGGAATCCCTATTCATGAATCCATGGTGAACATGTGGAAGTATACCAACAAGAAAATTGGAGATAAGTTGGAAGTGCTTAGAGAAAAAAGAAATCTTGAAGGCCTCAAACAAAGAATTGGTGGAGTACTCAAGGTTTGTACTTGGGAGTATTTCATAAAGTCAATTTGACCCAAATGGAGAGGAGAACAAAAATCTACCCCTAAAGCTACAACAAGAAAGATAATTTAGGCAGATAGGACAAGATTGGGTAGACTAGATGAAGGCTTTGTATCGCCCTAGTTTAGTAGTGTAACATGAATTCTAGCTATTAAGGAAAGCATTAACAATACTAAAATTAGTAAACACTTAAGATAGGACTGATTTGTTATCACCACAAATGGAGGCAAACCAAGAATGGTAAGCTCCAAATGGTATAACACAATGATACAATAGATTTGTGCCCGATTTAAGGTATGTGTGCTCACAAGTATAGCTCAAGCTTCAAATGGATGGATGGGGTGAGTGAAATAAGGTTGCAATAATGGAGTCATGGAGTGATTTTTCCTTTATAATGGTATTTTGGTAGTGTGTGTGCTCTCAAAATATTATTATAACTTTGCATGGAGGATGGATTATTTTGTGAAGAAAGGAGGTTCAATTTATAGGCCAAGGGTTGGATAAATGGAGGGCCAAGATGTCAAGATGATGAGATGGTGAGGGAGGGTCAGGATGCACTCAAAAGGGAGCACAAGGATTGTGCTAGTTTAGCACCAATGGGGAGGTGACACTTTTCACAAGGAGGATGAGTGTGAGAGGATAGGATAAGGGTTGGTTAAAGGCTTGATGAGGGTGGTTGGGCATGTAAGAGTCATGAGTGAGGATGGGAGAGGTGTAAGATTCATAAATGTTGGAAGGTGAGGGTGAGGATGAGATTGTTGACTTTGGCTTGGGTTAGCAAGTCTTAACCCTTATTTAAAGTTGTCACATGTCTAGGAGGGAGATTAGGATTAACTTAGAAGGGGGTTAGGGGGTAAGTGGCTTAGATTTGATAGGATGGGTTAGTTAGGTGGCTAAGTGAGGTTAGTATGTGTGAATGGGTTGGATTAGGGATTAGGAAGGCTTTTAGGATTTTAGATATTTTATTAAATGATTTATTTAATAAAATAGGGAGTATGGAATTAAATTGAATAGATTTGATGATCTATTCAATTTAATAGGGGAAGAGGGATTTAATTGATAAATTGATTTTGGGTGATCATTTGATTTTATCAATTGGACTATAGTTAATTAAATAAATAAATAAACTATGAGATGATGATTAATTAATTAAATAGTAAATATTTAATCAATAATGTCCTAGGAGATGACTAAATATGATTGCCTATTGATGTAATCAGATTTAGGTGTCTACATTTTGCCCCTCTTTGACATAGTGTTGAACAAAACTATTTCAAATAAGTTCAAACAAAAATGACACAAAGAAGACTTTTTAAAGCAACATAGTTGCCCCAATTTTGAGTAGAAGAGGAGAGAATGGACTGCATGATGCCCCCACAAGAAGGCGGTAGGGAAAGAAAAATTGACAGGACGATGTCTTGACAAAAATAGAGGAAGCTGGCAAAGGCTCAAAAGCCACGGAAGAGGGAAAAATAGATAAAAGAAGAGAAAACAAAGGAAAAAAAAAGCAAAGGGGAAGAGAAAATGAGAGTGCTGGATGACCGAGAGGGGTAGCCAGGGCATTTGGGTGGGCTATAAGTGGCTAAGAGGGGGCTAGAAGGGGTTAGTGGTAGTCAAATTAAGGAGGAGATATTGCTGGTTAGGAGCTCTGTAGTGGAGATTACAATGGTAGGTATTGGGTGACCAGAGCACCGAGTAGAGATAGTGCGACGAGTACGAGTACAAGGGATGCCTGATTAATTGGTAGGGTCTAAAACTTCTTTGTGATTTTTGTTTATGCATTTGTTAGGACAATCCTGCGAAAGAAAAAACACAATCCCTTAGGCATGGGTCCAACAAGAATGCGAGCGGAATTAACAAGATCGTGATCTTGTGAAAGTAGCATCGGGTGGGAGGTCTGCGGGGATCCAAATAGGTTATTGCGAGAAAGTGATCCTAGAGTGGGAAATTATGTGAGAATGGGTTAGAGTTGGTGGGATCGCGTCCCCATCTAGAGGAACGCGATGCAGGTAGTAGGAATGTGTACCTACGGTTTAAGGGCTTTGCACAGTGGAAAAGGGGGAATATGGGGACAATGTGGGAATGCGATCTCATGGGACCAAGGATTAGCGGGATCTCCAAGTGCATGTATCGCGAGAATGTGCTAGTAGGAATGGGGGAAAAGGGCAAGGGGAATACCAAAGTCAACACTGCGATCCCGTCGAAATATAGTTTTACGAGAATGTGAGTGGGTAGGCTTTGTGAGAATGCAATTCTATGGGAATGAGGGTTGTGTGGAAAAAAGGCAAAAAAATCTAGGGTTGAGGAAAGGGAGGGTGGGAGGATAAACAAGGAGAAAGAAAATTGACATTTGGATTGGTTTCGATTGTGTGCAGCGGTCCTTGGATGCATAAGTGTCATGGGAGTAGTGAGCAGTAGTGTTGCGCGTGGGAGAGATGTTGACACTGGCTGACTGGGTGTAGATCGAGGCGATCAGACTAGGCTATGTGGTGAGGTTGCCCCATACCCACACTTACATGGTGATGGTCACAGCGCTGTACGAGAGATGGCATAGTGAGACAACGATATTCCACTTACCAACGGGGGAGATGACGGTGATGCTGGAGGATGTGTATTGCATATTCAGACTACTAGTGTGAGGGACACCAGTCATGGCGACCAGAGAGATGATAGCAGAGGCATCCATATAGAGACTGGTGGGGCCTAGAGTTGAGTACAGGATCTAGTGAGGATAGTTCACACTAGATGAGCATCTGGATCGTATGATGGCGGAGAGGCGAATCTATTTCTATGTGCTAGGGCTAGTTTCAAGGTACATTGCCCCAGATATAGGTGGTATAGGGGTTACATTGGCATTGATTCTAGTGGTGATGTAGGATGCCTAGCAGCATGGGGTTCTCTAATATTGGCCGAGCTATACTAGGACCTACATTAAATAGTGTACCAGGGTGGCGATCGATAGGGGAGGAGTATTGGGTTTCTGACACTGTTACAGGTATGGGTGTGGGAGCATATTGTAGTGCTCAGGCCATTGGGGCGCAAAGATAGGTAGGCAGAGGAGCTAGTGACATACAACTGGGCTAAGCCATTGACATGCCACCACACAGATTTAGTGGACTAATGGATAGTGTGCATTGATGAGATAGTGATAGTGGTGTCGAGGCCATACATGGGCCTAGGACCATGGGCAGAGGAGAGAGAGTAGCTCCCATACACTATTTCCCCATGTTTTGTGTTCGGGAGGTGGGAGTATGTGGCAGAGAAATACATGCCAAATAGGGTGCTATGATAGTTTGGATGGCAGCAGATGGTGCCAGGGGAGCCGAATTGGTATCAATGGGTGACACACAAGCCAGTATCAATGTACGAGCCAACCATTTGAAGGGATGGTTTGTTGAGGGCATGGCTGGAGCTAGAGCCACAACAGTGGGATTGGTTCGATGGGGCGGTAGATGCAAGCTCCACACAGGAGTATTGAGATACTTTTGGGTGACCGAGACTAGTGGGGAGAGCACAAGGCATGAGGTCAGTGGTGGTGGCAAGTGCGCTAGACTGACAGTCTGATAGGGGCGGTATGTAGTGAGAGGGTTGCGATAGCGGACAGTAGCGGTTGCACAGGAGGAGGAGCCAACTCGGTAGAGGAGGGTGGGGGGGAGGAGAGGAGAGCTTGGCTAGAGAGGAGAGTAGAGGAGAGGGGAGCCCATCTAGAGAGAGGAGAATAGGAGGCATAGGGGCAACAGAGGGAAACATGGGGAGATGCAAGGGGATCATCTATCGGGAGAGGAGAGGATAGATTGGTAGCTCGATATGCCTTGCTAGAGCAAGAACATGTAATGATGAGCTAGCTGCTCTATGATACACAATAGGAGAGAGATTAGCTCCAAGTAGAGAAGGACCAGTTTAGATAGGAGTAGGATACAGCCCAGGGGCAAGCAGATAGGGTAGGTGTGGAGGTGGGGAGGCTATAGATGGTGGTGGGCTGGGTGGAGGGGAGGTTGGATACCATGACTTTGGAGTGGCACGAGATACAAGTGAGACTAGATACCCTTTAGGTGGAGCAAGATAGGTTGGTGGTGGAGGTGGTGAACTTACGGGCGCAAGTGGTAGTGGGAGGGGGTTTGGATGAGCTGCAGAGACTTCAAGCATAGATGGAGGATTTGAGGGAGAGGGCTAGATTCTACTGGGGGAGGTACCATGCCATAGTGCCAGCATCACAAATTGAGCACTACAGGTGACCAACTCAGTTAGGGATAGTGGGTACCCACACAGGGATGCAGGGAGGAGGGGAGAGTGGATGGAGCACTAGTGGGGAGAGTATAGGCAGGTCCTAGCACACAGGGCATAGTCAGAGGGCAAGGTTGAGCCAGCCACGGGGGAGGAGGGAGGAGGCAGAGAGCTCCAAGATAGGGGGAAGGCTGATGAGGCCACCACCTCCACCACCAACAACACCAAGGGCCAGGAGAGGGGCAGAGGAGGAGATTGATGATGCAGGGATGATGGGTTGACTATTGATGAGAAGGCTATTTTTGGGATACTAAGTATTCTATATATATTGACTTTTTTGAGACACATGGAGATTTTGTGTGGGCTTAGACCCATTTGTATGATATGGACATTGTACACTGATGGATTGTTATTCTTTCATTCTTTCATTGATATATAGATCTAATGATTCTAGTGAGATATGTGTTATGGACTGGTGATGTTATGTATAGTGTTTGATAGGTGTTGGATAGGCAGTGATGTTTTGATGATATTGTTGACGATTGGTGATGCAGGATGTGATATGTGCTATGATTTTATGATTGTGTTGATAGTTTTTGATGCAGGATGTGATTTTTGATGATATTGTATATATGGTACAATACATTTTTGATGTGATTTGGCGACAATAGTGCAGATATGATGTGATGTGATTTTTATCTATGATATCATAGATGTGATGTGATTTGATGTGATCCTTGATGACATGATTTTCCTTATGATATTGTAGATGATTTTCTTGATGATGAGATTTGTTGTACGATAGATGTTATGTGGTGTGATATATTTTGATATGATCCTAATAATGTGGTGTGGGTTATGATGGATGTGATGTGATCCCAGAGAATGTGATTTCTTTTGAGAGTATCTAATATGCTTTTTTATGATGATAAGTACAAACTAAAAAATTAAGTCACAAATGTAAAATGAATCACCAACTAAAGGATAAACAACAAATTTATGATATGGAAAATGAATACAATGTCATGATATTTAGGATATGTTAACACAAACTAAGTATGGATGAAAGATTGAAAAATGAATTTAAAAAATAAAAGATGAAAATACAAAAAATGAAGTACAACTTAATGATGAACTACAATGCTAAAATGGATTACAACTTAATGATAAAATATAATGTTAAAATGAATTACAACTTAATGATGAAAGATAATGCTAAAATGAAACCTAATCGAATGATAAATGACAATGCTAAAATGAATTATAATCCAATGATGAATGACTATGTGAAAATGAATCATAATCCAATGATGAATGACTATGCTAAAAACAAATCATAATCTGATGATGAATGACTATGCTAAAAATGAATCATAATCTAATGATGAATGACTGCTAAAAATGAATCATAATCTAATGATGAATGACTGCTAAAAATGAATCATAATCTAATGATGAATGACTGCTAAAAATGAATCATAATCTAATGATGGATGACTATAATGCTAAAGCTTAAGCAAACTAAAAGAGAGAACAATAAATTTATGATATGCTAAAAAGAACAAAAACTAAAAGATACACCTAAGATTTATGATAAGTGTGCAAGAATAACATAAAAGACCAAATGCAATGATATTCTGAGATATGATAAAATGATACAAGCTATGATAATATGACATACTCAATTCTAGGAGATGCAAGACAAACAATTATGGTGGAATAGAATAATCAATGCTTGACTTATGATAGTGTTCTATGATATGAAAAGTGAACATAGAAGATACTGATGCTAAGGAGAATAATGTTGGAAAAAGAGTGACCAACAAACTTGCAGTCGGGAGGATGGCAGAGATTTTAGAGCTAGGATAGTTACTTATGATAGGGATCATATCATGATGAGAATGAATAAGAATTGATGTTCAAGGTTTTGAAACAAATGATTCAGAGGGTGGAAAAAGTGATAGTTCAAGGGAGAGGGGTGATGACAAGGAGGAGGATACCAGGGGTTCTAAAAAATAAAAAATAAAAGTGAGGCATAGGGGAAGCTTGAGCATGGGGTACTTCATGAGGAAGTACCACTATGTAGTGTGAAAACTTTATTTGATATAGGATTTTTAGGGATCTACCAAGGTTAGTAAGAATGTCAAGGCCTTTTCCCCAAAATTTCATAGGACTGACTCAAATAGGCACGCAAGGATTACCCCAGCATCACACATGAGTCTCAGAGAGATCAGTGTTGGAATGATGTTGGGTGATCCACAAGCAAATGAGATTACCCAAGTGCATCATGTTTTATCGAAAGATGAAAACATGTTTGAAATATGCAAGGATAATATCAAACTAACTCTCAAGAAGCAAAACACTGTGATTGAAACCAACCTCCTTAGTTTCCCTAGTCAAAACACACCAGAATATGAAATGATCATGGCAATCTTGAGGAGGAAACAAAAAAATATATGTGGAAACAATCAACCAAAATATACAACAAAAGATTCTACAAAGTTAAAAAGTAACCTTTTGCCAACGAGATCAACTGATGAGCTACTGACAAGTTGCAACAAGACCTAGATAGTATGTACAAGTATGACTATTCAAGGACATGGAAACTCGAGACTAGATAGAAAAACATAGTAGTAGGTATATGTATGATGGGGAAAACTTAGGATGAGGAGATAGCGTTGCTATGATACATGGGTTTGTTTAGGTGGGATTATGTAAAGCATGCTTTATGTACAAGGGTTTGGATATTGCTGCATTCACACATGTATAGTACAAGGGTTAGTGCAAGGGTATGAGACACATGTTATATGGGCTATATATGTTACATATGGTAAAGTAAAAGGATAAAAAATACTTGATAGGGTACATCCAGTAGAGTACAATGGTAGGATACATCAAGTATGATACATGGGATGCTATAATACATGAATGAGGTTTGATGTTGCATAGTGCAAAGTGCTAGAGGATGATGCTACAAAGCATGGCGAAAAGCAATAAGGAACACCTTGGAAAAGCAGGGGGGGGGATGAGTGATACAATATGGAGGGGTGATAGAGGGGTGCATGTCAGTGATAGATAATGGAAGAGTTGTAGTACACCTGGTGCCTATTTGCTAGGTTTTCACTAGGGACCTATCCAAGGTGTTTAAACTGCCAAGTTTTCACCATTGGACGGTTTATTTTTATTTATTTTTTTGTGTCTTTTTTCTTTCTTGGATTTGCAAATTTTGTTCTTAGGCGTAGAATCTCTTGAGGTGAATAATGTTGGTAGGATCATTTAGGACTTCACCTTCAAGGGTAGATAGATGATAAGCTCCTAATCCAAAAGATGCCGTGACCACATAAGGACCAAGCCATGTGGGCTCCAACTTGCCTTTCTTTTCTCTGTCAGCTTGAACCTTCATATTCTCTTTAAGGACCATGTCACCTTCCTAAAAACTATGCAGATGGACTTTCCTGCTGAAATTGTGCTTGAGGTGACTTTGATAGACCATAAGGTGGTCGTAGGCCTGTTGCCTTTTTTCATCAAGTAGATCAAGTTGAGTAAGTCAAGCCACTCTTTATTCTTCATCAGATATCCATCCTCGTAGAGAAATGTGGAGTGATGGGAGTTCAACCTCAATAGGTAGGACCGCTTTAGCACCATAGACTAAGGAATATGGAGTTGTGCCAGTGGCTATACGAAATGAAGTGCAGTATGCCCATAGGGCGAGATTAATTTGCGAATGCCAATCATGGCCAGAGTCATTGACAACATTCTTGTGGATTTTGAGTAAGATTTTATTAGTTGCCTCTGCCTGAACGTTACCTTGTGGGAAATATAGGCTAAAAAAGCAGTGATGGATGTGAAGGGAAGTGCACAACTCTTCCATATTTAGGTTTTCAAAATTACCTTCGTGGTCTATGAAAATGGTAGCTGGGATGCCAAAGTGACATATGATATGATTCAATATAAACTTGGACACCTGAACTCCCATGGCAGTAACAAGGGGAACTACTTCGACCCACTTAGTGAAATGATCTGTGGTGGTGATTATCCACTTGTGCCCTTATGAAGAAAGTGGTGCAATAAGACCAACAAGATCAAATCCCAAGCAGGAAAAAGGCTAGGGTGGTGCAATGGGTTGCAAGTCCTATGTTGGAGCCTAGATTAAATTAGCATGTTGTTGACAAGGTATACATCATTTCAAAAATTCACATGCATCTTGTTCTAGAGTAGGCCAATAATATCTAGCCTGAAGGATCTACTTTGCTAGCACCATCTTGCTCATGTGAGCACCACCAAGTCTAGCGTGTACCTCTTTGAGAGCCATCACAACTTCATTTTGATCTAAAAATTGAGAGAGAGTATCATGATAACCATGACAATATAGGGTTTGGGCAATGATAGTGTAACGGGAAGCTTTACGAATAAGGTTTTGGCATTGGGTTTATGTGAGGTGAGGAGATATGATACTATAAGAATTTTTCTAAGGGCAAAGTTAACCCGAGAACTAAGAACTCAAACACAAGCACATAGTAGACCAAAGTAGATAGAGTATGATCAGAATAATAATGTATTCAATAACTTATTCACCATAGTACACTAGGAGTGCCTAAATATAAAGGCCTTAGGAGAGCTTCTAGAATGCATAGAAGTTAGCATCATGATGCGTCATACAACCAAGCACATGTCCACCAGATATGGGTTATCCTCCATTAAGCACAGAAGTAAGTGCGGTGATGAGAGGATAAGCCTACAAGGATGGGACATGCAAAATAGTGTTGTAGACACCATGTGCTTAAATAGAGTTGCGTACTCCTATGTTGTCTACATGACAACTCAAAAGGTGTGCAAACTCCTAAGTGTCTCACAAATAATAATAATAAAATAATGCAAAATAATTAAATAATGTACAAGCCTAAGTAAACTTAAGTAAGTGTAATAAGTAAATACTTATTTACACCAACACCCCTCCTTAAGTGCAAATTAGGGAAATGCCCTTAAGCTTACGAACTATGATGAATATTCATAATGGGTCCTGGCTACTAGGCCATATTAGGTACCCATGTACATAATGAAAATGCAATCTCCCATAAAGTGGGGAAAGAGGGAAAACCTCATGGGAAAAACCCTCCCCCAAAAAGAGAGATAAGTAAGGATGCATCGATGGATGGAGCAATCAGGACCCCCCCATTATGACATACATCTAGTATATACAGAAGAGAATGAGAGAAGGAAGAGAGACAGAATAGGCTCCCCCCCCCAAAAGAAGAATGCCAACAAGTGAAAGTTGCTCCGATGAAGAAGCTGGTCCATGAATGTAGAATAGTGTTCCTCCCCTTAGGAAGAAACAATGGAAAAGGTATAGTCTTGAAGATGTGTGATGGCGCTAAAACCTGCTCAAGTATCCCTATACTAATGCTGAAGTTCACCCCTTCCAACTGTGCTGAAAAGAATGAATGCAAATCTGGCAAGGATTTCTATTGAACCTGTTTGATTGAACCATCTATCTTCTCAACTGACAAAGGGACCTCCACTAATTTTTGTTCATAAGGATCCACAATCACACCAACCTATTTAGATTGATCATGTAGAGAATGGACATGAGGGTCAGAGTGAGGCCTCACAACAACTGTAGAAGAATCATCATCAATGAGAAGATGTAAGTCCTAAGTCTATCTCCCAGGTCATGTGAAGCTGGAGCTAGAAGATGAGATGTACCATGCTGTGATGGACCTTTCACTGTGGTAATATAAGAACGTGGATTGGACTAATGTGACCTCTCATTGCAACTGTTGATAGAACCCCACATGTCTGAACCTATTGAAGAACTACCGCTGGTGTCACTATCAATTTCCACTATGTATGATGTGTGGAGAGGAGTAGAGGACAAGCTCGATGAAGTTTCCTCAAAATGAACATCCTTCTCCAGGAAAATCTCATGTGTCTCTAGATCCATTAGTCTGTAAGCCTTCACATTATCTCCATAACTGATAAAGGCACAAGGCCTAGGTGTCAGTGCCTTGCAACTCCTGGAGGATAGGTTTTCCCATACTGAAGACTCTAAGGTGACTCACAACTAGTTTTTTGCCACACCATACCTCAAAAGGAGTCTTTTCCATCTAAGGCTAGATGAATGGACCTATTACATATGTGAGTAGCACTACTAATGGCTTCAACTTCAAGTGTAGGATCGAGAGATTTGTCCTTAATCATGCAACTTGCATGATCTTGAGAGTCCTAATCCTCATAGCTGCAACATCTGTCTTGTGCGGACTGAATGCTGGTGAAATCTAAAGATCAATCCCCTCAATCCTGCAAAAGTTCTCAAGTCTTCTATCAACATATTTTTTCTCATTTTCCACTCTAAGTACTTTGATGGCTTTCCCTTACTTGTGTTCAACATGAGTCTTAAAGTATTGAAGCTTATGAACCACTTCATTCTTGTGAAGAAGGAAGAAGACCCAAGTGAATCTCTAAAAGTCATCAACAAATGTGAGTATGTAGCAGCCTTGGCTAACTGAAGTCACTGCAAAGGGTCTTGCTAACACCATGTGAACTAGCTGAAGAATAACTAGTGCTCTAGAAGACTTGCCTTTATCATACTTGTGCTTGAGATTCATATCTACTGAACAAGATTAACACTCTCCCTTAGAAAATTTGATATTAGGTAGACCTTTGACCATGTGTTTTGAGAAAAGTTGCTAAAGAGAGCGGAAGTCAAGGTGACCAAACCTCTCATGCCATAAGTTGTTTGAAGTAGAGTGAGTTAACAAGGCTTGAGAAGGACTCTTAGGCACAAAGTGGGAGAAGGAGTAAAGCCTCTTGTCATTATTGACTTTCCCCACTGCTACCAATGAATCATCTCTGAGACTATGCACCATCACTGAATCTAGAAGGAACTCAACCTTATGACCATCTCCAAGGTGAGTGATTTGGTAAATTGATAGGAGATTAGAGCTTAGATTTGGAATGTAGAGAACATCTTTGAATTCCCCATCTTCCATTTCAACATGTCCTTTCCCTTCAACTTCCATTTTAGTATCATCTCCCATGAAGATGTGTGGAACCTTTGACTGCTTCAATGAAGAAAAGTCTTCCCTTGAAGAACCCATATGGTAAGAGGCACCTGAGTCAAGTATCCATTCCAAAGAAGAATTTGTGTTTGCCATAAGTGCTTGACCTTTACCCTTTGAAGAGGTAGGAGTAGAATCCTTGGAAGTAACTGGCACTTGAATCTTGTTCTTCTTGAGTAGATTTTCTAACTCATTGATTCTTTTTGTCTTGCAATCATGCTCATCATGATTTGGCTTTTTACAGTATGCACAAAAGAGTTTGTCCTTCTTTTCATTGCTTCCCTTCTTGTTTGAAGAAGAACTGCCTTGTTGAGAGGAGTCATGTTGTGTCTTAGATTGTGTTTTCTACTTCCATTGCTTCTTGTTGTTGTTTCTTTTCCCCCCTTGACTTGATTTGGAATTATCACTAGCCACTAAGGCTTTGGTCTTAGATGACTTGAGAAGTCCAAAATCCACCAAGTGAGATTGTTCAACAATCAACATATCTGCAAATCCATCAAAGGAAGGCTTCTAGTAAGAAGATCTCATGGTTAACCTATGAGTATTAAAACTCAAAACAAAGTTGGCATACTCAGAAGGTAGCTTCTTCAGGATGTGATGAATCAACCTATCATCCTTCATGGGATTTCCACAATCTTTAAGAAGTGCCCTATACTCATTGAATTTAATGATATAATCTAGAATTGTGTCATAATTCTTAGGATCCAAGAGAAGTAGATCATCTTCAATCTGAAATCTCTTTTCTTCATCCACTTTACCATACAACGGTTCAAGTTTATCCCAAGCTTCCTTAGATTCTGAACAATTTTTAATGTGAAAGAGAAGATCCCCATGTACACAACTCCTAATTACACCTAAAGCCTATTGGTCTTGTCTTTGATAATCAATTAGTTTTTTAGCATTAGTAGGTTTTGTAATTGTACCATCAACATATAAACTATATCCTTTTTGCATTAATCTACTCCATGTAATATCTTTCCATGTAGAATAATTGCATGAAGTTTGAGGAGGACATTTAAAACCCATGATGCAGAAATGAAAAGAGCACAAGAGAGAGACACAAAAAAAAGTACACACCCCCCCCTTTTCACTCAATCAAAAGACCCCCCCCCCCCCCCCCCCCCCCAAAAAAAAAAAAAGATGCTTTGGCACTTTATAAGTAGTGCGTTTACAATGAGCCACTTGTCAAAATGAACAAAGTGAACCTTTTGATTTTGCTTTTACAACTGCGTTATGAGGCTGAAATCTGTCACTTAAGCACTGTAGCTTAGTTTTACAACAATTTTGAAAAAGAACCAAAGCTTACAATGCTAAAGAAGGCCTAATTCTAAAAGTGAGAAATTGGTCCACACAACCCTAGAATCTGACTTCAGATCTGGAAAGTAGATGAAAAAAACATGCACTTTCAAAAAAAAAGAACCTAAAAAAGTGACCAAATGTGCCCGTATAGAGCTTCTGAAGTTGCAAAATGTAGGATTATGTAGGTACAATCACCAAAAAATGCAAATTCTGCAAAATTTGTGTACCAAAAATAGAAAGAAACACCACCACTGGAAAATTCAGGAAATTTTACCTGATTTAAAAAAAAATGGCACCTAAATCGAAGTTCAGATGTCCAAGTGACAAGCTCGCGAAGTCAGTCTGCTAAATTGAAAAGCAATCTGGAGAGGGGTCTGGAAGGAAAACTACGAGTTTAAAATTGATGATCAAACAATCGTCAATATAGCTAAAAAATGCCTTGGAATGACATCCAGATGGTCATCAAATTTAACCCTTTGGAATGATGACATCAGCAAAAAAAAGTGCTTTGTACTGACATGGCAGGCTGAGTTGGCATCCGTACTATATGAACAAGACACATGGCAAGAATTTAGTTGTCCACATGGCTAACATGGAAATATTGGTCAAGAGTGGATGTGGCAATTTTTTATTGGTCCACATGGAGGGTTTTCTTTAGCAGACACATGTCTAGCTATCAAAAATTCTTTAGCGCCACGCCAAAAATCTTGAAATGCGGCAAAGAAGATTTTTTCGTGCCAAAATAGGAGAAGCTGCCAGGTTAATGTAGGGTTGGGAAAGGTTTGACCACATTGAAAAACTCAACATCGCCAGGAAGTGCCACCTAACATGGGAAATAACAGATCACAGGAAGGCTACCAAAATTCGTGAATAGGCTGCCGAAAAAGTGAAGATGCTGCCAAGAACTCGTTGCAGTGGTCACGTTCATTGGAGAACTCACTGCAGGTGTGTCAAAGATGGGAGTTGAGGTTAGAATCCTCAGATCATCACCGAACATTCTCGAGCAGAATGATCCCACATTGTGGGTGCAGCGAGAATCTGCGCTATTTAAATATAAACCTACGCAGAGGGTTAAAATGAAGAAAGCATCGAGGGTTATTGGAACTAATAGTCGATGCTTTGGGTTTTTATGGGATGATTTGTATACATCAAAATTGTACAATACCTGCTATGTAGTATACAAATTTTTTTAGTACTACTGCATTGTCATATGTAGTACAGCTTCTAACTGTTGAATTGCATGATTATTCTGCAATTAATAAATATCCTCCTGCAACAAATAGTATACCCTCCAATTCATAGATCCGAGATGTCATTGCTCAGGTCTGCTAAATTTTTTTTCGTGAATTTCCACAAATACTTTGATGGAAAACAAATAGCAAAAAAATAAAATTGTAGATCCGAAATTAAATCAAAGATCTGAAAAAGACCATACCCATACCACAAATCACGCCTCCGAGTTCTAATTTGTAAATTTTTTTTGCCTCACGGTTGACTTGGGCCCAAGGTAGGCACGATTATAGTTGATTTTCACCAGTTCAACATTTTGGATGAAATAGCAAGGTTAGATCTGGTGCTGGACACTTCCAATTTCTGTAGCACTCCAGATTCGAGCTAAGGTGATGAAGCAAGGAAGAGTTCTCGAACAGCTTATGATGAGAAAATCTCCAAGTTGCTCTGATACCATGTAAGAATTTTCCTAAAGGCAAAATTCACCCAAGAACTAAGAACTCAAACAAAAGCACATAGTAGACCAAAGTAGATAGAGTATGATCAGAATAACAATGTATTCAATAACTTGTTCACCATAGTACGCTAGGAGTGCCTCAATATAAAGGCCTCAGGAGAGCTTCTAGAATGCATAGAAGCTAGCATCATGATGTGTCATACAACCAAGAACATGTCCACCAGATATGGGTTATCCTCCATTAAGCACAAAAGTAAGTACGATGATGAGAGGATAAGCCTACAAGGGTGGGACACACAAAATAGTGTTGTAGACACCATGTGCTTAAATAGAGTTGCGTACTCCTGTGTTGTCTACATGACAACTCAAAAGGTGTGCAAACTCCTAAGTGTCTCACAAATAAAAATAATAAAATAATGCAAAATAATTAAATAGTGCATAAGCCTAAGTAAAATTAAGTGAGTGTAATAAGTAAATACTTATTTATACAGATACCATTTAGTAGGTAAGCATGAATTTCGTGGTAACATGGAGATTGGGGACCAACCAAGATACAGACCTATGTTGATTCATCATTCTCATATGTAGGTTTGTGCAGCTGCTCAACCAAGAATTCATATTGCGTAGCATCATGTGGTATTTCCAAGAGAGAACCAATAGTAGCCATAGCATTAGCTACCTTATTCTCGAGTTTAGGTACCTATATGAACTGGATTTGAGTGAAATGCTCCTTTAATTGGTCAACTATATCTTTGTAAGGTAGTAACTTGTCATCCTTGGTTTGATATTCATTGAAAGCTTGTTTGATGATAAGATGAGAATCACCATAGACCTAAAGCTTTGTGATATTCCATTCAATGGTGATTTTTAGTCCCGCAACAAGGGCCTCATACTCTGCAATGTTATTGGTACACCGAAATTGTAGCTTGAAAGATTTAGGAATATAATCACCTTGAGGTGTAACCAAGAGTATGCCCGCACCAGAACCATGAGATGTATAGGAGCCATTAAAATATAGCTTCTAGAGTGATTGTTTTTCTATCAAATAGAGGTATTCATCTGGAAATTCCATGATGAGTGGGTGATCTGCAACTAAGGGTGCATCATCCAAGTGATCTGCAATAGCCTGGTCTTTGATGGCCTTTCTGTGAACATATTGAATGTCAAACTCACTGAGAAGCATAACCCATTTTGCCAGGCGTCCGATGAGTACTATATGAGAGAGTATATATTTCAATGGATCAATCTTTGATATTAGTTGCACAGTATGACTCAACATGTAATGACGTAGCTTCTGGGTGGCAAACACCACTACTAGGCATGCCTTCTCCATTGGCGTGTAGTTGAGCTCATAGCCCACTAATGTTTGGCTGATGTAATAAATAGCTCATTCCTTTCCTACATCATCAAGTTGTGCTAGAAGAGTACCTAATGCTGTGGGAGTAGCTGTGATGTACAATATGAGTGGGCACCCTGCAACTGGAGGAACCAAAATAGGTGGATTAGCTAAGTATTTCTTGATGAGATTAAAATTGCACTGGCAAGCTGAGTCCCATTTGAAATTCTAATCCTTCTTAAGCAAGTGAGTGAAAGGTTGACACTTATCCGAAAGCTGAGAAATGAACCGCCAGACTGATTGGAGTTTTCCTTGCAAAGAAAGAAGGTGCCTGAGTGTCTTAGGAGGAACCATATCCATGATGGCTTTGACCTTCTTAGAGTCAATCTTAATAGCATGCTGTAACACAATGAAGCCTAGGAGCTTTCCTGAAGTAACACTGAAGACACACTTCTTTGGATTTAGCATGAGACGATATTCTGCCAGTCGATTGAACACTTCCTCAAGGTGAGATAAGTGATCCAAAGCATTGAGAGAGTTGACTAGAATATCATCCATGTAATCCTCAAGTATCTTATGGATTAGGTCATGGAAGATGACCGTCATCGCGTGCTGATAGGTTGCCCCAATGTTCTTTAACCCAAATGGCATCATGGTGTAGTAGAATGTGCCCCAAGGTATAGTGAATGTTGTTTTATGCTGATCTTCTTTTGCAATATGAATCTAATTATACCCAGAGAAACCATCCATTAGTGACAAGAGTTCATGACCTTTGGTGAGATCCACAATCATGTCGATATTTGGTAGTGGAAAGTCATCCTTTGGACAAACTTTATTAAGATCCCTGAAATCAGTGAAAATCTTGATATCACCAGAGGACTTGGTAAAAGATACCATATTAGAAATCCATTTAGAATAATCTATTGGTCAAATGATTTTGGCCTCTAACAACTTCTCTAGCTTTGCTTTGACTAATAAAGCCACCTTGGGGTGCATTTTTTGAAGTTTCTACTTGACGGGCTTAGCCCTTGGATCCACTGCTAGATGGTGTATGACTAGTTTAGGGTCCAACCCCGGCATGTCCTAATATGACCATGCAAAGTGGCCCACATTTTTGCAGAGAACCTCAATAAGAAGATCTATTTGTTCAAGTGGTAGAGAGGCTGCAATGTATGTGATATGTGGTATCTCTGTCAAGCTGATATTTACAGGCCAAGTTTCTTCTATCAAAACAGAAGATATAGGAGGTCAATGCTCTTGTGGGAGGAGGATGAAATCTCCATCTTTAGGTGCCTCTAAGAGTTTTTCACCATTGGATACGTCCTTTATTTTTATTTCATTTTTTGAGTCACCCAATGGCGCTCCAGAGGAGTCTTCACCATGGGATGTTTTTCTTTTATCTTTTTTCTTTTTTGTTTCTTTTAGAATTTCATTTTTGCGACTAGAGATTTCCTCCTCCCTGAAGTAACCTACAAGATCTAGCTTGTATATGTATGCCAATGGTGGAGGTGGCCATTTATGTGGCATTTTTTCCCCCATGAATTTAAGGAGCACGTGCTCGATAGAGAAGTTGTCAACATAAATGACACTTGTTTGGTCCCAATCTATGAGTTCGGGGTGAGCAAGGGGGAGGTCTATGAGATTTAAGGATAATTGGCAGAGCACAGAGGCTCCAAGGATTATTTTGTCAAGGAAAATATCACCGTAAGATTTCTTTTCAACTTACTTAGGGATGTCTTCAACCTCAATGAGAGTGTTTTGGATGTTCATAAAGGCGCTGCCTTTCGTTGTAGTGCCCCCAGTTGCGGGGAGTCCATAGCCCAAGCGTTTGGTTTCTTGCCTTTGGTGTGCTTCTATAGGCTATCTCATACCTGATTCCTGGAAACCTAAACCACCTCCTTGATAATACAATTTCTTCGTGGCCAAGCGATGTGACCAGGGATATTTCTGTTTAAAGTGATCAAGAAGTGCTTCAATTTTAGGAGGTGGCTCCTTGTATAGCCATGTGTTAATGTCTGGTGCATTTTCTGCTCCATCAAGGATACCTTTGCTAACAAAAGTGATAGGTCCCAGTTGGTGGAGTTGAGAGGTGGTTTATGGTGTAGGCCCTTGATGTGTTGGGCATCCTTGAGTATGTGGGTCAAGTGGTAGAGCGCCAATAGCAAAAGCATCTGAGACTATACTCACCACAAGCTTGGTAGTTGATCTTAATGGTGGAAAGAGTGGAGATTAAAATGGTGTCTGGATCATGGCAGGTGCCAGAGGAACTAGCCATAGTGGTGCCAATTTCGATCTCAGGATAGTGATTTGTGTATGAAGATTCAACCACATTGCAATAAGAAAAGGGTTCAAGATCTGCGTGGATGGTTATCTCAGTTCCATTATATGGAAATTTGATGCATTGATGATATGTGGATGGAATGGCCTTCATGGTATGAATCCATGGATGACCAAGGAGGATGTTATATGGAAGATTAAGATCAACTGCATGATAGAGTGTTTCTTGAGTGGCTCGGCCGACTCTGATAGGGAGCAAGATGGTTCCTTTAGTAGTATGCTCCAAATTGTCAAATGCCTTGATGGTGATCACCTAATTGATAATATCTACTTTAGTATATCCTGCCTGCTTAATGAACTTTAGAGTACATATATTTAGAGCTGATCCATTATCTATCATGACACGTTTAACTACAAAGTTAGAAACCATGACAACGATGTGAAGTGGGAGGATGTGATTAGGTTCAACTACTAGAATATCAGTGGTTTTGAAGGATAAGGCACATGAGGCTAAAAGAAGGCCAACCAAATTGCAAAACTCAGTAGCATTTATGTCAGAGGGGATGCGTGACTCACATAGAGTGATGTCAAGGATCTCTTGATAAAGTGTGTTTTTCTGTAAGAGATCCAAGATGGAGATCTGGGCTAGCATGTTTCCAAGGTGTTCCAAGATGTTATATTATGGCCCTAGTGAAGGTGATTCTAATGGAGATGCTTGAGGTGGAGGTGGTCATGCTGATGGTGGTCTGATTAGTGTGGATACAGGTGGACTAGCTATATTGAGTCACTTCTGATGGGTAGCAACTACACACTGAGTGTTTGGGCCTTTGATATTGATGACATTCACAGATGGTTCAACTTGTGATATGCAACCAATTAAGCTACCATAGTCTAAGTATGCTGAGGTATAATTCTAAGATGTGTCTCAGTTGTCACCTTGTTTACCCATAGCATTGTTAGGTTTGTTGATAGGAGGGTTTGTTGTTGCCTTTCCTAGATTTGTGTTGTGAAGGGGGAAAGCATTTTGATACATCATTAATCCTACATTAGGTGAGGGTTGTGCCCCCACTGTGATCTCTTTTCAGTAAATGAGGTCCTGTACATAATCCTTAAGTTGCATGCAATTAAGGGTAGTGTGCCCTTTGACATGATGGAATTTGCAATATTCATTATGTTTGTACCAGGATGCTCTAGATTGATTGGGTTCCAAGGGTTGTGTTTATGGATACCAAACAAGGTTATCTTTGGAAATTTTTTTGAAGATTGTATCAAGAGGTTCCCCCAATGGGGTGTATGTTCATGGTTGCCTCGGAACATGGGGTTTACTACCTACCGACAGTGTGATAACATTAATTTGATTATGAGGAATAGGTATTTGCTGATGAGTTTGCACGGGTGGCTGGTGATACACAGGGGGTTGCTGTTGATAAGTTTTTTGTTGGAAAAATGTGGTGGGAACATTGGTAGCCACTCCAACAATATAGACTTGTCGAGTGTTAGTGGCACCATCTATCACTATATTCTTATTTTTGTTCCACTATCAGGTTTTGTCATTGTTCGAACTACGGTCCTGGGTGTTTTCTTTGTACAATCTAATGACACCATCCTTAATGAGGCCTTGCTTGAGGCCCATTAATTTTTCTTTGATGTCCTTGTATGTTTGCAAATAATTCATAACCATATGATGAGCAAGGCTAGGGTGTGCATTGTTTATGAGCATCTTGACAAGATGGCGCTCAAGGATGGCACAAGAGATCCTTGTTGTGAGGATCTGCCAGCATTGTAAGTACTCTGGAAGGCTTTCTCCTCCCTTTTGTTTAGTGTGGATGAGATCTACTATATATAATTTAGTTTCAATGAGATGGGTATACTGAGCAACAAAGGCCTCAGAAAGTTCTGCAAAAGTTTTAATAGTACCTTGAGGGATACGATAGAACCATTCCAAGGCTGGTCCTGCTAGGCTTTTGGGAAAGAGCTGCATGAGGAACATATCATTATAAGCTACCTCCTAACAATGCATATAGAATTCCTTAACATGTGTGACTGGATCACTCTTCCCCCAAAATTTGTCAAACTTGGGGATCTTGAAATGTTTAGGAAATGGAGTCAATGTGATAGTCCTATCAAAAGGGTATGGGAAATTATTTTCAAATTTGAAAGTTTTGGTGTCTGTCCCATCCTTAAGGGCTTTAAGAGAATTTTTCATCTCTTCCCATTCAAAATTTACAAGTGGAGGAGCAAGTGCCACCGATCTGGGTGCCCCTAGTGTAGGATACATGCTAGAATCTGAAGTGTGATATGGAGAACTCTGATGACCATATGGCATCTATGGAAAAATGGGTTGCATAACCGGTGGAGTGGATGCTATGGTTTGCTAGAATGTGGGTTGTAGATAACTATGAGTTTTCTGCCCTATGAGATAGTTCTGTGTGGCTGCTTGGGCATACTGCTGATGTGAAGACTACGTCTGAAATGGTGGTAATGTAGATAATCATGCCCAATATATGTGGGTTGTGTGCCTGATTGAGAGTAGGACTGATTTGGAATAGGCACAAGGTAGTTAATTTGCAACAAAGTGTTTACTGTAGGGAACTGTAATAGCGGTGGATTTCGGCTATTGCCTAAAGGTGGCATGGAGAAATAGTTGGTGAGGGGTGGGAGTAAATAGCTTTGTGAAGTAGTGGATGATAGTGTCAGAGGTGCGGATGTGACTATAGTGCTAGGGGGAAGACTAGTGATAGGTGCCTATATCGCAGTAGTATTCCAAGATCCCAAAGGAAATGTGATTGAAGAGCTTTGGCTAGTTACAAAGGGGTTGATAGTGATGTTTGGTGGGATGGAAGATGAGGTATTGGACCCTAATGGTGGTATTTGAGTAACAAATGGACTGGATATGATATGTGGTGGAAGCGAAAAGGTAGTGCTACTAGATGCAAATGGGGGATTTGGTGGAGCAAAAAAGTGAGTGGTGAAAATAGATGCAAATGGTATACTTGAGGTTGGTTGAGATGTAGTATGTACTAATGGTTGAGTGAGAATGGGATGAGTGTTCTGTGGAATGGGAATTGGTACTTGGGTTGAGGGTATATTTGGGTCTGTTGGTTCTACTTGAGGTGGTTGCCATCCAAACAATGGCTGAGTAGGATTTGTTATGTCAATAGGTGGTGGACATCCAAACTCAAAGACACCAACATTATCTCGTAAGAAATTTGCCACGATGTTTTCCTTGTTGCAATCTATGATGGTATTTATGATGGTAGTGTGACCAGGTTGGTTCATGAAAGCCTCAATATCTATGGATGATCTTGGTTCTTTTGGGATTTGCAGTGGTGGGTCTGATGGTGTCATGGATACTATAGAGTATGGTTGAGCTCGAGATGTGTTACCACTATGACTAGAATCCATATCTTTTTTCTGTGTGTTCCTATCAAAACATGTGGTGGGTGGCATGAGAGGATGCTTTTCCTAAAGATGTAAATGCAGTGAGGGATGATGCTAAGAAAGACTAAATGATATGGTGCTAAGTGCAAGAAACTTGTGTTTTCCTAAAATATGAATGTGGAAATGTGATGGTGATGCAAAAAGTGTGACCCTAACCTTTAGCTCAAGGTGATGTGGGACACCAATAACAACCTATTCCTAGCAAAGTGTTGTGTTTCAAGGATACTCAAGATGATGAGAGATGTCATGCAAAAATGTTTCTCAGTGAGTGAGGAAATAATGCTAAGATTTTAACAATGCATGTGGAGGATTCTTCTTCAACAACCTAAGATGAGAGGAGATGGTCTAACTTCAAATGCTTGAATGGGATAGTGCAATTCCTAGATTAGAGACTAAACCTATAAGTGTGTAAGTGTGTGTGGAAAAAGGAAGGACCTAATCATAATGAGTAACAATAGAGTTGTTGATAAGGCTCATATTAACAGCATGTCGAAGGGTTAGGTTTTGGATTTGGTAGTCCCATTTAGTTTGCAATGCTACCTCAGCTCCGTCTTTCTCAATTTGATCCAATTTGGCAATCCTAGGGTTAGGTGTATGTTTCTTATGCTCTGATTTGATTTCCTTATAGGCTAGTATTTGAGGAAGCTTAGCCTTCTTAAACTTAGTCTTGGGATGGCTTGACATGAGATATTTCCAAGGATTTAAATCACAACCGTGGGGTTTTTGGAGGTAGTGACTACGCTAAGTATACCTTCTAGACCTTGGGTTGGAACATAAATCAATTGAGAAATAGCAAGTTTTGGATTTTTTTAAGGATGAATTTGGCTAACTATCTTCTAGGCAAAGAAAAATGTGCCATTTTTAGTCAAGTAGATTGGTAGCAAAAGGTATATTGAAAAGAGCAACTGTTGGATCTTTTTAGAGAAAAGGGGTTTGTTGGTAACTAGATGTTTGTGGGATATTTTCTAGGTAATAAGTGTAGGCAAAAGGTAAACTTAAAAGTATGGTGTTGCGAGTGGGCTTGCTCACAACCATTTCTTACATATGAAGGTGAGGTCTGTCAAAGATAAAATTTGTGATATTTTTGGTCAAGTAGGGTAAATGGAAAACTATTTTTGAAAAAGAGCAAGACTTTGGGCCAACAAAGGATTTATAACTTAGGTTCTTCTTAGTGATTTTTGAGGGAATAAGTAGATCACTTTGAAACAAATGGACAAATTGGACTAGCGAGACAAGCAATTATTGCGAATGGACTTGCTAAAAACTTTTGTTTTGAAATGATGAAGGTGAAACTTTCTTTCTTCTGATACAAGGATAAATGAGCAAACAATTTCTCAAAGGACAAAACAACTTTGAGAAATACAAATAGTTGATCTCTTTAGCAAAAGGATTTTTTTGATAGTAACCACTAAATTGTGTATGTTCAACAAATGTTTTCACAGGTCTTCAGAACAATTTAAGATAGTTCAAAGACACACTTTATCCCTACAAGTTAGAATTTGATTGTCATATGTTATTCAATGACCCATAGCTTGATGTCTCCTATTTCTAGTGCAATATTTCCCTCTAATCGAAGAGGAGAGTTGATACAAGAGTCGATCGACAAAGGATACACATCAGAGAACCTTCAAGGCATGACAAATAGAATTTCCCCTTCTATGGGAACAACGACCCTTGGAGATGAAACCCAAGTGGCCTTATGCCTCTACCAGGGGAGTACAATGGTGAGTAATCTTTAGGGATGCTATTTTCCTTGCACTGTGAATAACATACCATGAAAGAAAGTGAGATATTTTAGACTAAGAGGGTTGAAAATGGGTCTGTGGAGTCCTTGCAACAGTTGTTATTAGCTGTGATCCTCTTAAGGGTCTATTCCGAACATACTGAAATCATGGGAAAGTTTTCCCACCTTAGACTACCCCAAGAAACATGCTGCCCGAACTGAAGAGATGGAGTGAGAAGGTTTACCCTTCCCCTCATTTATATACCAGCCAGACTATTTATCAGTTTGAGCTTCTCACCAAAGGGGATGCGCTTCCCAGAGGTGGATGAACTCACTAGAAGCACTCCTAGGTTGTTGCAGATGATCTTGCTAAAAAATTTTGGTACATGTGTCACATACTTTAATGGTCTTACTTTGCATGAAAAGAGAGAAGTCCAAGATGCACGAAAATGCACAATCTCAAAAAATGCAAGACATGGGGTTCATTGCTATTTGAACACTTTAATGCTCTACTCTTCAACCTTTGAAAATACACGTATTTAGCATATAAGATTCATTCCAACTTCACAACATCACCAAAAAAATTAAATCAAGTCAAAAAAGGGGAAATTGCATGCCAAAGCTTCAAAGAGGAGGGAATAAGAGCATTTTAAATCCTTAAGGCATTCAAGATTTGATGAAGTTTATTTTAAGCCCCAAATTTGAAGTGTTTGCACATAATGTTCTTTAATGCCTTAAAATGAGGTGTTCATCTCAATGGTTAATTAGGAATCATTCATTCCATGAAAAAATAAGATTTGTTCAATTTTAAGCCATTCAACAAATGATTGATGATGATAAAATCTACACAAAACACATCAGCATAAAATCTGTAAATGAAAAACTGTTAGAACTTTGAGCAAAACAAATCTCATAGCGAACCTGCGGGCTAAGAATGCATTCCCGCAGGTGCAGGAATGCAAAAATTGTCAGCGAGAATGCTGAAAAGGTGAAGTTGACTTTTGGTCAGAAAGGAAAGGCGATCCCACGGGTTAATGTAGTGATCTCGTGGTCGCAAGAATGCAGAAATAGTTAGCAGGAACGCAGGACAAAAAATTGGTGATAGTAAAAATTGAGGCTGCGGGTTTAAAAATGCAGAGCGATCTCGCAAACAAGCAATCTCGTGGGTATACTTCAGCGCATTCCCATAGGAAATTATTTTGGCAAGTTTGAAAGGTCAACAGTTGGAAAGGATGAGTAGGGTTGACAGGTAACAAAACGCTTTCCTGTAGAATGAAAGACCAGCGGGAATGCAGAGAGTTTTTTTGCTGGTGTGACTATGCTTGTAGGATGAACTGCAAACTCGCAATCACGGGGTCGCGTTCTCGCCAAGAAATAGCAGTGTTCCCAAGGTTGTAGGATCGCATTCTTGGGGTAGCAAGATCGCAAAAACAAGGTGTTCCAAAGTGTTTTAAAATAAAAAATGTTTAGATGGCTAGGAGTGCATTTCCCAAAGATTGACTTGTGTACTTGTAGGAATGTTAGCAAACCACCTACAAAAACCCACAAGCAAACAAGGTTAATTTGGTTAGTTTATCATAAAAACCCCAAAAATATGATTAGATTGACCCAAATGTGGGGTCCCACCAGGCGTGCCAAAATGTATCACCCTAGTTTAGTACTGTAACATGAATACTAGCTCTTAAGGAAAGCATTAACAATACTAAAATGAGTAAACACTTAAGATAGGATTGACTTGTTATCACCACAAATAGAGGCAAACCAAGAATGGTAAGCTCCAAATGGTATAACACAATGATACAATAGATTTGTCCCCGATTTAAGGTATGTGTGCTCACAAGTATAGCTCAAGCTTCAAATGGATGGATGGGGTGAGTGAAATAAGGTTGCAACAATGGAGTCATGGAGTGATTTTGCCATTATAATGGTATTTTGGTAGTGTGTGTGCTCTCAAAATATCATTATAACTTTGCATGGAGGATGGTTTATTTTTTGAAGGGAGGAGGTTCAATTTATAGGCCAAGGGTTGGAGAAATGGAGGGCCAAGATGTCAAGATGATGAGATAGTGAGGGAGGGTCAGGATGCACTCAAAAGGGAGCACAAAGATTGTGCTAGTTTAGCACCCATGGGGAGGTGACACTTGTCACAAGGAGGATGAGTGTGTGAGGATAGGATAAGGGTTGGTCAAAGGCTTGATGAGGGTGGTTTGGTATGTAAGAGTCATGAGTGAGACTGGGAGAGGTGTAAGAGTCATAAATGTTGGAGGGTGAGGGTGAGGATGAGATTGTTGACTTTGGCTTGGGTTAGCAAGTCTTATCCCTTACTTAAAGTTGTCACATGTTTAGTAGGGAGATTAAGATTAACTTAGAAGGGAGGTTACGGGGTAAGTGGCTTAGATTTGATGGGATGGGTTCGTTAGGTGGCTAAGTGAGGTTAGTATGTGTGAATGGGTTGGATTAGGGGTTAGGATAGGGTTTAGGAAAGCTTTTAGGATTTTAGATATTTTATTAAATGATTTATTTAATAAAATAGGGAGTATAGAATTAAATTGAATAGATTTGATGATTTATTCAATTTAATAGGGGAAGAGGGATTTAATTGATAAATTGATTTTGGGTGATCATTTGATTTTATCAATTAGACTATAGTTAATTAAATAAATAAATAAACTAGGGGATGAGGATTAATTAATTAAATAGTAAATATTTAATCAATAATGTCCTAGGAGATGACTAAATATGATTACCTATTGATGTAATTAGATTTGGTCTGCCATTGATCAAGAATTTTGGAAATTTGGTGTTAGATGCACAAGCTATAGGAGGTGGACTCTAATCATTAGAAAAGATAGAAGATGGACACATTAAGAAATTTTCCCTATTATAGGAGGTAATAGACTTGGAAACAAATGTTTCCATCACTCATGGGATACTAAAGACTGGAAACAAGCCATTGTTTTGTTAGGAATAAGGTGTGTCAACCTTGGATAATTCCTATTCTTATTATTTGTTTTGTAAATGTATTTTTTGCAAATAATGTAATTAAGCGTGAGTGTACATGTCTAGTTGGCATTTGATGTGTCACTCCACTTGCATGTGTCAACATCTTCAATAGTGTGTAAGGAGATCATGACTGAAATGATTATGATAGATTCCTATGATGCATAAGAGCTATCTTTGGAAGATATGATGATGGGTGAAGACATCAAGACATGTGGCAATTGATCATTGAGTACTGTACACTTGAGTCTCCATCTAGCATGCGAGGTTGAAATTTTTTTTGGGTTCCTAATTTTTTGGAGAATGGTAAAACCCTAATACAGTTCTTCTTTGGAAGTTTACCTAATATGGAAGGCACATGATATAAGCTTCTTTAGGGTTGCAGATAGGAGAGAGTGAAAGTGTATTGTTGGTAGTGTTTTGTTGCGACTGGATTTGTCTTTTGTGTCCTAAAAGAACTTGCATTACAAGTGTGTTGTAACTATTGTGTTGAAGAATATATTGGAAGGTTTTGGAGGGGTGGGGTTGTTTTATTGAAAGGTTTTTCCCCACTGGCATATCTTTGTGTTTATGTTTTCTTTCTCGATCTATTTTCTATATTCATGGCTAACTTCAATATTGTTGTTTACATGATATCAAATCTAAAATTGTAAGGATTTAAATAGAATTTTCACAATACTTTCCTTAAGGGATTAGTGTAGGAAGCTATTTTCACACTTGAGTTTCCTTACATGTTTCATTGGAAACAATCTCTAGAGTTTATTATAAAGAGCTTTATTAGGTCTAAAAATGAGCTCAAAGATGTACATGACCTGATGCAAAAGATCATTGAGAAGATATTTGAATATCTGAAGATACTCCATATAGAGTCCTTCGTGTCCACTAATGGAAAGCTCATGGATGTTGAGAGGATGAAGTCAAAGTTCTTGGCATTTTTGGATGAAGCTATTAATCCACTCAACTTCCAAGTGTCAAAGATTAAGACCTCTAAAAAATAGATACAATCATAAAGAAGGCATTGAAAAAGTTCCAATCAAAGGCTACTAGAATAAAAGGGCATTGAAAAAGTTCCAATCGAAGGCTGCTAGAATAGATGAATTGATAGAGATGTATGACTACTGGATCGTTTGAGTTGACAACATAATTATCCCTAGTTTTGAGGATCTGGACAAAGTAAATAATAGTATGAAAGCTTATAGAGTTGAAGGAGTTACTCCTAAGAAGACATGATGTCCTGTCATTCTTCCAAACATTTGTCTTTTTCTTCTTCTTCATCTTTTTGTAGCCATTCATGGGATTTTGTTAGTCTCTGTAATGGGCAACGATTCAAGCTTGTCCTATTTTTAGCTTATTCTATTTAGAGATACTCTAAGATACAATCATCCATTATATCCAGCCATTTTGAGAAGGCCTATATATGTAACTTTTTGAGAAGTTAATAAGATTGACAAAATTAATTTTGTAGCTAAGACTATTGTGTGTGACTCCAAGTCCAATTTTAATTATGTTGTTCATTTAGTTTTTAGTGTAGTATGTGGAGAAAACTAGCTTATGTTGATAATTGAATGAACTCTAATGAATTTGGTTTTATATCTTTCATTCAATAAATCATATGCTTTATTGTCTTCTACATTAGCTTTCTTTGTTCTTTCTACTATATGACATAGTTTCATATGTGTAGTGTAGCTCATCGTATGAGGAGACCAAAAATTGGTTGATGGAGTTTCTGAAAGATAGATAAATTGGGCATTGTCAAAACATCAGTTAACTTTGTAATCTGGGAAATACCCATTCTGCCATCTTTTGCTTTCTCTCTTCTTGTCATAGTTAGTCTTGCATGTTACTATTGCTTACACTAGAGTCATAATTGATTTCATTCAGCAAGTTAGTCCCCAATTTACTCTTGCCTAAGTTGTTTAAAGTGTTGAGAAATCTAGTATTTTCCTCTTCTACTATTTAGTTAAGAGCATACCCCCAAAACTCAAAAAAAAAAATTCATTACAAATATTGCATTTGTAAGGGAGATGTACCTTTCAATTCAATGGTCTTTGATAGATTACTGCAATAACCCATTCTATTGTTAACTTCTTTGTTCTCTATAAGAAATTGGGTAGTCTCAGAGTCAAGATATAAATCATAATATCAAGGAAGACAAATTATTAAGCAAAAAATTTTGGCAACTCCACTAGGGATCATACTCTCATGTCCTAAGTTTTCTTACTATGTATATCTATGGCTTTGCTGGATAATTTAGAGCTTATCTCTACAACACTAAATATTTTGAGTCATGCATACTAATGCATAATGAGAGATAGTGTTTTCTCATGAAAGAAAAATCCCCATACTACAACCTAACCTTGGCTTCCTAGATGAGTAAGAGGACATAATAAACTAGTTGAATACTCATACCTAGAAAAAGTGAAAACATATTGACCAATACATAAGAGTAAGCTTCACCATCAAAAGAGAAGATGAAAAAATTGAATATTGAGAAGGAGGCTTGCAAGAAAGAAGATTAAGAAAAGCATGCGCATTGTGGACTAAGAAAGTTTACCCTAGATCCTAAATAAACCAAAAGTGTTCATGGAAAAGGGCAAGATGACCTAGTGTTTGAAGAACTACAAAAATAAAAATGTTTGATATTGGATGGTCCTCTCAGAAGAGGAAGAACCTAATCTTGGGATCTAGTATATCAAGGTATCTATGGTGCTCTTTTTTTACCATGTCACCCTATTTCCTTGATATGCAATCATTCTATTTTACCTCCCATCTTTGTGTAATGCCCTTACTCTTCATAGATTAGCTACCCCTACTATTGTAACTTTTTAGGCTATACTTGTTATCCTCCCTACCTTAATGGTTGTTCCATGGGGTAATGTTATTGGCCCACTTCAGCTAGCAGCTAATAATGATCTACCTAGAGCTTCTCAAAAGAATTTTCCCAAGTTCAATGGTGATGGGAAAGTTTTTTTTGATGAGCACATTATGGCTTTTTTTTCTGCATGTAGTGCCATTTGTCCTAACCATTAGGATGTAGTAGTTAGAATGTTTGTTGAAACCTTAGTTGAGAATGCATCTGACTGGTTTCAACACCTTCTTCTGGGATGCATTACAACTTGGAATGATGTGAAAACTCAATTTGAAGCTCGCTACAAGAGTATCAAAGATGAATACACTCTGTTGACACAACTGTCTTAATAAAGTAGGAGCCTAGTGTTCCTATGAGAGACTTCATTGCAAAGTTTAAAGTTGGTCAATATGATCCTTGCTATGAGTAGACCTATAGCAAACAACCAAAAGATGTTATTTCTTATCTCCATGCCCCTTGAAATTAGTTTTCAAATAAGATGAGCACGTGTGGTTTACCTCTAGTCTGCTCAAAACCTGGCAAATTGAATTGGAGTATCATCTGATAGTAGTCAGGAAATACAAAAGAGAGATTCAAAATAGAGCCTCAATGAGTGCTTCTATTGGTATAGTTAACAATGCTAAAGCAATTCTTCAGAAACTATCTAACAAAATGATTGACATGAAAAGGAAAATGTGGAAAATTGGTCCTTTACACCAAAAACCTTATCAAGATATTCCTTGAAGGGAACACAAAGGAAAATAATTACAATTTCCATCTACTCAGCAAAAGCTTCCCATTGAAGAAACTCCTAAGAAGCAAAATATTTTTTTATTTCATCTAAGAGTGGATCATGATGGTGATTTCTACCTAGAAATGAATAGATACAAGTAGCTCACTACTAGTAATGAGTTAAGAATTGAGTACCCAAAAAGTGAAGATGATTCTCCTCCTCATGGTGATTCTAGAACATTCTTTTTTGAGTATAAATTGGATTTAGAGGTTGGAGGTGATTGCTTTGCCACCTTGGATGGAATTTAGATAACCATGGCAACAAGAAGTCAAAGAGAGAAGAACTTGATGAACTTTGTTCCCACTTGGAATACATCTACCGACCCTTCATTAACTACAACTAGGGCATACTCTTCCTCATATTAGAGGAAAGAATAGAAAAATTTCAAACCAATGGGTAAGCCTCAACCATCACTTGATATAATGCAATATTATTAAGATGCTCATATCTAGGTGTCTCCCCTTGTTTATCTCAAAACCCATCCTACTGAATTACAGATGTTAGTAGCCTATTGTGAAGGTGATGCCAATGTTATAACTCAACCTAATATCAATTCTAGCATTAGTAGGGACCAAACTCAATTAAGTAGTGGCCCACTAGCCAAAGAAGATCTCGTCTTTCCTATTCTCTTCAAATAGGAAGAAGCATAAATTTTGGCTACCTCTCTTGGTGAGAAGCTAGATCCATTCTATGTATTCTTATATGTAAATGGCCATAAGATTAGTAACTACATAATTGATTTTGGAGCTTATAATGATGTCATGCCCTCTTCTATTTCTCATGCCCTTAGCTTGACACTTACCAAGACATTTGGGCATTGCTATTCCATGGGTGCAAAGAAGGTTCCTCCATTAGGTCAAGTAAAAGATTCACAAGTAGCATTGACCACTCACCCTACAAAGAAAATAAAGCTAACCATCTTGGTAGTATATATTCCAACCAAATATAGTATGATTTTTAGTAGACCCTTTTGTAGGGACATAGGAGAGGAAATAAAGATGGATTGGTCTCATGCTATCATTCCTATGGGTAACAAGAAAATTAAGTTGGAACTTGAGGAGAAGGTCAAATTCATAGTCCTAAAGTCTGATGAACCTAATGAATAGATCCCATATCAAGAAATAAATTTTAGATGGTGATTGCATGACTGTTGGGTCTAGAGCTAGTGTAGTACTTTTATCCCCAAATGTTGATGTAACCTAGCTTGCATACAAGCTATAGTTCAAAAACACCAATAATACAGTATAGTATAAAGCCTTATTATTAGGTATCACTACCACAAAGTAGAGATGAGCAGAAGTCTAAAGATCTCAAGGAGATGCAAAGATTATAGTAAAACAATTTTGAGCTTAGTACACTATAAACAATCCTAGGCTTAGGAATTATAGAAACATGATCTAGGATGAGATTGAGCACCTAGACACCTTTTCAATACAAGCTATTCCAAGGGAGTAAAATGAAAGGGTAGGCTTCTTGGCTACATCATCCTCACTTATACTCTTACATCCATGTTTTGCACATAATAAATACAACATTGAAGTCTTGCTTAGGCCAAAAATTCGTAATAATGTTGAGACATGGCAAGTGTTCAATGATGATAAGTAGATTTGGTCTTTCCTAGAAGGGTTCAAACCTTTTAGTGATTAGTATTTTGAAGGAAGTGAAAATGCCTACAAATATTTCTCCCTTGACACCAAGAAAGAATTGGAGTTTGGAGTTGAACAACTCAAAGGTAATAAGATTCCTAGACACCTTATTTCCCTTGAAAAACTATTTGATAGACACTATGGATTTATTACAAGGGAAAGGGGGAGGAAATGTGGCACTTTTGAAGAATACAAATGAATGAACATTAGCACCAAATATAAACCCAAAATGGTTAATATTGGTAGTAGCTACTCAAATGAAGAAAAGGCTAAAGCTAAGAGACTACTACCAAGATACCAAGATGTATTTGCTTGGGGATATAAGGACCTAAAGACTTTTAGGAATGGTGAATTCAAGCACAAAATCCCCTTCAAGCCTAAAGCTAGTCCCTTTAGATAGAAGCAATGCAATTATAACCCTATGGTCTTAGATTCTATCTTTGGGGAAGTTCACAAGATGCTAGAAGCAAGAATTATCTACCCCATACACCATTCAACATGGATAGCCAATATTGTACACCTATCTAGAAAAAGAATGGAGAGATTAGAATTTCTATTGATTTTAGAAATTTGAATTAGGCATCTCTAAAGGACAATTATACCTTTCCCAACATGAATAATTTATTGCAAATAGTTACAAGCTCTAAAATGATCTCTATTTTATATCAATTTTTGAGTTTTAACCAAATTGAAGTAGACCTTGAAGATTAGTTCAAGACAACATTCACCACCACTTGGGGAACATTTGCATATAACCGAATTCCCTTTGGGCTCATTAATACTAGAGCCACCTTTCAAAGGGCCATGAAATCCTCCATTGTTGATCTCAAGGATAAGATTATTATCATATATTTGGATGATCTGATAGTTTTATCCAAGAAAAGAAAAGATCACTTGAGGGATTTGGAGAAAGTGCTAAGAAGTCCATTTTTTGTGTTACCAAAGGCAAATTTCTAGGTCATATAGTCTCCCAAGAAGGCATTAGTATTTATCCTAAGCATGTTAGAGCCATCTAGAAATTGAATCTACTCACAAGTAAAACTAGAGTAAAGTCATTCTTTCGATAGGTGAACTTTTTGAGACACTTCGTCCCTAATTTTTCCAAAATTACCAAATGCATAGTTGATATGATGAAAGGAAGTAAGAATTTCAAATGGAATGATTCTTGAAGAAATGTGTTTGATAAAATTAAGGATGCTATAGCCAAAGCACCTATGGTGGTACATTCAAATTACACTAAGGAGTTCATAATGTACTGCTATGCCTTGGCCCACATGCTTTTTGTAATACTCATGTAAGAGAATAGGGAAGGTATCCGAGCACCACTCACTTTCATGAGTACTCCTCTTAAGGAGCATGAGTTGAGATATTCTCAGATGGAAAAGCATGCCTATAGAGTACTAAAAGTACTCAAATTTTTTAGTTTCTATGTCTTACACTCTCATTCTATTATTTTTGTACCTGATTCAACTACTAAGAGCATATTTACCCATCAAGACATAAGATGTAACACTAGAGGTGCATGAATAAAAAAGGTTCAAGAATATGATATATAGCTAAAACCAACCAAGATAGTGCACAGAAATGGTTTGTACAAGACAATCATAGAAAATAAAGATCCAAGTCAAGAAGAGCAATTTGTAAGAGATCTAATGGTTAGTCTCCAAGACCCTTGGTTCTCAAACATTGCCTATTTTCTCAGTTACAAATATTGTCTTGATGGAGTGACATAAAAGTAGAAGAGATACCTTAGGATTAAATCAACTAAGTATGTTGTATATGAAGATAAAATATACAAAAGAGTGATCGATGGAACCTTCTTGAGATGCGTGGAAAGATTACTTCATACTTTCCACAATGAGGCTTGTGGTGCACATTTCTCATCTATAATTACAACATAGAAAATTTTGAGGCAATGCTATTATTGAACTAACATGTTCAAGGATGCTTATAAGTGGGTAGAAAAATGTGATAAATGTAGAATGTTTTCAAGCAAGCCTCAATTAGCTATCCTACCACTCAAACTGATCATAATAGAAGCACCATTTCAACAATGGGGAGGGTAAAAGCACAAATCTGTGTCACCATTTATGATACCAAAACCTATTTTGATCAAATCTCATTTCTCTATCAAAACTCAATTTTTTTCAAAAACTAAAAATACCCTTTTATAGATCTCAAATTCAATAAAATCATTATATAAATTTTTGTGTGTTTTGATTAGTTATAATATGTTATAATCTCAAAATATTATAAGTCGATATCTCAACATTTCAGAAGATGCTCCCTCAAAAAAGGAAAAAATAGTAAATCATATAAAAATAAAATAAAATAATATTTATCTCTAGAGGAGAGAATCCTCTTCACCAATATGTAATTTTTTTCAAGAAGGTATATATTTGATAGGGAAGTTTTGACAGGAGGAAAAAACTATTGGATTCTGATAAGGTCAAACTTGAGTACTTATAACAAATAAAATATACATAAAAAATAATTATTTCTTTTTTTGTTCACTAGCTATACATGTCATCTATAAGATATTTTCAAATCAGAACAAAAAAAAGATGATTTTCATATACTTGTTTGATGGGAACTACACCCTATATTTTTAATAGTTATAAAACAAACTTCAAAATAAAATAAAATGAATAAATTCTTACTCAAAAAAATCATAAAAATTATAGACATAAAATTCATCCAATTCTACAAATTTCATCAATTTACATCATCTTCATATTTTAAACACAAATGCCATTTTTTTGTCATTAATGTTGAACTGTCACATTCTGATATCTCATTTATTTATAAAAGGTGACTTCATTGGACCAATCAACCCTCCTTCTCCTAGTCATTTGTATATCATCACTAGTATAGGATACTTCACTAAATGGGTGGAAGCCATGCTTGCTAAGAAGACTACTTCTAAAGTCATCTATGAGTTCATCAAAGAGGACATTTTGATAAGGTTTGGGGTGCTATTGAAGCTTGTCATGGACAATGCTTCTTACTCTTCTTCTATAGATATCATAGAATTCTACTACAAAAACAACATTCACCTTAGTCATTCATCAGATTATTTCCCTCAAGGGAATGGTCAAGAAGAATCAAGTAATAACAACCTGATCAATCTCATGAAGAAGTTGGTTTCAAAGAAGAAAAAGGAATGGTATAAAAGAATGCACAAAGCTCTCTAGATAGATAGAGTGACACCTAAGAACACAATAGGAATTTCTCCATTTGAGTTGGTATATGGTGTTGAAGATAGCCTTTGCCTCCCATTAGAGCTATCCATTTGTAAACCACAATAAGTAATCAAGGATCCAATATTTAAAAATGGTTTGGAAAAACACTTCATCTACTTAACTAAGTTGGAGGAAGAGTGCAAAAGGCTGGTTGATCACATTATAGAGCATCAGAAGCATTTGAAGACATTATTTGACAAGAAGGCTAGACCAAGTAAATTCATGGAAGGTGATTTGGTCCTATTGTGGGACAGGAGGCGTGAAACCAAAGGTATGCATCACAAGTTCAACTACCTTTGGAAGGGCCCTTTCAAGATTATGTAAGTAAACCCGAATCATTCATTCATTCTGGTGTATCCATCTAGAGAGATTCTACCATTTTCCTATAATGGCCATGATCTAAAGTTGTATTAGGTTCATAATTGAAAGTAGACAACACCTACAGTTAATGTCAGTCTAGGTAAGTTTTCTTTCCATCTTCCCTTGCCTTTTTTTCCTTCTTTCCTAGGTAATTTTTCCTTTCTGTTGTGTGTGTAGTTTAGCTACTCACTATAATTTTCTATTCTAGCTATGTGAAACCAAATCTTTTGGGTCCCTTCTTAGATATTTGCAATGCCTAAGTCCCTAGTTAGAGCCAACTATTGCCAAGTTTTAGTCCCATCCTTGTAAAAATTAAAATCATTCGGGTAAAAGTGAGTTTGTGTCCAACTATGATGTCTAAGAATCCTCTAGGTTAATTACTTCCCGTATTTCCTAAAATGATTTGCTTTCTTTGGTTTCTGGGTCCTCCCTTACACTACCTTTATCTAATCATTCTAAGTGGGTTTCTTATTTTTTCTGATGCATGTGAGGTATAGGTGATCTAGGCATGGTTGGATGTGTTCTAGCATTTTCCTGATGAGAAGTAAGTTATTCATGTTTTTCAATTTTTTATCTTGCCTCAACATCCTTTCTCCTATAGGTTTTGAGCAATTGATCTAGTTTTCCTAATTGATGAACTTGATCAAGTGCATATCCAAAAGAAGAAGCCACGAAAGTAATCTAGAAGCTATGGCATAATGTAAATACCCATAAAGCCATAGATCTAGGCTAGTAAGAAGCTTATTCATGTTGTAGAGATATATTCTACCTTCATTAGGGAAAGAGAGAATATTTGAGCTTTTTGTTGCACATTAATTGAAGAAAAGGTGTTTTGTTTTGCTTTTGGGCCATAGTGATTAGTGAGACATCCAAGGCTTTACATACAAGTAAAAAAGGCACGTTGTTGGAAGAATTGTTGTGAGCTCTTCATCAATAATTCATGCTTGATACCTACCCTTGAGGCCATCAGATTGAGATTAAGGGTAAAATGCTATTAACTATACTCTAGTCTAGGAAATGTTGCTGAGAAATGGGTTTTCGGTCCCAAGGTAATGAAAGAGGTTACTTATCTCAAGGCTTTGTATATGGAAAAACAAGTGACTTAAAAGTATCAATTTTCTTCAGAGATTCTTGAAAGATACTTCTAGAGAAGTCAAAAGTGGGAATGTGACTCTAATATAAAGGAAATGTAGTGTTAAAAGCTTTAGGCAGTGTTTGTTAACAATTTGTCCTCCTATTAGATTTTATAATCTAACTCTTTGATACCCAATGTTTTGGAGAGAATAAAGGATTTTTACCAAAAAATACGTCAGTGTATGTATTCTATCACCATCCTTTGAATTATTAGGTACAACTCCCTATGATTTGCAATGATATGTAATGAATATGTTTTTATGAGATCAAAAATTTTGACATTATAAGCTATTAAACTAAGAGTAGTAAAGGATAACCAAATTATTTTTAGGAACAAACAACTTAGGCAAGATGGATTTGAATAACCTATCACACCCAATGGAATGACTATAGTAGATTATCTTGAGATTTCTAACCCTTCTATTCTAAATGCAGATTAACCATCTAAATGTAGAAGAGAAATGAAGTAGGTATACATATGAGGGAAAATGAAATTAATTTCATTGTTAGCCTTGAATGAAATGGAATCCAACCAATACTAATAGATTCATAAAAATTTGTCTTTCATTTGCCAATGAAACTATCTAACATGATTTGAAACCAACAAGAAAGGAAACAAAACCATATATGAAGAAAGTAAATGGAATCACCTTCACTATAATTACAAAAATGAAATGGAATCCATATGATTATCATAGAATCACATATGATTGTATTTCAACTCTTAATGCAAAACTAGTTTATCAATGGCCCAAAAAATATGACAAGTAAATAGGATAAATGGAATTATAGACCAATTCACCATCAAGTTAGCCAACATTTTTATTTTTAAACGAGGTTACATTTATAGTTTTCAATACTCTCTTATTTTAGTAGAGAAACAACCACAAAATAGAAAAGAGAATAAAATATGAAATTATCTAATAATATGAACACGTGACATCCTTTCCATCAATGATTATGATTTCATAGTAGGGTATGCGCAGGATCATGGTCAACCAAACTATGCTCTTAAGTGGCAATAAAAAAATTAGAAAATCAAGGTTATGTCAACTTGACGTGCAATTTTATACTTGTTAATAACTTTATATCAAAAAGTTGAAAGAAAAGAATCTCTAGAAAATTGAATCTAGTTTCTAAACTACTAGGACTTATCTCAAAAAAAATAAAATTGATTGGACAAAATTTTGAATTTTAATGCATTATAACAAAAATTTCAGAATAGAAATGAGAAGTAGATGTATGTCTGACCACCTTAATCAAAATTAAATTATAATATTTTTTTTAATAATATTCTAGATATAAGTAGTAGACTCATGCTTGGATGTGACACATATTTTTGGGTATTTTTATTCTAAATAAATAATAAATAATTAATTTTTGACTTTAGTATTTTTAAAATTAAAAAACTCTTGTGTCTAACCACTATAACTAATTCAAAACTCTCCAAAATTAAATTTTTAATTTTTTTTCCTTACAGGAGAAGAAACATAGAATGTGATGCATCTTTTGGATTTAAAAAAATGTTGTACCATTTGAAAGTTATAGTTGGTTTTCAAGTAGTGTGTTAGTTAGCACTTTATATGTAACTCCATTGGAAAATAAGTAATAATTTCTTACTAAACTCATAATTTGACAAAGCTTACATTTATGGAAATATAAGAACATTCTTAAGAAACCTTTTTCATTTCATCAAATTTTGGTGAAAAAAAAGTTGTCAACTACATGTTTGAAGTAAAAATCACATAAAAATAGGCCAAAAGCACATTTTAAGGATGTTTTTAAAGTTGACCATATAGGTTTGGTATCAAAAGATATAGTAGACCTTATAAAGATATTAATTGTTTTCATTTAGTATCAAGGTGGGTGAGAAAAAAGTTGGAATAGATTTTTAAATGTTTTGAGATATTTTAGAACTATAGATTTTTTAGATTGCCACTTTTTGGCACATCATAATCCTGCACATACCCAGTACATCCGAAGACACCTAATGACTATTTAGCTTCATGCAATCTCAAGAATCCCATAGAAAATTGTTGTTTTCTTCATATTTTGTTGTCTCATACCAAGTTTGTATTATTCATATTCCAATAGTCACTATAGTTTGTAATTTAGGCGGTTGATCTTAAACCAACGATTGCAATTAAAACATTATAACCCTTCCTTTATAACTTCCTCTATGGGTCCCTCTCTATACACATGTTGAACTATCATTACATCACTATGAATAACAATTGAGAAACCTTACATAGTGACATAGCAATAGACATAGATCTTTTTTAGATCTAACGATGGCAATAATATGATGCTAACCATTTTAATTTGGAATGTGGATCCAATTTCTATCTATACACACTGTGGCAAATAGGTGGTACAATTTTATTACTTGGTGAATAAAAAATTGACCTTCCTTGCTTTGTGGCACTTCTTGACTAGATTCTAGCTATTTTTTGTGGAATGTGATGGGCCCAGAAGGACATGTGTCATTTTTTCACAATGTCACCATGATTTTCAATCATACAACATTTTATAATGACATAGTGACAACCATTGATTAGTCTAGAGATAAATGGTAAAAAGATTTACCTAAGAACCTAGCTCTATTTTGTATCAAACTAATCAAATGTAGACACTTGGCACATAATCTAACAACCATATTAGTCACAAAAGGAAATGGCCCACAGGGACACATGTTGTTCTATTGCCATAATTAAAACATTCCCATTTTTCATAATAAAAAAGTGAAAGTTGTGGATGTGTCTTGAGATCAATGATCCTAGTTGATGTTTCCTAATTATTGCCCATGATTGAAAGGAGATTTCACTTGTTGGGTCCTATGGATAGGTGTTAGCTTGTCACTATCTCACCATGACTATTCCTTGTGCAAATTTTTATAGCAACATAGAGACAAGCGTAGATCTATTTTTTATTTAATAGTCAATGAGATGCATCATTGAATACTTATATTTCCATTATTAAACATCACCCATTAATCTAGTCTTCATCAATGATCTGGATTTAGTCTTCTAAACCATTTGAATTTTCAACTTTGTGAGGTATATGTGTAGATTAAATAATAACCATTGATTTCATTTCAAAAAGTTTCATACCACCTTTCACCAAGTTCTTTCACCATTTATGATGATTTATTTTATTCTCTTGCATTCTATCTTGATTATTTGCGATATCTTCCATGAAAAACTATTACAAAACATGAATCATTGTCTTCAACATGATAAAGAATAAAGAAATAAGAATTAGTAGAATATTTAGACCTTCTTCTCATTAGGGAAACACATAAAAAACCCTACAAAACCTAATCACCTAGCCATTGGACTAGTTCATTGCAAATATGATTTCTGGTATTAGGTTAGTTTAAAGGAATGTTGAGAAGAAGGGTATCTATGGGAAATCTAGACTCAAACTCAAGACATTGACACTTGACTTGACTCAAAATCCTAAAGGAAAAAGATATGAACTAAAACTTGGGCAAAAAATGGCTATGTTTAGGGATTTAAGCATGACAATGCTTAAAAGGACTCTATCAATCTTTGGTTTCATAGAAAAGGTGATAACTTGAAAACAAAAAGAATAGATTAGACTAGGAAAATAGAAACAAACTACCTAGGAAAGAAAGTAACTAAACTAAGGAAAATTGCATGAAAGGAAAACCTACCTATGTAGCTACTATGTAGGGGTTACCTTCTTTCAATTTTGCATTTTATACAACTTCAAATCCTGCCCATTAGAAGAACATGGTAGGGTTTCTCCTATAGCATATGCCAATTCGAAGGAATTATTTTGATTAACTTGAATGATTTGAAATGGCCCTTTCCACAAATATTGAAACATAGAGTGCATACCTCCTTGCTCATGCCTCTTATCCTATAGCAACACCAAATCACCTTCCATAAATTTTCTAGGCCTTGCTCTTCTACCAAACAAATTCTTTATCCTTCTTTGATGTATAGTGATCTTATCAACCATCTCTTCCATTTCCTCTTGAAATTTGGTAAGATACAATATCCTCTTTTCTAATCCATCCTTGAAAACATCATTTTCTATCATAGTCTTTAGTTTACATGCAACAAGCTCTAAAGGCAGTAGAAAATTAACTTCAACTCCATAGACAAATTCAAAATGTGAGATACCTATAGCTCTTTTAGGTGTGGTTTTGTCACCCACAAAGCATCATGGATCTTCTTATACCAACCTTTCTAATTATCTAAGACCAATTTCTTCAATATATTAATCAAATTCTTATTACTAGACTTAGCCTATCCATTTCCTTGAGGAAAATAATAAGAGGAATGTCCAACTTGAATACCATTATCATAGCAAAACTCAATGATTTATAAAGAAGAAAAATGAGATGCATTATCCATTATCAATTTTACAAGAACTCCAAACTTGATCAATATATGCTCTTTGAGAAATTCAAATAATACTTTTGATGAAGTTTTCTTCATTGGCTTCACTTCAATTGATTTACTTAAATAGTATGTGTCAGTCAGTATGTACGAGTTTCATTGACTAGAAGGAGGATTAATTGGGCCTATAAAATATAAACCCAATTCATGGAAAGGAGCTTCAATTATCATTGGCCTAAGAGGTAGGGAAACAAGCTAAGGATTACTAGTAAACATCTTGCATTTCTCACAATTAGCAACCCACTTATATGCATCTTTAAACACACCAGGCCGATAATAGCATTGTCTCAAAATTATAAATGTAGTGACAGTAGAAGAAAAGTGTCCTCCACATGCTTTATTATGAAAAAAGGTCAACAATTTTACCTACTACTCTTTATGCACACATCTCAAATATGTTCCATCAATAGTTCTCTTGTACAAGACATCATCATGAATCACATATTTCAAGGCTTTTGTTTTAAGATCTCTTATTTGCTTAGTAGTTAATCCATCAAGGCATTCAACATATGTCAAAAAATAAGAAATGTTTGAGAACCAAGGATCCTAAAGACTTACCATAAGAGCTTTTGGAGTATCTTCTTCTTTGAATTGTTGATTTTCTGCTAAGGCTTTACATAGTGCATTACTTCTTACAAGTTTGGTTCACTTAATTTCTATATCATATTCTTGGAATTTTGCTATCTAAACTAATCTATTATTAAAATTGACCTCTTGTCATGAAAAAATACTTTTATTGGAGGATTTGGCACATATTGTTGGAAATTTGATTGAAAAGCTCATTTTTGTTGAAAATCATAGAGGGAGATTGCTCTAAAAGATTGTTTTCAATCATTGTTTTGCCATTGATGTCAAACTTGCTATATGTAGGGATGATATTCACCTAAAAGATTCATGCACTATCACTTAGTTGATTTATGAAGAGGATTTGATCAACAAGATGTAACAAGAGCACCTAAGGGAAAGGTTGAGTTATGATATTGTAATGAAGTGCAAAAATTAGTTAAGACAATGGTCAAGCAATGTATTGATGACAAATTCAAAGATATAAAGGTTGGTCACACTTAGATCAATTGGAGGAATAATTTGTAACAAGGTTGATTGCAAAGCTTTAATTTTGATCATCAGAAGGTGCCGAGCAAGTTAGTTGAAGCTGAGTAACAAACTTCTTAGTTGATGCTGAGTGATCTTCAAGTGCTGAGTAAAAGATTAGGTGTCGAGGATCAGGAAATTTTTTAGTATGTGTCAAGTAATCTTAAGGTGTCGAGCATTAGGAAAAAAATAGTTAATGCCAAGTAACATAGTATGTGTCGAGCACCAATATTTCAATAGTGCTGAGCTACTACATTATTTCAAATGATGAACATTCACCAAATTTGAGCAGACATAGTGGTCACATTGAATTTTGTGAACAAGTTGGAAGATAAGGATGATGAGTTGTTGGCATAGAATCTCATGTGAACCCTTTTTTGTCAAATTCTAAAGGATTATTCAAGAAGTTTTTAGAGAAAATAGAATATGAAATAAATACAATGTATCCTACCTAATCCATGCAAATTGAAATTGAAAATTGGAAGAATCAAGTAGGAAAAGGAACTCCAAGACTTCTATTTAAGAAGTCATAGACCAAGAATCAAAGTGCTCTTAATCCTATTACTACAGAAGTGCCAAAAATCTATGAAGTGATTAAAAGGGTGTCAAGAAGGAGACATCTAGGAGAAGGAAGAGCACAGAGGCTCTGCTTATAAGAGTGGTCATGAAGATATGATTGCACTGGTACATTGAGTATGGAGACTCAAAAGACAAAGCTTGAAAGAAAAGGCAAGCAATTAAGAGTTGCAGAGATAGAAGGCCAGGCAAGGATATGAGCTAAGAAGTGATATGAAATCTACAAGATAAGTTGTATGTTGTAGTCAGGTCAAGATTTTCTAATACTCACTAGCAATTGTATTAGATTTGAAAATCCTATGGACTTAGGTTGGCCTAACAACCATTTGTAAATCCTTTAACAAGGTGACATTCCAAGTGAATGTTCTAAAGTCCTTTTACCAGGGCCACTTGTAACAAGGTGGTTAAATCCTCTAACAAGGTCACATTTAACAGTGTGTGTTGTAAGCCTTTAATAGGGTAGGCCTTTCACAGGGCATTACTTTAGAAGGGTGAGAATTGAGTAAGCATGTTATTGGTGGTTTTTCCCAAATTAGGTTTCCATGTAAATCATTGTGTTATGTGTTGATTTCTTATGTGTCATGCTTGCATGTTAATTTACAATAACTTGCTAATTAGACAAGTTAAAGTTTGGAAGAGTGAATGCTTGGATTAGTTCATTGTATGAAGAGAAAAGTTTGAATAGGATATTTGGACCTTGAATAACTGATTCACCCCAACCCCCCTCTTAGTTATACTAAAGAAATTCTAATGATTGGTATCAGAGCCGTCTGCTGATTTAGTTTTGAGGTACTAGAAGTAGGAAGATCAAGATGTCCAAGAGAGACGTTTCCAAGCTTAACAAAGACAACTTTTTTGCATGGTAGAGTTTGATGAAATTGCACCTTGGATCAATAGGTGACTATGCACAAATTTCTATTGGAACAGAGCATGTAACTCTAGCAGGACCCCTTACTAAAGATGACTTAAACAAAGATAAGGAACATAATCAAGCAATGTTGGAGATTGCCTCTGCACTTAGCTATGATGAATTTGATAATGTCAAAGACTATGACACTGCATTCAAGATGTGGAAAACCATATCAAAAATCTATGGAGGAGATAAAAATGTCCAAAGAGCAAAAAGAGAAAGTCTAAGAGGAAAGTTTGATGACATGAAGATGGAGGAAGTTGAGAATGCTGCCCAGTATGCTGCAAGAATAAAAGAAGTGGTGAATGCAATAAGGAGTCTAGGTGGTCAACTAGAAGAAGAAACATCCATTAGAAAATACTTGAGAACTTTGCTTCCTATCTATGCTATATGTGTTTCAGCCATTCAAGAGCTGAGATGTGTACAAGGAAACATACTAACTTTTGAAAGAATAGTTGGAAGACTGACTGCATTTGAGATATCCAATTTTGACAACTACAGAGCCAAGAACCTTGAATCTGCTTTCAAGGCCAAAATGAAAATAAAAGATACTGAGGAGGACACATCAAGCAAAAGAATAAGAAAAGGAAAACATGCATCTAGTGATAGCAACACATATGAGGAAAGAATGGAACAGTTAGAATCACTATTGGCTAGGAGATTTCATAGAGGTAAAGGTAAATTCAAAGGTAAGCTTCTTATAATATGTTTCAATTGCAATGAAGTAGGTCATATAGCTGTGAGATGCCCTCAAAAGAAAAATTTCAAAGAAGGAAGCAAGTTTAGGAAAAAAAGAGAAGATGATAGAAATTATTATAAGGAGAAAGGCAAGAGATGCTAAATTTTTGAAGAAGATTCTGATGAAAATGTTGATGAAGTAGTTTATGTAGCCATGAAGGATGAATTAGAAAAAGATGAAGATGAAGCAACAACATTGGTTACCTGTGTAAACAAGAATGACAAGTGGATCATAGATAGTGAATGCTCACATCACATGACAAGAGATAAAAGTAAGTTCATTACCTTTACTCAATATGATGGAAATAGTTTTAGATTTGATAATGATGCCCCATGTCAAAAATGAAAAGGCTCTATCAAACTTACAAAGAAAATTTTATGTGAAAATGCATACTATGTTGAAGGATTGAACTACAACTTGTTGAGTGTATCTATGTTAGGAAATGTAGGTTGCAAAGTAAAAATTGGAAACAAAACAACTAAGATCTATGATATTGATGGAAATCTAAAGGAAAAGCTGAGAAAACTAGGAGTAATATGTTTTACCTAGACATGGAAGAAGCAACATGTCTTTTTGTTAGACTTGATGATGTGTGGTTGTGGCTTAAAAGGTTGTGTCATGTTAATTTTGATAATTTGATTAGCATTAGCAAAAAGAACAAAGTCAGAGGACTGCCCAAGTTAAAGAAACCTAAAAATACAATGTGTGAACAATGTCAACTAGGGAAGATGACTAAATCTAGTTTCAAAAACAAAGCATACACCTCAGATGAAGTTCTAGAGTTAGTCCTTATAGATTTATGTGGTCTAATAGAAGTACAAAGCTACCTAAGAGATAGATACATAATGTTATTTGTAGATGATTATTCTAGAATGATGACTACTATGTTCTTAAAATAAAAATTTGATGAATTTCAAATGTTCAAGTGGTATTTGGCTAGAGTTGAGAAGGAAATAAGAAAGAATCTGAAATGCCTAAGGTTAGACAGAGGAGGTAAGTTCACATCAAGAGAATTTGAAATAATTTTCAATGACAGAGGTATCAAAAGACAAATGTTAGCACCAAAAACTCCACTACAGAATGGTATTACTAAAAGGAGAAATAGGTCAGTCATTGACTATGCTAGAACCTTGATGATGGAGAAAAATGTTGCACTTAAATACTGGAGGGAAGCTATAAGTACTGCAGTCTACACACTAAATAGAGTTCAAGTCAAGAAATGTACAAATGCAACACCTTTTGAATTATGGTATGGTCATTCACCTAATGTTAAACATTTCAAAGTGTTAGGTTGTAAATGCTATATTCTAAAAGACACTAGAAATGACAAGTTTGATGCAAAAAGTAATGCAGGTATATTTCTTGGATACTCCACTAGAAGTAAAGCATATATGTGTTTGAATACTAACACTAACAAAGTTGTGGAGAGTGCAAATATAAATTTTGATGAGCATGCAAAAGTTTAGACTGATGAGTCAAAGAAAATAAAGGATTATAGATCCTTTGTATACTCCTATGAAGGAATGACATTTGAAGGAAATACTACAAATCAAGTTGGGAATCAACAAAAAACTTCAGTATTTGTTGAGTCTCAACCAATGAATGCTGAGTTGCATTTAGAAGCCAAGCTGTAGAATATGGAACATGCACACTCTAATTCTAAAAATAGTATACATGAAAGGAATGATGAATTACTTGATGAAGAATAATGAAACGACTCTGAAGTTGAAGGAAAAAATGTAGAAAGAAGGACTAAACCTAGATTAGCTAAGTATGTAAGAAGACATCACCCTGTAGATCAAATCATTGGTGATAAGGATGTTGGACCAATGACAAGGAGTAGAATCAGAAATGAATCATGTCTACTAAGAAAGGTTGAACCCAAAACAATCAAAGATGCACTACAAAATGATGACTGGTATAAGGCCATGAAAGAAGAGATAGATTAGATTGAGAAGAACAAAACTTGGTCTCTAGTCCCTAGACCAGCTGATAAGAATGTAATTGGTACCAAGTGGGTGTTTAGAAACAAACTTGATGAGAATAGTTAAATAACAAGAAACAAAGCCAGATTAGTTTGCAAAGGCTATGCACAAGAAGAAGGATTGGATTATGGAGAGACATTTGCTCCTATTGCAAGAATGGAAGGAGTAAGAAGATTAGTTGCATATGCTACATATAAAGGTTTCAAAGTCTATCAGATGGATGTGAAGTCAACTTTTTTGAATGGTATACTAGAGGAAGAAGTCTAAATAGAACAACTAAAGGGATTTGTTGATGAAAAGAACAAGGAAATGGTTTGCAAGCTACATAAAGCACTTTATGGATTGAAGCAAGCACCCAGAGCATGGTATAAAAGGTTGCACAAATACCTTGTGAAGATAGGATTTGAAAGAACAAATGATAAGAAAGACTTGTATATCAAAGTTGAAGAAGGTAAAGATATTTTTATTTAGAAATCTTTGTTGATGACATAATATTTGGAGGAAAAGATGTTTTATGCAAAGATTTTGCTGACCAAATGAAGCATGAATTTAAGAAGTCAATGTTTGGAAAAATTAAATTCTTTTTTGGATTACAAGTACATCAATTGAAGCATGGCATATTTGTGACCCAATCTAAATACATCAAGGAAGTACTCAAAACATTTGGGCTAGAAGACTCAAAACTAGTCAGCACACCAATGGCAATAGGTCATAAACTATCAAAGAATTATGAATTTGCTGAAGTAAATTAGACATCTTATAGGTCAATGATTGGAAAATTGCAATATGTTGTACATAGTAGACTAGATATTGCATTAGCTATTGGAATAGTGGCTAGATTTTCTACCAATCCAAGAGAAAACCACTTAATGGAAGTAAAGAGAATAATGAGATACCTGAAAGGAAATGATGACTTTGTCTTGTACTACAAAAGGAATGAGAAATTTAAATTGAGAGCTTATACTAATGCAGACTAAGGTAACATTGATGATAGAAAAAGCACCAGTGGAGGAGCACTTTTCTTAGGAAAGAGGTTGATCACATGGACAAGCAAAAAGAAAAGTTGCACCTCACAATCTACTGCTGAAGCTAAATATGAGGCAAATTCTATAAATTGCACTAATATTGTGTGGATCAAACACTTATTGCCAAGTATGAAGGAAGAGGTAATTGAGCTAGTGACACTTTAATATGATAATACAAGTGCTATCAATATATCAAAGAACCCAGTTATGCATGCGAAAACTAAGCACATTGCAATCAAGTATCATTATGTAAGAGAACTGCTGATAGACAAACAAGTGAAGATGGAATATGTCAGCTCAAAGGAACAAATTGCTGATATCTTCACAAAAATATTACCTAAAGATGCTTTTGAGTATCTTAGAGGTAAGTTAGGGGTGACACCCTTAGCTAAAGCTACTTGAACCAAAAAGCAAGTATGCCTTACATCAAATAAGCATAATGTTGAAGATTTTACACATTGATGCAAAGGATGTTTAATTTGGGATTCATGCCTAAAGTAATAGAAGTAATAGAGGGAGAGATTGACTAAATCTGCAAAGAGCTACATTTTCATGGTTGTTAAAGAGGGAGAAGTGAACAACTGATCAACAAGATTATTAAAGAAAAAGGATCAAAGAAGTAGAGGGAGATTTTAGAGGTTGATCAGAATAGAAAAAGAGGAATAATATAGAGGAAGAAAGATAAAGATAAAGGACACAACATCAAAGAGGGAGAAGTGAAATAAAGACATGATATTACAAATTACTTTTTGGCATTTGATTTGCTATTCTAACCTAGTAAACTTTTGGTGGAATAGTTTATTCTGATGGCTAATTAGTTTGGTTTGCTATCAATTCCAAAGAGGGAGATTGTTGAAAATCAAGGAGGGAGATTGCTGTAAAAGATTGCTTTCCATCATTGTTTTTCCATTGATGTCAAACTTGCTATATATAGGGATGATATTCACCTAAAATATTCATGCACTATCACTTAGTTTATTGATGAAGAGGATTTGATCAACAAGATGTAACAAGAGCACCTAAGGGAAAGGTTGAGTTATGATATTGTAATGAAGTGAAAAAATTAGTTAAGACAATGGTCAAGTAATGTATTGATGACAAATTCAAAGATATAAAGGTTGGTCACACTTAGATAAATTGGAGGAAGAAGTTGTAACAAGGTTGACTGCAAAGCTTTAACTTTGATCATCAGAAGGTATGAAGAGAAAAGTTTGAATAGGACATCTAGACCTTGAATAACTAATTCACACCCCCCCCTCTCTTAGTTATTCTAAAGAAATTCTAACAATTGGTATCAGAGCCATCTACTGATTTAATTTTGAGGTACTAGAAGTAGGAAGATCAAGATGTCCAAGAGAGAAGTTCCCAAACTTAACAAAGACAACTTTTCTACATGGTAGAGTTTGATGAAGTTTCACCTTGGATCAATAGGTGACTATGCACAAATTTCCATTGGAATAGAGCATGTAACTCTAGCAGGACCCCTTACTACAGATGACTTAAAACAAAAATAAAGAACATAATCAAGCAATGTTGGAGATTGCCTTTCCACTTAGCTATGCTAAATATGATGATGTCAAAGACTGTGACACTGCATTCAAGATGTGGAAAACCCTATCAAAAATCTATGGAGGAGATCAAAATGTCCAAAGAGTAAAAAGAGAAATTCGAAAAGGAAAGTTTGATGACATGAAGATGGAGTAAGGTGAGAATGCTATCCAATATGCTGCAAGAATAAAAGAAGAGGTGAGTGCAATAAGGGGTCTAGGTGGTCAACTAGAAGAAGAAACATCCATCAACAAATACTTGAAAACTTTGCTTCCTATCTATGCTATAAGAGTTTTAGCCATTTAAGAGCTGAGGTGTGTAAAAGGAAACAGACTAACTTTTGAAAGAATAGTTGGAAGACTGACTATATTTGAGCTATCCAATTTTGACAACTACAGACCTGAGAACCTTGAATCTACTTTCAAGGCCAAAATGACAATAAAATATATTGAGGAGGACACATCAAGAAAAAGAAGAAGAAAAGGAAAACATGCATCTAGTGATAGCAGCATAGATGAGGAAGATGTGGAATAGTTAGAAGCACTACTGGCTAGGAGATTTCATAGAGGTAAAAGTAAATTCAAAGGTAAGCTTCCTATCATATGTTTCAATTGCAATGAAGTAGGTCATATGGTTGTGAGATGCCCTCAAAAGAAAAACTTCAAAGAAGGAAGCAAGTTCAGGAACAAAAGAGAAGATGATAGCAATGATTATAATGAGAAAGGCAAGAGATGCTACATTGTTGAAGAAGATTCTGATGAAAATGATGATGAAGTAGTCTATGTAGCCATGAAGGATGAATTAGACAAAAATGAAGATGAAGCAACAAGAATGACAGGTGGATCATAGATAGTGGATGCTCACATCACATGAGAGGAGATAAAAGTAAGTTCATTACCTTTGCTCAAGAATGACAGGTGGATCATAGATAGTGGATCATAGTGGATCATTACCGTTACCTGTGTAAACAAGAATGATAGGTGGATCATAGATAGTGGATGCTCACCTCACATGAGAGGAGATAAAAGTAATTTCATTACCTTTACTCAATATGATGGAAATAGTGTTAGATTCAGTAATGATGCCCCATGAAAAATAAGAAGGAAAAGCCTCTATCAAACTTACAGAGAAAATTTCATGTGAAAATGCATACTATGTTGAAGGATTGAACTACAACTTGTTGAGTGTATCTTAGTTAGGCAATGTAGGTTGCAATGCGGAATTTGGAAATAAAATAGCTAAGATCTATGATATTGATGGAAATTTGATAGGAAAAGGAAGTAATTACTCAATCTATTTCCATTGATGAACAAAGAAGTGTAGAAGGGATCTATTTTTCATTTGGGCATGTGGCTAAGACAAGAAGTTCTTCTTCTTTAAACAACTTAGGGAGTGCAAAATTTTCATCATTCAAAGAATTTACACTAGTTCTAGCTTCATTGTGATGATCAATATTAGCATTAATATTGACATGACCTACATCTTTACTATTACAATGCTCAACTAATCTTTTCAAATTATCAGGATTAGACTTTAAGTAATCCAATGGAGATATTTGTATTCTTACCTTTTCAAAGTATTGTATGATGTCAAAGGAATTAGCCAATTTACCTTTTTGCTCCTTTTGTGAAGATGAAGTTACTATGCCACTATCTTTATCAACCTTGTTTGATGGTGCATTATTTTTGATAAGAACTGAATTTTTTAGTTTGATTTCTATTCTTCTAACCTCTAGTCATCACTATTAACTAAGGTCCTTATAGAGTAGAAAAAAATCACCTCCTACTTTTGAATTTGATTCATACTCCAAGAAAAAGTTTTCAGAGTTGTCACAAGGAGCACGATCATCCTCACTTTTAGGATATTCAATTGTTTGTTCTTTTTTGTCCACCATATACTTGTATTTGATCATATCAGCACATGTATCTCCATCATGATCTTCCCTTAAGTGAAAAGAACACATATTTTGTCTTTTGGGGGCACATTCAATTGCTAATCTATGTTGCATAGTTGATATTTGCAATGTTTAACCTCCATTTAGGTTTCTATAACCTCCTTGATGAGGTTGATGAAAAGAATGAGTAGGCCTATTGATTTGTTTCTTCAATGAAATGAGCTCATTAGAAAATTTTTGAAGCATGGCTTCTGTATTTTTTGATGTACTAGCTCTATTACTCATGGTTCTAGATTGGAATTCTCTCTTCCACTTACTAGAATCTATCATATCATCCTCCATCTCCATAGCTAGTGTTTGGGAAGCTTGCAAGTTTTTTACATTTTCTTTTCTAATTTGATATCTCAAATCAGGAGGCATAAAGATAATGTAGAAAGTCTTCTTATTATCATTTGTAGGTGCACTTGCAATAGGTATTATTTTGATGAGTTTATTAAATCTTGCATTAAAATATCTCATGGAAACTAATGGTTCTTTCATTACTTGTGCCAATCACAACAATATTACTTGTGCATCCTTCGTACTTTTATAACATTCTTCAAACCTTTATTTCATAGTATCCCAATCTATCATGCATTCCATTAGTGTTTTTACACTATTAAGCAACAAAAATACTTAAAACCAAGATGATAAAGATCACAATAACCTAAGGATTAGCTACTTCCCATTAACAATTATATCTTCTTTAGATTTTGACCTGACTTCAACAAAATCATGAAAGATTTTCTACTCTTTTGGCTCTGCAAAACTAAGGCAGGTGCACTTGAGGGATAAAATATTTTCAACCTGATACTACATACACATTTTATTCATTCCATAGAATTTTATAACAACACACATCCCTTATAGCAGATTGGTTACAATTCTTCTTAGATCTACAGGTAATGCTAGGCAATAGTAGCTAACTAAGACTCAAAAATTAAATGTAAACAAGTGCTGACTAGCTTTGACATTCTTAAAACATTATAGAAAAAGTGATTTTGATTTTGAGCTTGATGCTTATTCATGATTTCTCTATATGTATACTAAACTTAGTTGATCAGTGCCTCATCCATTGGGATTCAGATTCTATCCAATGTCTTGACCTGACTGATTGCATTATAATCAATATTATCAACAATTCTCACTAAAACTCATTCTTACACATATCCTCCCTAATACCATGGATATCCTATCATATTCACTAAAGTATTAATTACCTAATTCATTTAATTAAAAGCAATAGTGAAATGATATACAACTTATCCTAATTACATTCAATTGAATAAGCTTTGCTCATGCAATTTCAAGATAACCAGGTAATAAAAATGGAGACAAGATTTGGAAAGAAAAGATATGGGAACAATTCATCTTTGTATTAATTCTCTTTGAAAAATGTACAAAAAGTAAATTAGAACTAACAACAACTCAAGATAAGACATTAAGATCTTGTAACATTAATGTATTCTCAAATACTTGTAGAGAAAATACATCATAAAGTTTGCATCAAGGATTGGACCAAAGAAAACTTAGCAAAATTAAATTGTACAATGACTCAGACCCTTTCTCTCAGATTAGAATCTCATTTATATAGTGTGAGATGCAACAAGCTTCAAGCACAAAGAGACTGACAACTATCCTTAAGACAGAAAAATATCTACATTGTTATTGTCACAAAAAAATAAATTTGGTGTAACAGAATGCTTTCATCATGAATAGTGTGACCACCTTCAATTGCATCTTTTTATTGTTGAGGATCTGATAATTGGCCTTGATACTATTGCAACTTGTCAGAAGATGTAACCAATGGAACTGCATGTGATGGATCTAGCACATATGTTTGCAGATTTACTTTAACTCAAGAATTTCCATCCACATCATCACATACTACCAAAATTATAGTTACCTCTGATTCTTTTTTTGTTGTATTATTAGTTTGAACCTTGATTTTGGCAACTGAAGCTATTTGTCCATTCTTGCCCTCTTCTACATGTACTAATGTATCAATTATTTGAATTTCATCTTGATCATCATCTATTTCATCAAGTTCTAACTATCTAGCATGGACAAGGTTTTCCATCCACTTACTTAAAATTATGTCATCTGGCCAATTAAAGCTTAGAATATCCTGCTGCCTTTTAATTATATATTCCCCAATTTTGTCAATTTCAGCAAAATCTTTCCCCAGAGAATAATAAAATAACTGCACCTTTACAACTTCTTTAGTTGTAGCTTCCCATCATACATTCCCTTTCTCAATTTTGACCTTATTCATTTAAAGATAGAATAAGTAATTCAATTCTTAGGCCCAATCCTCTTTATTTTTCAATTTATTCTTTTTGTCTATGGCATGTGGGAAGAGTTCAAAATTAACACTCTTATATTTGTCAAGCTAATTAATGATCCTCTTTTGTAACTAAACTCTTTTATCATCAAATTTTGAGAGATCATTGACAATATCATAAGTCTTTTCTATATGTTCATAGGAAAAATTGATGACATAAAAACATAGAAGAGTAACACCTTCACTCCTTTTACTCCATTTGTTGACAATTGGCTTCAAAGTTTCATCATTTTCGTTTATCTCATCCCATATATTTATTGTCTTTTTTAGCTACTCATAAAATTATGGCCAATCAATTTTATCAACTAAACACATGAGATCTTTTCTCAGCTTATCTTCATATTGAATATTTAGTTACACATGTAAAGCCCATTAATTACTCTTTTTGAACTTTGAATTCTTTAGTAGTATAGAATTTTGGCCTTTGTGGAGTGTCAGGTAACTCTATTAAGGGAGTTGATTTGAATGGTTTAATTGGAGGGCAAGGATAGGTAATATAGGGCTGACTTGATTCTCCCACTTTTCTTTTCTCTAATTGCTTGTCCGTTCGAGATACTTGATTTTCTAGCTGATGTATCCTATTCCCTCTCTTCTTATATGCTTTTAATATTTCTTCAAACTTGGCATTTAACTCCAAGAATTTATCTTTATTTTTTTCGGCACCTACCACCCCAAAGTCCATCATCTCCCAAATCATTTTTTACTCTTTCTCACTGTCCAACTCATTTGATCTATAAAAAATGATATTATCTGTATTCTCAACACTTTAGATTTTTTGTATACTAGTTTTGTCTCTCTTTTCAATAGACCATATCACCAATACTTGGTGATCATTGTTGTATTTTATTCCTCTATGTGCTTGTAGGATTTCTTCCTCAGTTTTAAACTGAGTATCCTTTTCCTTTCTAATAGAATCAATTACTCGAGTCTTTAAGAAGTTGCCTTCCCCCCTTAAGGGTTAATTATGCAAATTCTTCCATAAAGGTAGCTTTAACTTCCTCCTCAATCTCAGAGTCCAACCTATCTGGTTGCTCTTTTTTTATTTGATTTACACTTAGTCTCAAAATTGCCATTATTTTTTCTCCACAAAAATTGGGAAAATGCTCTAGTCTTATTTTCATCATTAATAAATTTCTAAGAAGCCTATGCAATCATAGGGTCTATTTATTTACCTCTATAATAAGAAATAATGAGATCAAAAGATGGCACAAGAGGCTCTTCAGGTACTCCTCCTTTGATGTCAACAGTTGTAATCATAATGTCCCCTTCCCCTCCAATTTGGCTCAACTATTCTCTCAAAGATACTTCATCATCTATTCAGAGTGGATTCTGGGATGGTGAATATTATTTTTCATGAGAAGATGAACTTTTCTCTATTTTCTACTTCTTAGGGGCATGTGTTTGAAGAGGGCTTTCAGACCTTAGCCTTTTGTATGGAGGAACATATTGTATGTTTTGGGCCACTACATACCCAGCCTTTTTTTGCAATGCGTATTACCCTAGGGTCACAATCATTCTACTAGCTAGTCTTCTCTCCACCTCAATAGCCTTGTCTAGATATGCTTTTGCTAAAATTTCCTTTTTCTCATGTAGTGTTTGCATGATCCCAACAAATTTATTCATTAACATAACTATTTTCACTCCCCAATGTTTTTAATCTACTAAGGGATCATATTTTGGCACAAAAGCATTTATGAAATCCAAGACTTTACTATAAACTATCCATTTTTCTTTTCTAATCTCTTGTTCCTGCAGTGAGAACTTATTTTTTATTATGTTCTTAGGAAAATATATAGTTTTTATCTAGGCCTTAGCCTTACTTTTTTTTTTGAGGAGGTCATAGAATACCTTTGGATCAATAAAACAAGAATGGGATTGGGCCATCTAATATTAATGTAAAAATTTCCCCAAGTTTCTCCATCCCTTCCTAACAAACAAAAAATCATGAATTATAGTAACCATTGGAAAGAAAGTACCTTTGGATTTTCCTAGCAAATCCCTCTCATCAATTGATATGATTTTCCATAATAATTCTGCTCTACCTACCTTCAAAGGCACCTGATATGGTAACACATGTGGTTTTCCCAAGAATCCATAAACTCTTAAAATAGTAGAAACAACATAGGGAATGATATCTCCCCAATAGTGGCTTACCAATAGTCCTTTAGCATGATCTTTAGGTCTTATCAATTCTAATAAGGATAGCGGTATTCCAGGGCTATCCCCTCTCAACAATAATCTAAGCCTTAAGGAAAAATACATATCAAATCTATCAAAAATAGCATCAATGACCTCCCATGTCATGTTTACACTCCATAACCAAATTGGGAGTTTGTCTCCATCTCTTTCTAATTCTAGTTTTATTTCTTTGGAGAAAAAAGTAACCCTTTTATAAAGACAGATGTACATTAACATTGAGTACCAACAAAAGGGCCTATTGAATTTTCACTTGTGCTATTCCAATAAGACCATTATGAATTTCTTCAGTGAAGAAGGTAGCAAAGTCAAGAATTGAGCTCATTCCATACTGAAGAGTTTGAGCAATGATATGGAAAATAGAGCCTAGGATGTTATCCTGTTCATCCATACCAATGATTTTACAAAGAGAGAAATAGAAGGCCTATGCCCTAAGATTAAAATATTTTTTCAACAAGGGCTTAGGCGTATTTTGTGTGACCAAGGGAAATGATCCAATTTTAACAAAATGTTGTTGCAATGATCCTCCCCTTAGATATACCCTTTGTGCATTATATCTAGTTTGAAGGTCCTCCATGTCAATCTTCTCATGAACAAAATGATTGGGGTTCAACTTGAATACCTCTTTAATTAGTTCATGTGAAACCCTAAAAAGGTTATCCCCTACATGGTTCTTTACCACCCTAGTAATTGGGTCATATTTCTTGGCCATATCTACCAGTAGGTCACCATCAAAGAAAATTTTAGGGGCAATTAGTTTACCTATGTCAAATTCCTAGACATTACATATTAGCATACCCAATTTCCTCTTTGCAAACCATTTCTTGAAAAGTTCTAAGCCTCCCATAGATACCTCTACATCCCTCAACTAGTTGGCTTTGCCATAGAAGCCCTCACTAACTAGTAACGTAGGGTTTTTTAGGATCAATTCCCTTCCCTTAGACAACTCATTTATTGATGGCAACATTTGTTCTAGAAGATTGTCATGAACTACCCTTTCCAAATAATCTACCTATTTAGAAAAATCCTTGCATGGAGGTATTTTTTATTTACGCTAGTATGATCATAGTTTTTCAATTCTTAGAAGTTTCAAACAACTTACCCACCTTTTCTTTCTTTTTCACCCCTATGAATTACTTTGCAGATTGCTGATAACCTTGAAATTTTTTCCCTAGCTCTAGAACTCTTTGTGCTATAGGAATTTTGAGTTTTTTTTACTCAATAATGGAGAATTTAGGATCTTATTATAGCATTAAGTCTCACACAAGAAATTATTGATAAGGTTTAATGCTCCAACAGTCAAATTTCATATTGCACCGTTAATTTTAAATTTCCACTATCGATCACAAAGCATCAGATGACTTGATTTAAAAATAGAAAAGCTACATTAATATTTTCAAAGAATTGCCACATGTCAAGTAGGCACATTCCTACATTTTTTAAAGTTCAAGCACTTTCACAAAGTGGTGAAGTGTGATCACAAAAAATAATTACAACTTTACCATTATAGCTTTAAAATTATGGCCCCACTTGTACACTCATCTTCTAGCTTGGCAAACACATGGATCATCCCACCAGTCATCATGTTCCATATCATAATGCTTTTCCACCTTGGCATGACTAGGTGACCTTCTGAATAAGTGGTCCCACTTGTCCACATGTCAAGTAGGCACTTTCCCACTTTGACTAAAGTTCAATCAATTTTTTTTGTGGGAATGTGTTGCCTATTGATCTTCCCAAGATCAATAGTGTTTATAGATTATGCCTTTTAAAATTTAGTCAGCAAAGTTAACCAATCAATGCATTACTTGTTTCCAACATGTTTTGCTAGTTGCTAACTATGCATACTATATTATTACCTTTTAAAACTATGGGCCCATGACCTCATCACATGCTATCTATCAAGTAGGCACTTGCTTGCTTCATCTAAACTTTGAGCTTTTTTATATTATAGGTAAGCACTACCCATTGGTCTTATCAAGATCAATGGTGTACATATCTTATGTCCTTTGAACTATATCAACATCCTTTGTGACATCATTGAAGACATGTGCCACCAGGGTGCTTTATCACTTTGGTTAAAATCCACACATCTTCATGAAGTGGTAATACACCCACCATTGATCTTTCCAAGATCAATGATGTATAGGCGTAACACCAAAAGTGACACTACTTCTCATTTTGACCAATGATATTGCTAGAAATTTGAATGTGCTTTGACCATTACTGATAGCTCTCAATAATTCTGACAAGTTTAGACTTTTGCAGCACAATAAATGAGTTAACATCATGAAATGATATATGGCACAAAGACACTTGCCTACATTCCATAAACTTCATTCAACTTCATCTTGCGAGTATGCACTTATTGTTGATCTTCCAAAGATCAAAGGTTAGTAGGAACAAACCACCATAGTTAAGACATTTTCACAAATGCTTAAGAAAATAACCATGGTTAGGGCACTACTTACAATGAAGGGTTTTTATTTTGTGAAAAGTAAATAAAAATAATTATGGGAAAATAAAAACTTAGCATAAAGGCTTCCCCTATGATTTAATTTAAATATTACTTTCCACTATTTTGAGAGCTAGGGCACCAAAACAAGGGTTTATTAAAATTGGAAAGATTTCACTTAGGATTAAAAAAATTTCACAAATTTTAAACACAAAGCTATGGTTTTTCACTATAAGGTGTAACAAAGTATAAAGAGTGAAAAACTAGGCCAACACATCCTACAAGTAGGTCTTAAAACCAATCAGTAGCATTATCTACCAATGTATCACAAACATTTTGATAGCCACATCCTCATGTTGAGGATTTAATACACCACAAGCTGTATGGAAAGAGCTTAAGTGCTTTTCTATAGAGGTGGTACCATCACCATTAAATCTTGGGAAGTTCTTTCTTGATGCTCTGGAAAAATCATTACTAGCTGCAAGGACAAGAGGACCAATAACATTTCCCCATGGTTGTGCCATAACTGCTAGTACAATATTCTGGTTTGTCTAAAAAGTAATAGAAAATGAAAGTGTTGCACCAATCAACAAAAACATATTGAAAGCAATAGGAATGGAAGTCTTAGCAATAGGAGGAGAAGAAGATTGACTTCTTTGTGTTATATTAGGAGGAACAATTGTAGACAATTGAGTATCTTGGAGTTGTTTGGTCACAGTTTCTCTTGCACATGTTCTCCCTCTTCTACAAAGATCTTCAAGGATATGAAAGTTGGCCTTCTTGAGCTCTTCATATATTGGGTAAATCTTTCCTTTATCCTTGGCACTCTTAGTATATTTGGAATCCAGAGTGTATCAAATGTTTAGAAAAATGGTGTTTTCAATTTATCTTACCAGTTGTCAACTTTGCATTTGCTTCTTTTCTTTAGTAGGTTGAAGTTGTAAAATTGGTATCAAGTTCTTATGGAAAATACTTCACTACAACAAGTCCTTTCTTGCAACTCAAATATATGGAATTAGATTGAAATATGAATATGAAGGAAAATTCTTCAGAGCTTTCATCTAAATCTCCACAGTAGAGTCATAAAAAATTTTTGGTTAATAGTTTGTCGTCCTATTAGATTTTATAATCTGACTCTTTGATACCCAATGTTTTGGAGAGATAAGAGGATGTTTACCAACAAATGGATTAGTGTATGTATTCTATCACTACCCTCTAAATTTTTAGGTAAAAATCCCAATGATTTGCAATTATATGTAATGAATATGTTTTTATGAGATCAAAAGTTTTCACATTATAAGCTCTTAACCTAAGAGGAGTAAAGGATAACCAATTTCTTTTTTATAGGCACAAACAATTCAAGAAAGATGGATTTGAATAAACTATCACACTCAATACAATGATAGTAGTAGATTATCTTAATATTTATAACCCTTACTTCTATTCTAAATGTAGATTAACCATCTAAATGTAGAAGAGGAATGAAGGAGGTACGCATATGAGGGAAAATGGAAATACTTTCACCATCAAAATTGAATGAAATGGAATCCAACCAATACTAATAGATTTCTACATATTTGTCTTTCATTTCCTAATGAAACTATCTAACATGATATGCAACCAACAAGAGAGGAAACAAAACCATATATGAAGAAAGTAAATGGAATCACCTTCACTATACTTACCAAAATGAAATGAAATCCATATGATTACCACAGAATAACATATGATTGAATTTCAACTCTTAATGCAGAACTAATTTATCAATGGGCCAGAAAACATGATAAGTAAATAGGATAAATAGAATTATAGACCAATTCACCATCAAGTTTTTCGGCCTTTGTATTGTCAAATGAAGTTACATTTATAGTTTTCTATCCTCTCTTAGTTCAATAGAGGAACAATCCAAAAATAGAAAAGATAATCAAATATGAAATTATCTAATGATATGAACATGTGGCATCCTTTTTGTCATGATTATGAATTTATAATACTTTTGGAAACATATGATAACTAGTAAGCTTCATGCAATCTTAGGAATCCTATAGAAAATCATTTTTTTCTTCATATTCTACTGTACAAGTCTATATTATTCATATTCCAATAGTCACTACTTTTTCAAATTCGAGCCATCGATCTTAAACCAAAAATTGTGATTAAAACATTATAACCCTCTTGATAAATGGCTATATGTAGTGATGTAATTTTTGTCATTAATGGAAACACATGATGTACATACTTGCAAAAAACTTTAGAAATAAAGATACATAGCTTTTGGTACTCAAAAAATTAATTAATTATGAAATTGGTTTAAACAGTACATTGTTTTATATGTAAAATATTTTTGGCATTATATTATGACTAGCAAAGATAGATGGAAATAGTATACATGTTGATGATGATGTGTATAACCTTAGACATCAGTACAAATAGTACATAAAAGAGATATTCATGATTTACCAGTGAAAAAGAATAGCAAAATTAAGGGTAAAGGAATTATTTTATTTACAAAATAGTTACTTGACCAATTAGGGCTGACATCCTAGATGTTTACTCTAATTTGGAAAAGTATATTGTGGTCTTAGCCAACCTAGCAAAAATTTGTGAAAAGGCATGGTATTTATGCAAAGCATATCTTACGAGATTAAGTGTGCTTTTTTGATGTGTGTATTTTGATATAAAAAGTGATATGTGAACTTTTTGTGAAGCAATATATGTAAAGTTTTTTAGAACTTGATTTTTTGATCTAAGATCAAGTAGAGGTCAGATATTAGCCTAGAAGAAGTTATAACATCTATACATTTGTATTTGAGAAACTTAAACTTTAGTTACTTGTTTGGGCAGTGAGCTCTTCTTGCATCCCTTGTACTACAACTCCTAAAAAGGTTGGAATTTCCTATTAGGGATTCAAAGTCTCCTAACAGGGGCTCTATATAGTAAATTTTCTCATTGACTCCTAACAGGGTCCATCCTCTAACAAATAACATATATATCAGTATATCATCTAGTGGATATCATCCCCACCAGGGTTCTCCCTTGGATAGGGTTTCCCTAATTAACATAATATGGTGTTACAAGTTCTCTTTATGCATGGTTATTATTACTATTTAGAATTATTTTTTTACTTTCTTATGCATGGTTCAAAGTAATTAGTAATATCCAGTTGGCAAAAAAAGTTTGTAGAGTACTATTTCACCCCCTCCCAGTATTGCCTATTTCTAACAATTGCTATTAGGGCATAGTTACTAAGAAGAGGCTTAACAACTTGAGTAAGATCCCTATGGATATGGAATAGTTGATGAAGAACCTTGAAGAGGCACTTGAACAAATTGATCTCCTTACTAAATAAAGAGATAAGCTAAAAGATAGATATGAAGACTCCAAAGTATACATTGGACAATTGAAGGACAAGATTGAACATCTCAAATCCAAGATTGAATCTACTGAATCTAAAATTAATGATGATAAATATTCAAAATTGAAAATAGAGTACAAGACCTTGAAGCATGAATTGAAGATTGCCAATATGAAGTTGAGTTTGAAGAATGATCCTAGCAAAATTGAATCTAATTTGAAGACTAAAAATTTAGATCTTAGAGTGAGTCTAGTGAATAAGACATCTAAATTTGAAACATTAAAAGAAGATCATGAAAAAATTCATAAGTACAACACTATTGTGAAAGGTGAACTAAATCAGTGCAAGAAACAACTTGAAAAGCTCTATAATAGCAGAGAAAAGCTTGATGAATCAATGTTAATACAAAGACCTACCTATGATAAGACTGGTCTTGGTTATCTATTTAACATGTTTACAAAGAAACTTGAAAGTAAATAAGATCTAAAAGAGAAAGATAAATCTAATGATAAGATGCCAATCTTCTCATATATCCAACAAATTTGGAAAAGAGAAGGAAGCTGAGAAATTTGATGAACCTAAGCACTTGTGGAATCACCTAAGAAAACTAGGTACAAATTTAGAGGTAAATATTTTGAATGTAATGAAATAGGTCATATAAAAAGAAATTATACAAATAAATCATTTAATAATGTTACAAAATTTTATGGTCATAATTATCATAGTATTGGTCATAATGCAATTAATTGTAGGAAACCTAAATGTGATAATGATAGAAGAAATAGTAGAATGTATAGAAACACTAACCTTGCAGATAGCAGTACATCCAATGAAAGGAAATCAAGAGAAAGTAGACCTTATGAAGAAAGAAAGTAGATTGTGTGTTGTAAGTGTAACAACTTTGGACACATAGCTTGAAATTGTCAAGCAACTATTGATCAATAAAATCCTAGAAGCAGAACCCTAGTATGTTAGTTATGAAACAACTTTGAACATACAACAAAGTACTATAGGATGGATAGAAGCAATAATGGAAGAAAATTTGGAAATAGAAGCAACAATGGAAGAAACTTCAGAAATGATAGAAAGAATCATGAAAGTAACTCTAGAACTAAGAAAGACAATGAAGATCAAAATAATGTAGTTAGTGAACCTTTAGAAGAACTTAATCAAGAATTTTTAAAGGGATAAGATATTTCAAAGGAAAATTTAGGTGATGTTGAGACAAGAAAATCAAAGTCAACAATCGAGTTTGATTCAACCAAGTTGAATTAAGCTTGTTCACTACACCAAAATTTGTAACTTTATTTAGAGATCAACCTATGAGTAGCAAGGTTGAGAGAAGATGTATTACAATGAGTTTGGATTGTAGCTAATCTCACTTGAAATTTGGATCTTATTGAAACAAGTTACGAAGGAAATAAGAGCATCTAAAAGAATTAGACTTATTTAGGTATTAATTTTACCACAAACTTGATACTAAATAATGAACTTAGATTATATTAAGCAAAATTCATAATGGAAAGATTTGGATGGGAGACAATGTAGTTGAGATCTCTACCAACCTTATTTATGAGGTCACCGGTCTTAGAAAATAAGGTAGTGTACCTATTGGTGAGAAACTAGTTAAGAAAAAGGTTGAAAATTATACCAAGGCAGTTTACAATGGTAAAGCAATGGTGATCAACACCATTAGACAACATGACGTAAGATTCTTGAGCAGAATAATTACATAATCTATTTGTGAAAGTTATAAGAGTGATGATTTGTTAGTAGGTTTCATTTATGCAACTTATAAGATATGTGTTGAGAAAGAACAAGTGAATTTAAGTGAGATTCCAAGAGTACAACTTGTTGAGAACTTGGAGAAAATTAAGAGAACTAAGAATGGTGTATTCAAATTCTAGTGTTTGATTAATCATATTTTCTTTCATGTACTTAAGAGATTTCTATTTTTATCAATTATTGATATTATGAGAAATGAAAGATGCACTATGGACAAGATAATAGATGTGTGCAGAAGGCATCCTATAGAGAAAATCTTGGACATCAAAAATTTGATTATGAGGACACTTTAGAATGAGATGAAATAGAGATACAAAATCACCCCTACAATTGTTGATAGATTTAAGAATGATATATGTTTTATGGTGGATACTAACCTAACCTATATTGAAGTAGTAGAACCTTGGGAAAAATTTCTTGAGCTCCTAGGTTATGAATTGAGTGATGATATAGCTATTGGTTATATTGATTTAATGTTGAAATCTGATATAGTTCAAGCATCATACAAATTTGGAATGTATGAGGAGATAACCCGGTCAGCCTACTAGGCATCATTAGAAAAGGAATCTCATAAGAAGATTGCATCTATAATGAAGAAAGCACTATTTGAGATTGGTATGTTAGATGAAAAATCGCAAGCAGTTAGGCAAAAAATCTCTAGACTGAAACAAACTTGTAAATAAGGTGTAATGTATGTGACACCTTTGTTAGTTAGCCAAACATCCAATGTATCTATTATAGAAACTCCTATAGAACAGAGCATTCCATATGCTGCTACATCAACCAAGCAACCAAGTGAACCTAAGAGGAAGTATGAAAGGTTGGTAGAGTGTCACAAGTCTAAAAAAGGTAGCAAGCTACTAGACTAGAGAAAAGAAAGAAGATATTGTTGATAATTGAAGACTCCAATAATGATGAAGAAGAAGAGGAACAAGAAGAAAAATAGCCAGAGAAAGTCATTATTTCCAAGCAACCAATAGGTAAAACAAGGAAAGTCATTATTTCCAAGCAGCTAATAGGTAAAATAGGGAAACCATGGAAACCAAAGATAGAGAAAATCAACACAACCATTGTCAATGAAGAAAACTTTGTATAGATGAATAAGTTCTATAATTTACACAATGACATTGAGAAGGATCAAATAGATATCTCTACTATGAGATATATGATTCTTAATAACTTGAAACTTGAGAGTATTAAAGGCATGATGAATCAAAAATTCTATGACAAGCTTGTAGCTAAGAAAGCACTAGTTCATGAAGAAGACATGGAACTTCAAAAGTCAATGATAAGAACTATGTGCAAGATAGATGATGAAGAAATTGATGAAGAAACTAGCACCTTACTTGCAAAGTAAGATGAGTTCATTTTTGTTCATGGGAGCAGAAAATAATGTTATAAGAAGTGAAACTACAACAATCATCAATCAAATGATGAGTGAGTTAAAGGAAGAACCTATAACTATAGAGAAAACTTCAGAAGTATCAGTAAGTGGTGATACTATGCAGATTGATCAGACAAGTGTTATTGTTAAAATTGATGAAGATCCATTCAATTAGTCTAAATCTCTTTTTAAAGATCTTTAGGATCAGTTGAGACTAATTTAAGAAGAGAAAAGACAACTAGAAGAAGAAAAGTAGAAGATTGAAGAAGCCAAGCTGAAATTGATTGAAGACGAAAAGAAGAAGAAAGAAGATGAAAAGAGGAGAGAAGGAGAAAAAGAGAAAAATTTGGAAGGAGAAAAGAAAGAAAAATAAAAGGAAGAAAGAGAAAAGAAAGAAAGAGAAGAGAAGGAAGAAGAAGAGAGAAAATAAAAGAAGGCAGCAAAGAAGAAACAAAAGGAAGATGAGGTGAAAGCATCTAGCTCATCATCTCTTATGTCTCTTCCTAACCTTATAGGTGATGATGATGATAAATCTTACTTGATCTCATCCTTGAAAAATTATTTGAGAAGAACAAAAAGGTCAAATGTCTATAGAGAGCATTAATGGAGATGACTGACATATTATACAACACCCTCACAACCAAACACACTAAAGAAGACCCCAAACAAAGAGTTCAAGTAGTTGTAAAATCATTTGATGATGAATTTACAAATTTTTTGAATATTACTGAGTCTAAGGCTCAAATTTCACATGATGCTAATCTTTTTAGCACCATTTGTTAGAATATTCAGAACGATTTGTTGAGTCTTGATACTTATATCAAGGAACTTCAAAGATGTCAACAAGTTGGAAATGTACTATACATCAAATGTAATTTATCTCATAATTTGTCCAAATATTTGGATAGTAAGCTTCAATGGAAGCTAAGTGAGTTGGAATCTCTAACTAGTCAGATACAATAACCTTCTTGCAGAGTTGATGAATTGGAGGAACAATTTGCTAGTGTTCACACAAACATTAGGAAACTAGAACTTGAAAAAGAAATAATTTTGAGAAGACTATCAAAATTCAAAGAATCTATTGCTCTAAAGATATCAATCATTGAGAGATAGTTGGAAGAATGTGAAAAAGAAAAATACACTTATGCAAATTTCACCTACTCTGACCTTAATGCAGTTGAGATTACATCATATGCCTTATGTGTAATGCTCACCACTACCAAAGCAGGAAAGGAAACTTGGGAGAAACATATGAGTAGTTTGAAGGAAAATTTTGATGATTTTATGAAGATATTAGCAACTTGATGTAGCAAGACAGTATTTGACAGCAGATAGACAACTTTTTTTCATTGTTTTTGGACCTTCTAACCTTTATCATTGATGTCAAAGGGGGAGAAGTTGTAGAAGAAAATTGTGTAGTAAGTTATGTATATAGAAATCATATCCAAGGGGGGAGAAATTGAGGAATTGAGCATTTGTAATATGAAGTATATGTAATGCAATAGATGATAAATATTGTAAGTTTTTGTTAAGGTTTTGTCACTTAGCCAATTTTCCTTACTTTGTTGCCATCAATGCCAAAGGGGGAGATTGCTAACAATTGGCTATTTGTAGTGATGTAATTATTGTCACTAATGGAAAAACATGATGTACATACTTGCAAACAAATTTGAAAATAAAGATACTTAGCTTTTGGTACTCAAAAAATTGTCTAAGTATGAAATTGGTTTATAACAGTACATTGTTTTATATGTAAAATATTTCTAACATCATATTATGAGTAGAAAAGATAGATGGATACAATATACATGTTGATGATAATGTGTATAACCTTGAACATTAGTACAAATAGTACAAAAAAGATATATTCATGATTTACCAGTGAAACAGAACAACATAATTAAAGGTAAAATAATTATTTTTGTTTACAAAATAATTACTTGACCAATCAGGGCTAACATCCTAGATGTTTACTTTAAGTTGGAAAAGTATATTGTGGTCTTACCTGACCTAGTAGAAATTTTTGAAAAGGCATGGTATTTATGCAAAGGATATCTTATGGGATTAAGTGTGCTTTTTTGATGTGCGCATTTTGATATAAAAAGTGATATGCGAACTTTTTGTGAAGTCTTTGAGAACCTGATTTTGTGATCTGAGATCAGATTGAGGTTAGAGATCAGCCTAGAAGAATTTATAGAATATATAAATCTATATTTGAGGAACTTAAAGTTTACATGTTTGGGCAATGGGCTCTTCTTGTAATTTGAAGTGCATGTTTGGACAATGAGCTCTTCTTGCATCCATTGTACTACAACTCCTAACAAGATTGGAATCTCCTAATAGGGATTCAAAGTCTCCTAACGGGGACTCTATATACTAAATTTTCTCATTGACTCCTAATAGGGTCCAACCTCTAACAAGGAACATATATATTGATATATCATCTAGTGGGTATCATCCCCACCAGGGTTTTCCCTTGGCTAGGGTTTCCCTAGTTAACAAAATATAGTATTATGAGTTCCCTTTATGCATGGTTATTATTTCTATTTAACATTACTTGTTTACTTTCTTATTGTCATGCCACATTTCTACAAGGCAAAAACACAACCAATGATTTTTTTTTTGACAAAGAGAGTGATGGTAAGAACACAATCAATCCTTGAGCCAAGAGGGAATGAGGAATGTTAGTGGTACAAAGTTGTTCACAAGGAATTGGATCTCGAGAACCTCTTGCGGTGGTTACCTATTTACTAAAACTAATTGTAAAACTATGTAGGGTGGAATGGTTGTGAGATCTTACCCTTTTGCACCCTATATGAGTCATCTTGAATACATAGGTGGTTTCCAATTTGTGTTATTGCAATAGTGAAAGTTCCAAGGTTATAACAAGAAGGTGCTATATCAATTTTACTATTTTAATTTCTATTAATATCAAGTCTATTTTATTTTATTATTATTATGATTATTATTATTTTCTTTAATTTTTATTTCCATTATTATTATTATTCAACTTCTATTATAACTATTATTTGAAATTATCTTTAAAACAATATACATATTAGAATTAACCCCAAAATTTATTTAATAACTTTATCAAATTTCCTCATACTCCTAACTTTCCATGTCCTAAAAAAAATACACTACACACTTTATATCACAATTGTTATAAGTACATTATCCTCTTACCCAATCTACATACTAATCACCCCATTACCTTTTAACAAACTTTGTATTAAAAAAAACATAAATTAAAAATCATATATTTACTTTATGAGACTTTAACCTACCACCTACCCATGCAAATTTTCTTGGAGGCTAGACACGTGCCCCAACACTTCTCCATGTGAGTTGGGCAAGATCTCCATCAGATTTATTAGGGGCTATGCTATATGTCCAATTAAATGCTCAATTCCCTTTTTAAGTTTCACTCCCAACTCCTTCCAACATAAGCCTCCCTTTCTACTTGGAATGTGCAGTGATATAGATTAAATCTCACCCTTTTTTCCAAGCCTCAACTAGGTGCTAATGATGGGATTGCAGGTAGGCCAGTGATAGCCATAAATATAAACTTTTAAACTCTCTCTCAAGTCAACTTAATTTCTTTATCTAGCTACTTAGAGGGACCATGTACTCTCTTAAATTTCTAGGAATTACGTGCTTGGATGAAATGAGATCTAGTACGCTTAGTAGGATAATATAGCTAGGAAATACTAGTCCATTTCATATTTATTTTGTGATGGCAAGTAAGTCTATGAGAGATTTCAAAGGGTTTCTTCCATCTCTGGCTTAGCAATAAATTCTTGTCCATGGTTAGCCACTTACATGGTCACTCAAGCAATCTTTTCATTAAATTTTTTTTAACTCTTAATTTTTTTCTTTTTAAAAAAGAATGTGGTATGCTTAGGTAGTGGATCTGACTAAGATATTTTATCTATTAATTATGTTAGGTCAACTTAGTATTTTTAGAGATTTCTTTCTTCCTTACTTTATATATATATATATATATATATATATATATATATAATAGTGAGATTTTGAAATAATTTATTTCTCATCTATCATTATTCATATATTTATACTTTATTCAGTGTCTATTATTTTATTGATTGTAATATAATGAGTCTATTCTTTTGGGTTACCTATACATTTTCCAGAATGCAAAATGAGCATCTACAGGTTTCACTCAAGCTTAACTAATTGGACTAGTTTCTATGATCATTTAAAATGCATTGGAGATAACTTATTATTCCATTATGTGTTATAATTTAAGCAACTATAACATTAATCAACTATTGTAGACACCTAAATTCGATTACACCACTTTGGTAATCCTATTTAGCTGTCTCTAAAGGCATCATTAATTAAATTCTTATTTAATTAATCCTTTGCCATTCCCTAGTTGATTAATTTAATTAATCATCTATAGTCCTAATTGATAAATCAAATAACCCACTATTTGTCAATTAATCCTATTCTCCTATCTAATTCCAAAACCCTCATTTATTAAATAAATCACTTTGATAAATAAAAACCTCAAATCTAATAGCCCCTAACTTATCCCTAATCCTCCATTTAGCCTAATCCACCTCATCCACCCATAATAACCTAGCTTAGCCACTAACTCACCCACCCTAATGAATGCCATCCACTTGCACATCTCTAACATCCTTAATTTAATCCTAACCCAAGCCTAATCCCCCCCTAACCTTGTCACATTCCCTAAGTAAGCTTAAGACTTTCCTAAACCAAGCAAAGTCAACAATCTCAACTCCCTCCAAAATATCCCAACCATAAGCCTTCAATCCTCTTACAAAGCCATAAATGGCTCTTACATCCTCACTCATGACTCTTACATCCTCAACCACCCTCATCAAGCCTTTGACCAATCCTTATCCTATCCTCTCACACCCATCCTCCTTGTGACAAGTGTCACCTCCCTATTGGTGCTAAACAAGCACAATCCATGTGCTCCCCTTTAGGTGCATCCTATCCCTCCCTCACCATCTTTCCATCCTTGAATCTTAGCCCTCCATCCCTCAAGCCCTTGGCCTATAAATTGAACCCTCTCCCTTCACTAAAATCATCCATCTTTCATGCAAAGTTATAATGGTATTTTGAGAGCTCATAAACTATCAAAATACCATTATAATGGCAAAATCACTTCATGACTCCATTGTTGAAACCTTGTTTCACTCACCCCATCCATCCATTTGAAGTTTGAGCAATATTATTGAGCATACATCTACATCAAAGGATGCATCTACAACATCAAGGAGGCTTTTGGAGTGATCTTGCTCTTAGTTTGTGCTCTCTTACACCTTCTTTTGTCTAATCTTATATGGGAATATATTTCTATGTTTGTGAATGTTTTCCTTATTGCTAATGTTCTTTGCACACTAAATCTTTTTCTACAACTATCATTTCACAAAGCAATTCTAAATGCAAGATACACTAATATGAAACTCAATGGAATCCTTACAACTGAAATTTCATAAACCTCACTATTCAATAAAATTCTAGTGACATCTAATTTTCATATTTAAAGCTACCTACAATTCCACTGTTATCAATTGCATATCTTACAACCATTTTGAATTCAATACTGATCATCAAACAACTAATTAATTTTCATAGAATTTGAGAAGATAGAGGTATCAAATGTTAATGTCCATTCTATTCTTTCAAGGGTTAACATGAAACAGATTCTTTTCTTCAGCACATTCCAAGTTCTAACAATGATAAGATAGCATCAACACAATTACAAACAATAATAGGGTGGTGGAGCCATCACTTAAGATAAACAAAGGAGTAATTTACAACAAGATTTTACACAATCTCACTCTTTGGCAATTACATGAGACTAATAGAAACACACTACAATACGATGAATTCTCATAATAAGCTGGAGTTCATTCCTCCATTCCAACACAACAATAAGGATCTTCTTCTATGCAAAAAAATGAATTTCATGAACATCAAGCTTCCAAAACTTTCCAAGTGAATACCTACAAAAAGAGAGACAAAATGGAACCATGGAGGCTCACCTCCCAACCTAGGCCTCAAGGAGACCACCCACCGAGCTTGGGGAAACAAGGCATGAATGGTTGTATTCTACACATTCACATGCCATGCATAATCACAACAAAATGACTGATTTAACACAATACATTTTTAAGACATCCCATCCCAAGGCTTTCACAAAGATTCAACAAATGGATCAAGTATAGGGTGAAGGTGGGCTCTCACCATGAGGATGATTTACAAAAATTTCACTTACAATATACACATCTTCTCAATATCAACATGCCCTTTTGGGGCAAACAATATCTTCCCTTCCAAACACATCCTTATACCTCCCAAAATGCAAGTAAGCAAGATGAACACACTCCATTTAACATATAGTTCCTCAGCTACATGTGTGAGCCCAACTAAACCCTTCACCCAAGCATCTCTTCCCTCCCAAGGGTGAGAGATGCTTCACACCCATTTCAAAAACACATAACATGAAAACAAAGCAAGATCAAAGAAAGATTCTCACAAAACTTCTCACATGCAACACAAAAACAAGATCTTTTCCCACAATCACACTACACTACACCAAAATCTCATCATGACATGAAGAACACCATATCTATTCTACATGCAAAATAAGTAACATCAAGGATCATGGGTACCAACCTCCCCCCAAGCAAAGGCAATGAATAGTTGTAGAAGAGCTCCTTCCTCTCCCTTCAAACCCTACTTGTCTCTAAAGATAGAGAGTCACCAAGTGAGTTTCCCATTTAGTCATGCCTCTATATATCCTTCTTATTTTCGGATTCAATAAAGCATGTCATTTTCGTGGGGTCTCCTAGGTCTACTAGACACCCTAAAGGTCATTATTAGCCCCCTAACCTATAGTATTAACATGGGTAGGGTTTATTCGTATCACAATTTCACCCTAGAGTTACTTTATGACCCTTTCAATGCTAGGTAGTATAATTTTCAAATTTTCAAATTTTTACATGGCGAGAACCTTGTTCTCTTTACTAATTTAGGGTTAAAATTGGATTTCTCAATTAAGGCATTTTTAATTCAAAAATGAGGTGGCCACATGATCCATCATCAAGAACATGTCATTTCACATAACGAGCACAAGTGTCAAGTGACACACACAAAATGCACTAAACATCACACATGACACATTCAAAATCTACACATGAACACATACCACACACATACATCCCATGTTTATGAAATAAGCACATCACAATGAGGTTTATGAACCTTACAAAGATTCACCTTGGTAGAGTCATTTAGACATGTGTCTATACCTCATTTCCCCGTTAAATTTCCATGGTTCCTCTTCCTGTACATCAAAATTGAGCATCAATAGTCTGAGTCAATAAGCATATACAACATAACTAAGAATAATAATAATAACATCCATATTATATCTTTCAATTATTCCACTCGAAATGTTAAGATATCAAAATATGCATGTCATAGACATCATAATCAAATTAATATTCATCCATAATTTAAAAATCTTCAGAACAATTTAACATTTTGCATGGCATTAAAATCTGCTAATATCATGTCATAAAACTGCACCTAAATATGTTTGAACATTTCCTATACAATAATAGGTTCTTTGTGTATATAACAATGTAAGACACTACTAAAGTATCAAATCCATAGATAAGGCAAATCCACTATCGATCTAGATCTATCAAAATATCAAGGTCTCAAATATCAAAATGTAAATAAAACATCTAGGCCATAACAGGTGGGGTGAGGCCTCACACTTATGCACGGTTCAAAGTAATTAATAATATCCATTTGGTGACAAAAGTTTGTAGAATACTAATTCATCCCCCACTCAGTATTCCCTATTTCTAACAAACCCTTCCTTTATAACTTCCTCTGTGGGTCCCTCTGTGTACACGTGTTGAACTATTGTTACCTTGCTATGAATAATAGTTGAGAAACTTTACATAGTGACAAACATAGATATTTTTTCTAATCTAACAATGGTGATAATAAGATGTTAACTCTTTTACTTTGTGATGTGGGTCCACTTTCTAGCTATGCACATCATGACAAACAGGTGGCTCAATTTCATTATTTAGAGAATCTGACATTGACCTTCCTTAATGTCATTTGAGATCCATAGTCCATTAGCAATAAATCAAAATTTTTCTAGAACTTGATTGTGTTTCATTTTTTTAGCATCACCATTTTTGATCACACACAGTGATCCATCATTAGGATGAAGAGTGAAAATTTCTCTATTCTCTTGCACTCTTCATCCTAATGATGGATCACTATGTGTGATCCAAAATTTTGATGCTAAAAAATTTAGACACAATCAAATTCTAGACATTTTTTGATGTATAGACCTTCTTTGCTTCATGGCACTTTGTGACTAGATTTTCACTATGTCTCATGGAATGTGATGGGCCTAGTAGGACACATGTCATTTTTTCACTATGTCACCATAATTTTTAATTATACAACTTTTTATAATGACATAGTGACAACCATGGATTATCTTGGAGATCAATGGTGAAAAGATTTTCCTAAGAACCTAGCTCTGTGTTGTATCAAACCAATCAAATCAAGACACTTGGTCCTTTTTCTAACAACCATATCAGCTACAAAAGGAAATGGTCCATAGGGATACATGTTGTTATGTCACTACATCACCATAATTAAAACATCCCCATCTTTTCATAATGACAAAATGATAGGTATGGATGTGTCTTGAGATAAATGATCCTCATTGATGTTTCCTAATTACTGCACATAAATAAAAGGAGGTTTCACTTGTTGGGTCCGAAGGATAGGTGTCAGCTTGTCACTATCTTGCCAAACTATTCCTTGTGCAACTTTTTATAGTGACACAATGACAAGCATAGGTCTATTTTTGTTTTGAGCATCGATGAGATACATCACTGAATACTTATATTTCCATCATTAAAACATAACCCATTGATCTATTCTTCATTGACAATTTGGATTTAGTATATTGAACTATTTGACTTGTCAACTTTGTGACATATATGTGCAAATTAAATACTAACCATTTATTTCATTTCAAAAAGAGTCATACTACCTTTGACCAGGTTCTTTCACTATTTCTGATGATTTATTTGCTTCTCTTGCATTCTATCTTGATTATCTACAATATCTTCCATGAAAAAATATTACACAACATGAATTCTTGCCTTCAACATGATAAGGAATAAATAAATATGAATCAATAGAATATTTAGAACTTCTTCTCATCAGGAAAATGCATAAAAAACCCTTCAAAACCTAATCACCTATGCATTGGACTAGTTCATTGCAAATATGATTTCCCACATCAAGTTAGCTCAAAGGAATGATGAGAAGAAGGACATCCTATGGTTAATCTAGACTTAGAATCAAGATGTGACACTTGACTTGACTCAAAACCCTAAAGCAAAAAGATATGAACTAAAACTTGAACAACAAGCAGAAAGTGAAAGAATGAAGTGTGTAAGCACACAAAGGACCACTCCCCGTGCTATGATCTTGAATAGAAGGAAAGTGAGTTTTTGGAAAAGCTAAGTGCCACTCTCTCTCCTGCATATGTTAATATTATCTAGTATATCTGAATTCCTGATTCCAAAGCAAAGTAAGGAACTTCCCATAAAGTTAAAGCATTTGAGTTGTTAAGTAATTTTGAGTCATATGACTTTACTTTAGGTAAATTAATAGAGTACTTTGAGAAGTTTAATATTTTACATGCAAACAAATAAAAAGTTTAAATAGTCATTGATCATGGGATTAAATCCAAATCCTACCATTATAATCATTGGGCAAACTTAATTTCATTCATGTGGTGCCAACATTCAAATTCCTACACCTATTTCATCACAATTGCCTAAAATTAATTTCTTCAATAATATTAAAATGACTATTTAATGAAAAAAAAATCTTGTGAAATCCTAGAAAATGAAAATTAGAGCTATGGGTTATGATAAATTAATAGGCCTAGAGAGTGAATTAAAGAATCTTATAGACATATCATTCTAAGTTTATGATTTGGGTGATCTCCATAGAAGACTATTAGGAATAAACCATAGAGAGAAATAAAAATTACATGCAAATATAATCAATATAAGAAAATAATAGATCACATAGAGGAAAGAAAACAAGTCACCAAGATTTAATGTGGTTCACCCAATCCTTGGGCTACGTCCACCAAACACCAAGTTTGATATTATTACAATCTAGTGATTACAACCTGATTACAATTTGTAATCCCCTACATCTCAATACCACCACAAGAAGCAATTTCACATCACAACTATGAAACAATCGCTAACCCTAGGCTCTTTTATACAAGTATTTTTACTACTTTAGGGTTATAATTAATAATTACACATTAGCCTAAAATCCTAATAAAATAGGGCCCAAATTTTTTTTTAGGGTGATGCCCCAAGCCCCAAAGAATTTATGAAATATGTACAATAATTTCTTGATTAGTCACTAGAAAACTAATAAAGACTAAATTCCCATCCCATTCACCCAATCACTCAGAAGTTGAAAGAGAGTGGATTGGGAGAGGTAGCTAGTTTCCCAATGGTAGTGCATGTACTAGAGCTTGTGAGGAAGTCTATTAAGAGATACAATCCCAAAACAAAGCAAATTATTTTCCCAGACTAATCCATTCTTATCTCACTTAGCAAGGCTTTGATGTAGTCTACATTTGACATTACCATGAAGGAGAAGTATCATAATGTTTATTTTATGTCTTCCACATTTATGTTCAGTGAGAAGAAGACCCTTAGATGGGAAGACATGTAGATGCCATGGTTGTAGACTACTCGCTCAAAGAAGAGAAAAATGCCTAAGACCCTATTTAGCACAAATTTGAAGAAAGAGATAGTGGATATCCTCCCTTTCCTCCTTACATTAAAAGAAAAAGAGGAGATCTTGGAGTTCATCAAGAACCATTTCTTCCTAGTGTAAGCTATATGTGCTGAGAATATGTATATTGACTAGGCATAGATTATTTGCAATGAGCTCTCCTCATGGTTGAATTCAGCTAGAGGATTTAAGCAATTTTACGTGTCATCTTGTCTAATTTATACATTGGCTACTAACCACTTATGGCTCAGTATCCTTAGCATCTAGAATTATGATGAGTAGACTAAAGTATATGAATTCTATCCTCATCTATAGCTATAAAGAAGTTTTGAGGAGAATCCGATTGTAAATGATGCCTTCACAATGAGGCTATGCTGGGAATTGCAAGGATACTCTAAAAGGAGATTTTCACCATATGCAATTTTGGCCATCAGCTAATTTGGATGCTCATTATTCAATTTTTGAGTTTCTCTTATTTATGAATAGGAGATTATGATGAATTTTCTAAGAATCTTTTGAGGTATCCAAAAGATAAGGTGGTTCTAGTAAAACTATGTTGACAGACCCTTGAAGTGAGCATCTTGTGTTCTAATGTTAGAAAGATAGTCAAGATTCCTTTCACTATAGTTGTTGGACTGTATTCATGTTTTTCCAGATAAGATGCTCATAATCTAGTGAAGAGCTTTGAGATAAAATTTAAGTTGTTAGACTATGAGGTAATCAGGCCTCAACATGATCTAGTTAAATTTGTAAGGGATTACTTGAAGTTGTAATATACATACAGGCATATTCCAGATATTGAAGACTTTTGGTCTGGGTGTCTCAACAAGGTTCAAACTCAAGAAATTTTTTGATCATGGTTAACAATTAATGAGAATAAATTGTATAATGATTCTATTGATGTCTCTAACCTTGTAGATGATGGAGCCTACATGCATCCCACATCCTATGAGAAGATCAAAGGCACCCCAATTTTGTCTACCTGACCTATAGGTCTAGTCATAGACACCATGGATGTTCTTATGTAGGGGATAATCAAAATAATAGAAAAATGGGTGAAGTGGACCTGAGAAAGGAAGAAGAAGATTGGGAGCATTGGTTATATGGGTGGAGTCTCTTTTGGAGCTACCTAACTCACTATAGCAAAAACTACTACAACCACTATTTCAACATCAGCGAGTCTAGCTCAGTCAATTGGGCAATGTGGGGATGAGCCTCTAGATAAAACTATGCCAATTACTCCTACATGTGGAGATGGATCTCTACCATATATGGTAAAAGTTAGAGAAAAAATTGGGGAGAAGGAGGATGATAAGGATAAAGGGAAAGAACAAGAAAAATCAATGGCCAAGCCATCTTCCCCTATCCAAGTCATCAATTTGGATGGTGACACCAACCCCATGAATGGATAGGAACAAGATGCATCTCAACAAGGGGATACCTTATCCCTTTTAGGGACTAAGTTTGTTGCCTTCCCTATTGCTTCTTAGAGCAAGAAAACTCCCTTAATTTTGAATGAACTATTCAATCATACTGCCTTGCAGTTGGCTATCAATGTGTTCTCTTTAGAATCATGTCTCAAAGAGACCATTGATAGGAAGAATAGGAGATATGAGGAAGCAACTCCATTGACAGACTTTATCACACAAGTAACCTCATCTTAGCCATCTAAGAAGATAAATAAGTAGAAGATGATTGGTGCACTGGCTACAGATTTAAGAACTAGTCATTTTCTAGTGGAGATCATTGAGCCACAAAAGGAAGGGAAATTTGACTTCTAGATCAAAAAATTGGATCTTGGTATCCATGTTCATGACTCCATGGTGGACATGTGGAAGTCTATGAATGAGAAAATTGAAGATAAGATGGAAGAGCTTAGATAGAAAAAGAAATCTTGAAGGCCTCAAACAAAGAATTAGTTGAGTACATAAGGTCTTCACTTGGGAGTACTTTGTCAAGTTAATTTCACCTAAATGCAAAGGAGAACACAAATCTACTCCTAAAGCTACAATAAGAAAGGTAATTCAGATAGATAGGATGAGCTTGTGTAGACTAGATGAAGGCTCAAGGTCACCCACTAATTGAGAATTTGGAAATTTAGTGTTAGATGCACACAAGCTATGGGAAGTGGCTTCTAATCATTAGTACATCATACAAAAGGTAGTAGATGGACTCACTTAGCAATTGGCCCCATTACAAGAGGTAATCAACATGAAAAAGAATGTTACCATCACTCATAGGATCCTAAAGATAGGAAATGAGCCACTTTCACTAGAGACAATATCTGGAGTTTATTATAGAGAGCTCTATTAGGTTTGTAAATGAGCTCAAAGATGTACATGACCTGGTGCAAAAGGTCATTGAGAAGATATTTGAATATCTATGGATACTACATATAGAATCCTTCATGTCCACTAATGGAAAGCTTGTAGATGTTAAAAGGATGAAGTCAAAGTTCATGGCATTTATGGAAAAAGTTATTGATCCACTCAACTTCCAAGTATCAATGATTGAAGACCTCTCATCGAAGGATGCAATCATAAAGAGGGCATTGAAAAAGTTCCAATTGAAGGCTGCCATAATAGATGAATTGAAAGAGATGCATGACTACTAGATGGTTTGAGTTGACAACATAATTATCCCTAGTGTTGAGGATTTGGACAAAGTAACTAATGCTATAAAATCTTATAGAGATAAAGGAATTTCTCCTAAGAAGACATGATGTCCTATCATTCTTCTAGACATCTATCTTTTTTGTCTTCTTTTTGTAGCCATTCATGGGATTTTTCCAGTCTCTGTAATGGAGAATGATTCAAGCTTGTCCTATTTTTAGCTTATTTTGTATAGAGATGCTCTGCAATGCAACCCCCCATTATAACCAGCCATTTTGAGAAGGTCTATTTATGTAGCTTTTTGAGAAGTTAATAAGATCAGAAAAATTACTTTTGGGAAAACCCCTATAACTGAGACTATTGTATGTGACTCAAAATCCAATTTTAATTCTTTTATTCATTTAGTTTTTAGTGTAGTATGTGGAGTCTCAGCCTTTAAATTTGTTAGGAATAAGGTGTCTCAGCCTTAGATAATTCTTATTCTTATTATTTCTTTTGTAAATGTATTTTTTACAAATAATGTAATTACGTGTGAGTGCACATGTCTAGTTGGCATGTTGATGTGTCACTCTACTTACACATATTGGCATCTTGAATTATGATGGATTCCTATGATGAATTCCTATGATGTGTAAGAGCTATCTTTGGAATATTTAATTGCATGTAAGGAGATCATGACTAAAAATGGTTATGATGGATTCCTATGATGCATAAGAACTATCTTTGGAAGATTTAATTATGTGTAAGGAAATCATGAATGAAACAGTTATGACAGATTCCTATGATGTGTAAGAGTTATCTTTGGAAGATGCCCTAAAAAATGGAAAGAGCATTATATAAGTACTTTGAGGGCTATAGATAGTACATGTGTGAGTAGTGTATTGTTGATTGCTACTAGATAAGTCTTCCATGTCCTAAAAGAGCTTGCACTGCAAGTGTATTTTAATCTTTGAGTTGAAGATAATACATTGTGCAGGTTTTGGAGGGGTTGGGTTGTTTTACTAATTTTTTTTTCCCCACTAGCATATCTTTGTGTTTATGTGTTATTATTTCTCTATCTATTTTCGATATTCATGGTTGATTGCAATATTGTTGTTTTATTGAAAGTGAATATGAAATTGTAAGGATTTAATAGGAATTTGCATAATACTTTCCTTAAAGGATTAGTGTAGGAAGCTATTTCCACACCTAAGTTTCCTTACAAGTGGTATGAGAGCTTGATCAACTTTTGATCCTAGTTGTTGGGTAGGATGTTTTGAGCTAATCTAAAGTTTGAGTGTGAGTTTTGTGCAAAGCATTCTGAATCTTATTTGCAAATTGAGATGGCTAGTTCATCATATAGAAAAATGGAGGTGGAGAAATTTAATGGTAGTAAATTTTGAGTTTTGGAAACTCAAGATGGAAGACTTTCTTGAAGATCATGATCTATGGGAGGTGACTTCACTTGATGTGAGACCTATAAAAATATCTCAAGTAGATTGGGATCTCAAGGATCAAAAAGCTAAGGGTCTCATTAGACTCTATCTAGCTAATTCAATTCTCCTGAATGTTCTTGACGAGAAGACCACAAACAATTTGTGGACACTACTTAGGTCTATGTATTAGGCCAAATCTTTGCTAAACAAGTTGTTCTTGAGGAATAGAGGAAGTAGGATCTATTATAGATCATCTAAATGCTTTTAATTTGCTGATTGCATAGTTGACATCATCTAGTGTTAATATAGAGGAGGAGGATCGATGTATGACCCTGTTATGTTCCTTGCCAGATTCATGGGACCATCTTATGATGGCTCTTCAAAGTACTTTAGTCACTTTTAGACTGGATGATATAGTGTCTTTTTGGTTATCTAAGGAGATGTAGAGAAAGTCTTCATATTTGACTAAGGAAGCTTTGGTTGTTCATGGTAGATCCAATGACAGATGGAAGAAAAATGACAATAAGTCTAGAAAGGGTAGATCCAAATCCCATGGAAAATCAAAGACTTCTAGAAAGTCCAAGGAAAAATTCTAGAACTGTGATAAGATTGGGCACTTCTATAAAGACTATAAAGAGCTAAAGAAGAAGAAGAATAAGGCATTAGATTTAGGTTTAGAAAAATCTCAAGAAGATAGTGATACTTTCATTGCAGCCTTGATAGTGCATGCATTTTATGATGCGTGGTTGATAGTCTTGGGTGCTTCTTTCCACATGACCTCTCATTGAAATTGGTTCTTGAAGTATGCAGTTTTTGATGGTGGAAAGGTGTAATTAGGTGATGATTCTCACCTAAAGATAGTTGGACAAGGATGGGTCACTATTAGATTCCCTGATGGATGAGTAAAGGGGATCAATAGGGTAATGCACATCCCTGGTTTGGCATGAAACCTATTATTTGTAAGCATGTTGAATGATGTAGGTGTGAAAGTTGTTTTTTCTAAAGGTGGATGTAAGATGATGAGATGATCTATGGTTCTTGCTAAGGGTACTAGGAGAGGTACTCTATTTCAACTTGATGCATGTATTTCTTAGTGCAATAGTTCTTCTATTTCAAAGAAGAGAGTAGCTATCACTTCATCCCCACCATTTGAACAATTAGTAAAGCTTCCTATAGAAAAGACAATGTTGTGGCATATAAAATTTGGACACATTGGTGAGAAGGGTCTTAAAACCCTAAAAAACAAGAAGCTTGTTGAGGGGTTAAATGATGGTAATCTTGAGTTTGACTTCTGCAAGCATTGTGTCTATGGTAAAAAAAATCATGTTCAATTTTACTCTCGTTCTCACAAATCTTTTGATGTTTTGGATCTTATTCATTCTGATGTATTTGGTCCTATAAAATTGCCTTCAATCTCCAAATCTATATTTTTTTGTATCTTTACTAGATGATTATAGTAGAAGGACATGGATTTATTTCCTAAAAAGTAAGACACAAGTCTTTAGTCGATTCAAAGAATTTAAAGCCCTTGTAGAGAATCAAACTAGTAAGAAGATTAAGTGTGTGAGAACTAATAATGGTTGTGAGTTTTGCTTAGCAGAGTTTGAATAGTTCTATAAAGAACGAGGTATCAAGAGGCATAAGACAACTCATTATACCCCACAACAAAATGGAGTTGTAGAAAGAATGAATAAAACACTAATGGAGAAGGCTAGGAGTATGATTAGTGGAGCTCGTCTTGAAATTTTTTTTGGGTTGAAGCTATGGCCACTACTTGCTATTTGGTTAATAAATCTCCTACATCAACTCTTGTTGGTAAGACACCCATGGAGGTGTGGTTTTGTAAGAAGCCTTCAAGTAGACATCTTTGTATTTTTGGTTGTGAAGTTTATGCACATGTTCCAAAGGAAAAAATATCTAAGTTGGAAAACAAAGCTGTCAAATGTATTTTCATCAGATACAATGTTGGTATGAAAGGATACAAAATTTGGGACCCTGTGACTAGTAAGTTGTTATATAGAAAAAATGTTATTTTTCAGAGCTAACATCTTCTCCTATTGTGCTATAACTAGATGAAAAAGAAAAGAAGGAAGATATTGTTCAATTTCCTCCTACCCCTAAGAAGATTGAACAGAAAGACCATGTTGAGTCTAATGATGAGGAGAGCTCTAGTAGCTTTGATGGTTCAAAAGGATAGGAAGAACAACCTCAACCTTAGCCCTTGAGGACAAGAGTAAGAAAGTAGCCAGAAAGGTTTGGTTATTCTATGTTGAATTCCAATTGTGCCTTTGCTTTGATTACTAACAGTGATGAACCTAGATCTGTGAAAGAAGCTTTATATATGGAAGATGCAGGTTCTTGGATTGAGGCCATGGATGATGAGATGGCTTCATTGGATAAAAAAAAAACTTGGGACATTGTACCTTTACCTAAAGGAAAAAAACCTATTGGTAGCAAATGGGTGTTCGAGAAGAAATTCTATGTAGATGCAATGTTGATAGGTACAAAGCTAGATGGGTTGTGAAGGGGTATTCATAGGTAGAGGGAACATATTATGGTAAAATATTCTCTCCTATTAAAAATTTTACATCCATTAGATTTCTATTGTCTCTTGTTGTATCATATGATTTAGAGATAGAATAGATGGATGTGAAGACAACTTTTGTTCATGGTGATTTGGAGGAAGAGATTTATGTCACAACTTGAGCATTGCATAGTTAAAGGTAAAGACTCTTTGGTTTGTAGATTGAAGAAGTCTCTATCTAGTTTGAAACAATCTCCTAGGATGTGGTACCTTAAGTTTGATGCCTTTGTGCTATCAATTGGATTTGTAAGATCAAAATTAGATCTTTGTGTTTACTTCAAAGTTGAAAATGATTGCCTTCTTATTATTGAATTATATGTTGATGATATGTTGTTGTTTGAGAAGGGTAAGTGTATGATTTTTTATTTTAAATCTCAGTTGTTAGCACAGTTTGAGATGAAAGATCTTGGGGTAGAAAGGTACATCTTGGGTATGGAAATCAATAGAGATAGGTCTAAAAAAAACTTTGGTTGAGTCAGAGTAAGTATGTGAAGTCTATAATTGAAAGGTTCAGCATGGCAGAATATAGACCATTGTGTGTTCTTGTTGCTATGGGAACAAAGTTATCTATAGATGATTGGCCAAAATCTCCTAGTGAGGTGGAGGATATGAGTAGAGTACCTTATTCTAGTGCAATTGGTAGTCTTATGTATGTTATGGTCTGTACTAGACCAGACATTACCCAAGTAGTAGGAGTTTTGAGCCAATTTATGGCTAATCCTGAATGGGTACACTAGGATGCAGTTAAGTGAGTATTTAGATATTTGAGGGGTACATTAGATTACTCCATTTGTCATCATGGTAACTCTTCTAGAGCTCTACATTCAATTTGTATTAATGGCTTTGTGGATTTAGATTGGGCAGGTGATATTGACAATAGGAGATCCACCAATGCTTATGTGTTCACTATGTTTGGTGGTGCCATTAGTTGGATGAGTAAGAAACAAACTATGTTTGATTTGTCCACTAAAAAAGCTGAGTACATAGCTGCTACTCATGCTTGTAAGGAATCCATTTGGATTAGGAAATTATTTTCTAATATTGGTGTTGATGCAGGACATATTACTATTTATTGTGATAGTTAGAGTGCTATTTTCCTTGTAAAGAATCCAACTTTCGATGCTAGAATGAAGCACATTGATGTGCAGTTTCACTTTGTGAGAGATATGGTGGAAGATGGAAAGGTAAATTTGGAGAAGGTAGATACTATAAAGAATATTGTAGATGTATTGACAAAACTAATGGACACAGAGAAGTTCAAATGGTGCTCGGAGTCTATGGGCCTTTTGACCTATAGTGGTTAGTTCTTGTTATGTTCCTGTTGCTCTTATAAGGTGTTCAACGAGTGGGAGAATGTTAGGAATAAAGTGTCTCAAACTTGGATAATTCATATTCATATTATTTATTTTGTAAATGTATTTTTGCAAATAATGTAATTAAGTGTGAGTGTACATGTCTAGTTGGCATGTTGATGTGTCACTCAACTTGCATGTGTTAGCATCTTGAATTATGATAGATTCCTATGACAAATTCCTATGATGGATTCCTATAATGCATAAGAGCTATCTTTGGAATATTTAATTGTGTGTAAGGAGATCATGACTAAAAATAGTTATGATGGATTCCTATGACATGTAAGAATTATCTTTGAAAGATCTAATTGTGTATGAAAATCATGACTACTTATGAAAAATTCCTATGATGCTTAAGAGCTATCTTCAGAAGATGCCCTAAAAAATGGAAAGCATATTATATAATCACTTTGAGGGCTATAGATAGTAAGTGTGTGAGTGGTGTATTGTTAATTGCTACTAGATAAGTCTTTCATGTCTTGAAAGAGCTTGCACTGTAAGTGTGTTTTAATCTTTAAGTTGAAGATAATACATTGTGCAAGTTTTGGAGAGGTGAGGTTTTTTTACTGAAAGTTTTTTCCCCACTAGCATATCTTTGTGTTTATGTGTCATTATTTTTCTATCTATTTTCTATACTCATGGTTTATTGCAATATTCTTCTTTTACCAAAAGTGAATATGAAATTGTAAGAATTTAATAGGAATTTGCATAATACTTCCCTTAAGGGACTAGTATAGGAAGCTATTTCTACACATGAGTTTCCTTACAAAATTCACCAACAACAATACAACATACAGAAGATTTGATTGGGATCCTTCATAAAGGGCCATCTTTTCCTTCTCAAGTAGAGGTATATCATGGATAACCTCAATGTCATCCTCTTTCTCCTTCTCTTCCTCCTCCTCGTCATCATCATCATTAGTAGCAGCAACACCAGTACCAAATGTGTCATGGATCAATGTATTCATACCATCATCTTCAAATGTGTTTTCTGGTGCATGATCATCATCTTCCATGGGATCATGATCTTCTCCTTCAATACTCACACCTCCATGTTCCTCCAAGATGTGTTGGTCCATATCATGTACTATCCTAAGGAGATTGACCTATATAAAATGATGATAATCAAACCTCCATCTATAGTTCATATGTATATGAATTATGAAAACAATATAACAAAAAACTTACCAATGGATGATAATCAAACCCCTCTTTAGTGTGATCATTCTACCTACAATGTCTCTTAGCTATTTTGATTTTGATTCTTCTTATCTTTAAGCTGTTACAATGCTTGCAAGGACAATAACATTTTGTTAGAATTATGATATATTTGTCATTAGTTACAACACTTATTCAATTCTAAATGCTTACCAAGCTCATACCGAGCATTCCTTTGGAAATCGAGCTTATGGGCAGTTCAGCAGTGTTTACCAAGTTCATAGTGGTTACCAAGCAAAACAATGTTCTCCAAGCAGTTAGTGGTCACTGAGCTTTGCAGTGTTTACCAAGTTCTCAGTGCTTACCTAGTCATCAGTTGAAATTAGTGTCTACCGAGTGATCAAGGTAAATGAAGGACTTAGTGTTTACTAAGTGATCAAGGTAAATGAAAGACTCAGTGTTTATCAAGTGATCAAGGTAAACAAAGAACTTAGTGTTTACCGAGTGATCAAGGTAAACAAAGAACTTAGTGTTTACCGAGTGATCAAGGTAAATGAAGAAATTAGTATTTACCAAGTGAAGAAGGTTGTCAATGGATTTAGTTTTTAATGAGTAACACAATATCCACCGAGTCACCAATTATTACCAAGTTCCAAGCTACTTAGAATGGTCAGTATGAACCATGCCTCTACTTTTACCAAGTGCATGATGATGCAGTGTATTGTAGTGGATGCCGAGTATCAGAAGGTCATCGAGTTAGTTTGAGGAACCCGAGTTTTCTACCATATGACCGACTCAGTAATGTTTTGTTCACTTGTGTTTGGCTGACCTTGTTAAGTAAATATTGGAATGGTATATATGTGATGTATTATATCATTTGTACATATATGATAAGGAAATTGGATGGGATTTTGCATTGCAATATTTTGAGAAGAGGAAAAGCGAATCAGCAGCAGAACAGAGGAATATAGCAAGGTCAACATAGATGCAAAAAAGTTATATCTATCACATCAGGTGATCAGAGCATAAAGGATCTTATCAGAAATCAGTTGTAACTAGATCCACTACTTTATTCTAATAGGTGAATTAGTTTGTAAATCCTTTAACAGGGTAGACTTAACAATCTTGTGTAAATCTCCTAACAGAGTGCATACTTCATTGTATGTTTGTAAATCCTCTAACAAGGTGGATCTAGCAATCCTACTTGCTCCTAACAGGGCAGATCATCAGAAGTGATCATTGTAAGCCTTAATAGACCAACTTTATACTGCAGTATTGAAGTTTTGTGGGCATCATCCCCACCCCAGTTTTACTTTCTAATTGGAAGGTTTCTGGGTCACCAAATCTGTGTGTTCATGTGTTATAAATGTATATCTTTTCATGCATATAGTAGATTAGATGGATGAATGATGAATATGTTATTATGCAGAATTGATTTAAAGTTTTAGAGTTTCTAATTCACCCCTCCCCTCTCAGTAACCTTGTTAGTCTTGATTATTTCCAACACATTTGTCATTGCCTGCTCTTTCAAAGTTAGAGAACAATCTAGAAATTGTCTCCCTATTTTGATCAAACTCCCTTGTATTATCTAACATGATATTTTTTCACATGAATAAATTATTCATGTACCCTTATTGAGTTGGTTGTACTTAATATTTATATTTGCACATATGGTTTTGAAAGAAACATTTGGTGTAATTAATGTGTATATTTGCAAAACTATTGGACATGTTGTACTTAATGTTTATATCTGCACATATGGTTTTGAAAGAAACATTTGGTGTAATTAATGTGTACATCTACAAAAATATTGGACATGTTGTACTTAATGTTTCTATTTGGACATATAGTTTTGAAAAGAAAAGTTTTGTCTACTTAATGTGTATATCTGCAAAAATATTGGACATGTTGTACTTACTGTTTATATCTACCCATATGGTTTTGAAAGAAAAATTTGGTGTAATTAATGTGTATATCTCTAAAAATATTGGACATGTTGTACTTAATGTTATATCTACACATCATTTTGAAAGAAAAATTTGGTGTAATTAATGTGTATATTTGCAAAAATATTGGACATGTTGTACTTAGTGTCTATATCTACACATATAATTTTGAAAGAAAATTTTTGTGTATCTATGCCTTTTCATTTTTCATTTGTTTAAGGGAATCCCACCAATAGTAATAGAAAACAAGAATGCATTTTCTAAGAGTTTATAACTATTCAACAAAATTAAGAATGCACTTAAAGAACTATTAGCTCAGAAGAAAGAATAGGGTGTTGATATTAGATCTACCTTGCTAACTCCTAATGGGTTAGGCTATTATTATTTTTCTCCATCAAATTCACTTTGATAGCCATGTTAGGGAGGCGATCTCACTGTTGGTAAATAGATTGTTCTTTCAAATGTAACTCTAAAATGTCCAAACCTATGAAAAATGATTTGATCCCAATAGTTGGATAATCTATCATGAGGTTGATAGATTTCCTTTGAATTAAAAGGTAAAACTCCCTTATCAATGATATTCAATGAATCTATTTGTTCCTAAACTAATTGGGTATGTTCTTAACCCGAGAATGGAAGAGGAAAACCAAGCCAACCCTAGACAGAACTAACTCAGGTAATGCAATATGGATGAAAATTATGTGAATACAATGAAGAAATGAAGACTTAATATTCAAATTTATGTAATAAGAATACATGCAAATACTCTGATCTACAATACATTCATTATTTGACACAAGATGCAAGATAATGTCTAAAAGAAAATACAACATTGCTCTGATTGAATATATTTAGAAAATAATGCCCAAATTCTCTAATTTGAAGAAAAACTCTTCTTTTTTTTGAACACAACAAGTACAATGCTCTAATTTTTATTTTCCCACAACTCTGGCCAAATCTTTTATAGAAATCCAAACATGAAACCCCCAAATGCATGAAATAAAATAAATAACATAAAATATTTTCTCCCCTCTACTCTAGCAATACCTACTCTTGCAGAAAAGAAGAACCTCTTGCAAATGAAAAGGTTTTACAATAAATACATTCTCCAAAAATCTTTTGGTTTCTTTCGATGACTTTTTAGTTCTGTAACCAACTCTTGTCTCTTTGACTTCTCATCTTTTCCTTTTGAAAATTGATATGCTTATTAACTTTTAAAGTTAATAATGATATATATTAACATATTGAAATTATATTTTAACAATTAACATTTAAATATGTTAAATCAATATCAAAATCTTTCCTTTGTTGGGCAGACAGCAAAATAAATACTGCTGCTAGGTAAAAATGGATCATGTTTCGTGGGGCATATCATTTTATTCCACAATTGGATCAAGCTCATTTTTTGATATGTTTCTCCAAACTTAGTTTTCTACATTTTTACCAAAGTGATCAGAAAAATAACCACCGAGTCAAAAGATATGAGTTATTGAATGCTGGTCTATATGACTATTGCAAAATCAGAATTGATAAAATAAAGTTTCCAGCCACTCTTCATTCAATGCTTTGTAACCCAGATGTCTTCAATCTACCAGTATGTTCTTCCATGATTACCATGTTGATTCTCTACTAAATTTTGGAAGTAATTCTATGGAATGCTTGTGGCAAAAAATCTTGAATGGAGGTCAAAAAGTATACCAAGTTCTTAGTTTTCCACTTCTTTGTCATAGGTGAAATTTGCATATTTTAGTAACAAAAACAATTTGTAAATAATTAACAAGTAATAATTCTTCTTTGCTATCATGTCTATCATATAGAACTCAATTTCTTTCTTGGTGGAAATCTGATTTTTGTCTTATCCCTTTTGTGAAAATCTCCAAAGTGATTGCAAAAGGCGCAACATAAAATGAATTTTCCATTTCATATTTAATATCATGTTGATGTCCAAATCTTCAAGCAATAAATAATTAAGAGATGATCATTATTTTTTTAATCAATTAAGAGTTCTTTTCCATCTCTCTATTGTGGATTTGATGCTTGGTGGAAATTCCATTTTTGAGTGCAGAAAGTACACCCAATTTTTAATTTTCCACCTTCATGTAGTGGGCACAATTTTGATGCAGATTGATTCATAAATTACTTTTTTGAAGTGATTTTGATATTAGACCCCATATATCTTCATTTTGGATTGAGATTTTCCTTTTCCCTCCTCATGTGGAAAATTGAACTTTGACTGTGAAAGGTGTAGTGGAAAATGAGTTTTCAACTACACTTTCCCCTTAGGTGGAAAATGAAACATTTGCTTCTCTAATGGAAAATCTGAAAATGACAATGAAAGGAATAGTGGAAAATGAGTTTTTCACTATGTATTTTTCCCTTTGGTGGAAAATGAAATATTTGCTTCTCTAATGGAAAATCTAAAAATGACTATGAAAGGCATAGTAGAAAATGAGTTTTCCACTACACATTTTTCCTTTGGTGGAAAATCCCGAGTCGACTACTCCACTGCAAAAAATTCAAGAAGTGCTTCTCCATGGTAGAAAAGTGAACTTTGACTTTGAAAAGTGTAGCAGAAAATGAATTATCCACTTCTTTAAAACTTTGTTGGATTTTCACCATTTTGCTTCCACATCTGCATATTTGGACTCAAAAACAATTCAATCCCTCACAAAAACTTTCTTAAAATCAAGGAAGACATTAGCAGGAATTTATCATGGGTGGTGACTTAAATGTTTTAAAAAATTGGGGTACTCTTAGTGTGCCTACAACTAGATCTGAATGGGGATTATGTGCTGCAAAGTGCATAAATAACCTAGTATCTCTAGCAAAAGACAAGTGCCAATCCATTGGGCTACAGAGTCTAAACACAAATAGGACTATCAAAGAATTTCTTGTCAAGAGGGTGGAGGGGAGCAAGGCAAAACCAAAACTAAGAAAGTGGGAAACACTAAGCTAAGCACACCAAAACTATGGAAACAAAAGCTTATTTACAAACATAGGTGAGAAGGCCTCACCAAAGGAAAGGAGGAGAGAAATGGACTCATACATGACCATTAATTGAAAGGGAGAAGTATGAACCTTTCTGAAAAAGAAAATTGTGCTCCAACAAGTTAAACCAAAAACATTCTCTCTTGGCAACTTCATCATAATCAAAAGTGAATCTAGAGGCACACTGAAAATATGTGGCCTAGAAATATCTTCCAAACAACCATGCTTCATCATATATTTTTGATTCTTCTATGCCTTCCTGTGCATTACTTCTTGCACCATCAATCATTTTTTTGAGGAAGAAAAGTATAAAGATTCTGAATCTAGTACAGGAACATACTCACCTTCATCTCTTTCTACAACATCATTTTTAATAGATATTTCAGAATCCAAAACAAGATTGACAAAGTTAGGATACTCAAATGGTTCTGAAAATGATATTCCATCATATGCACATTTATCATAGTCAATTTGAATAGAGCTTTTAGATTTCAATTCAAGGCTAAAATAAAATTATTCTTCATCACACATAGGGTCAATCTGGACTGAAATAAATTCATCCTTTCTAGTAGCTATCAAGTCTAGAAACTCTCTATCCAAATTCAAAACTCCAATACTTGAATCAACTATGGAGGAAGGCTCACCTTGGGCAGGCATCAAGATTTGATAAACTTCCATTTTGTGGCAAAGAAAAATATAATCAGGCTCTTCATCCTCTTTATGATGATGCACCACTTCATTAGCCATCAAAGGTATTTGTCTGAAATCTATCCTTGCAACCACTTCTTCAACCACATCTTTAGAATTAAAATGATATTCATCAAAACATGTTTTAACCTTTTCATCAATACATAATTCATCAAGAATACTCAACTTGGCATCTTCTACAAAAGAAAATGATTCTAATATTGCAGATTGAAAATCATCTTTTCTATTATCTTCTTCAAATTTATAAGTCTCATATTCTACTTATGTGCAAACCAAAGGTTAACTTTCATAAAGAATGTTATGAAATATATAATCTTCATCATTCTCTTCAAATTTCAAACTTTCAGCAATAGGAAGAAATACAGACAAATTTTCTTTTTCTTTTTCATATTCACTTACCATTTTGTTACCGTCATCAAGAATCTCCATGTTCATCAAAGTGGCCACATCCAAAAACTGGGATGTTTCTTGCTCTCCAAGAACCAAGCAATTTGCAAATAAAGATTCTTCTTTTTTAATTGATTTTTCTCCAGACAAATTTGTAGAAATGAATTTTCCTTTTCTTTGATCTTGGACATTAAAATATCTTTGGATCACACACTTTAATAGTAGAGTGGATTGATGATCTTCTGAGGGATTTAATCATTTTTTTTCAACTTTAGTAATACTTTGTTTAAATGCAGTCCAAAGGAATTTTAAGTTAGGATCACTCTCAACATTTATTTCGTCAAATGTGGGTTTCCTTTTGATTTGCTTTCTTGGTTGAACTTCTTTCTCACTCAAGACTAAAAAATTATAGGAAACAAAATTAGGTGGGAATTCTAAAACCACTTCATCATCCACCTTTAATTCATTGCTTAGTTGCAATACCCTTTCCTCACAATGCTGCAATAACTTCTTTTTTACCCCCAATAGTTTCATCTTGGGATATCCAGAACAAACATTTCTCTATAAAAGAATTGGTGCATGATCTTCTTCAATGCTCAAATTCATTTTTCTCCTGCAAGTAATGCTTTCTCTAAAAGCATCAAAAAAATCACACAGTACTGGATTATGCATTGATGAAGTTCAATCAAAGAAGGATCTAGCCTTCTTCCTTTCACAACTTTAAAGGGCATGGTCTTTTAATAATAGAGTCACCAATCTCCTACAAGTAGAGATAATTTAAAATCTTTTGAAAATGAAAGCACTGGACTCTTCAACCATAAATGATGAGAATCAAAATAGAGTTGCCAATCTCAAGTAGAGATAATAATAAAAATTGAGGAAGTAAAACTTCAACGCTAATCTTCTTTCCCGCTCCTCCAGTAGAGTCACCAAAAATCTGTTGGTAAATAGATTGTTCTTTCAAATGTAACTCTTAAATGCCCAAACCTATGAAAAACAATTTGATACTAATAGGTGGATAATCTATCATGAGGTTGATATATTTCCTCTAGATTAAAAGGTATAGCTCCCTTATCAATGATATTCAATGAATTTGTTTGTTCCTAAACTAATTGGGGATGTTCTTAACTCAAGAATGGAAGAGGAAATCCAAGCTAGCCCTAGACAGAACTAACTCAAGTAGATTTTAGTTCCTAAACCTAGCCAATGCCAAGAACCCACAATTCCTATGACTTCTTGATACTGATAATGCAATATGGATGCAAATTACGTGAATATAATGAAGAAATGAAGATTTAATATTCAAATTTATGTAATAGGAATACATGCAAATAATCTAATCTATAATACATTCATTATTTGACACAAGATGCAAGATAATGACCAAAACCAAATACAACATTGCTCTAATTGAATATATTCAAAAAATAATACCCAAATTCTTTGATTTTCAGCAAAACTCTTCTTTGTTTTGAATACAATGCTCTGATTTTTATTTGCCTGCAACTCTAGCCAAATCTTTTATAGAAATCCAAACATAAAACCCCCAAATGCTTGAAATAAAATACATAAGATAAACTACTATCTCCCCTCTACTCTAGCAATACCTACTCTTGTAGAAAAGAAGAACCTCTTGCAAATTAAAAGGTTTTATAGTAAATACATTCTCCAACAATCTTTTGGTTTCTTTTGGTGACTATTCAGTTCTGTAACTGACTCTTGTCTCTTTGACTTCTCATCTTTTCCTTTTGAAAACTGATATGCTTATTAACTTTTAAAGTTAATAATGATATATATTAACATATTTAAATTATATTTTAACAATTGACATTTAAATATGTTAAATCAATATCAAAATCTTTCCTTTGTTGGGCAGACAACAAAATAAATACTACTGCCAAGTAAAAATGGATCATGTTTTGTGGGGCATATCATTTTATTCCAAAGATCATAAATACAATCTGACTGACAACTGATCCATATCAGTTCCAGAGATGTTTTATTACTAACAAATAAAAACTACAATCTTTCCACAATATGAAAATCACAATTTTAATCTTCTAAGTCCAAAAGCCAATGTCATTTTGAACCTGAAAACATAGCAAACACAACCAATAACACAAAACAGGGCTTAGTCGCATAAACTAAGCTGTTGAAACCTCCAATACCCGCATGTTAGTATCCATAACAACATGATATACTTGTAACTTAAATAATAGATATTCTAGAATTTCCAAAACTTCTTTATTTTCTTTTTCCATAATCATTTTAAAAGCAAATACATAATTTCTTACAAATAGAGATGTAGAAAATAAACTTGCATAGAATATGACAAGCTAATCATCCATTAGTTCATGAGTGTATACATAAGAATCTATGACCATCCAATCCGTTATATTCATTATGTTAGGTGAAACCATAATGTTCTTATCTTTTTACATGTAACCCCACCCATGAATTTTTAAGTATTACCACTTGATTAAATAACTATCATAAACTTTCCCATAAGGATCTAGACTAGTGTTGGAGAACATCCGACAAAATAATTCTATCACCACAAGTTGCTCACTTTATGACAACCACCCAATCTAAAGGATCACACTCTCATAATTTGACACACACATAACTCTATTTATACATATCAAAAGAGAACAACATTTGAATTATTCAATTCAGTAATAGAGCTATTTCTTTTGCTTCAATATAACTATTTCTCCAACAAATAGAAATCATCAAATGAAACCAAACTTCCAACTTTCTAATGAAGCACTTTTCAAAATTACCAAACGATACCATAAGTACAACTTTCCAAAATAAACCATCCATATTTCAAAATACCTAATGAAATTCATGCCCTTTTTAATTCCATAAGAAACTACATATCTTCAATCACACAATAATCGTAACTCAACATTTAATTTCTTACGAGAAAATGTTATTCAAATTTAGTCTTCTTCTTTCTATACAAAGAAAAACCTACAAATTGAAAGAATAATGTATCAAGATTTACCTCATTTAAATGGCAATCAAACTCATCCAAAGGGCAATCAAATTTTAGATAACTTAATAAGCATTTCATCAAAATATAATTCATGCTATTATTATCATTGTTCACACTTTTCAAAATAAACTATAATATGAATAACTGAATTAAGCAGTTCACAATTCAGAAACATGTAACAACATTTATTTATTTCAATTCTAATCAATACAATTATAAAGATATATATATATATATAAATTGATATGTATACATTAATACATATACATACATATATACTCAGCTATATATATATATATATATATATATACGTACTTATTTATACATATAAATACCAACATATATATTTTAAACCTTATAATTTTATAATTAGAATCAAAATATATAACTAATATTTTTCTCAATATAAAAAATCAAATAACTTACTGATACCTTAACTAAAATTTTACTATCTAGATATCAGTAGTGACCAAATTTGATATCGAGTTTACATTGTGTGGTTGACTAATATCAGAATTGATACCCTGAAGATTTTCATCAAATGAAAACACTCCAAATGATAGCTGTGGCTAAAATTTCCAGACTTCCAAAAAAAATGATTACAACCTATATTCCTATATGTTTGCATTCGAAACTCATGGTTATTCCATAGTAAAACATGCTACAATGAATTTATGCTACATAAGAATTCAACACAACAGCCTTAACCATAATGGTTAACAATACAACTCACTTTTTTTTTTTTTAAAAAACAACCATCTTCAAAATCCATAACCCTATTTGGATAATCATCAGAACTTAACAAATAAATCAATCTAATACACTGGAAACCCCAAGCTTGAAATCTGTTTCTATCACAAAATCTTAAAACCCATTTATTTTCAAAATTACATGTGATGGTTTTGCTAAATAGTCCTCTCAGACATATACCATTACGAGTTTAAACATTGTCAAATGATAACAGTGACTGTATACAACGAATTCTGCATATACTACAACTGTGCCAAATAAAACTAGAACTCAAAATAAACCAAAATCACATAACCTTCCTAACTGTCTTGAATAGTATATAGATTTTTTGCTATCATATGCCCGAATTCCATAATACCCACATACAAATACAAAATACAGAGTATTTTCCTTTACGTACCCGATTCTGGGTTAAACACAGTAAAGCATAATACTAAACAATACTGCCAACATTCTCAAAAATGGTTATTTCGAATACCTTTCAATAATATTCAGAAAATAATGAATTTCTCATGCAAATGAAACTTATTCACTACCAAACATTAAAAAAAAAAAGGAATTCAAGACAAGGTTTAAAGAAAAGCCCCCTGCCTGTGAATGCAAATTGATCTTTAAGTTGAATCTGCCTGGAGAGCCCTCTGTCACAACTCTCAGACCACATTTTGAATCCTATATGCCGATTCCCAAAGACACCAAGACACTTTCTCAATAACAAAGACTGAGAATCATAACCACAAAGCAACAGAAGAAAGAAAACTACAAAATTATGAGGACTTAAAGAACAGAGGAGAATCAAACATTCCTCCATGATAAAAAGTTCCTTCAAAATAGCGCCAAGAAACTGGTTCCACAAGGATTTCACATCTACCATCAGAAAATCATCAAAATACAGACTAAATAAAATTGCAACTATACCCAACAAAAATGATGGATTTTACTAGGCAATACAATGCTCATAACTGTGAGCTTATCCCAATACCTCTTTTCCTGAGCTTTCTATGACACTTGTCATGTTTAGTACCAGTTTGAAAACCGAGTCATCCTATCACCATAAAAACTCCCAAGAAAACTTGCCACCTTACAACAATGCCTTACAAAATGTCATTGCAAGTTGCTACCCATACTGCAGCGTAGGTTTTAGGTTAGCGTTAGGTAAATTTAGTAAAGTTTAAAGTTTCTTATGCTAGTTTTAGTACAACTAACTTAGCAATTGGTATCAAATTTTATAAACTAACATAGTAAATACTAACTATAATCCCCAAAACTAACACTGTATTACTAACAATAATCCCAATGTTATATAAAAACTTTTAAAACATTATTAATATAAATTGTTAAGTTTTATAATATATTATTACATTTAATTATAACTTATATACATATAATTACACACACACACACACACACACACACACACACACACACACACACACACATATTAATGCACACATACTTATATATATATATATAATGTTATAAATAAATATATTTATAAATATCTATATATATGTATTTTGATACAAGCATAAAATTTCCACGTTCAGTAAATATAAAAAAAAACCATCATAATCATAAACACCAGAACCTTAATGCAGAATTCTTTTAATTAAATACTCGATTCAAATAAAATATTCTGATAAAGCAAATGAGAATAGAAACATTAAAACATATTTATTTCCTGAGAATCAGATCTTAAACACATCTGAATTCTCGTAGTTTCTGCAAAGAAATTGTTCAAAACAAGTACCAAACATCCAGAAAACTAACTAATCTCAGAGCTCGAGGTAACAATATAGAACTATTAGGGCCATGAAATGCGGAAAGAACACCCAATCTTTAATTTTCCACCTCCATGTAGTGGGCACAGTTTTGATGCAAATTGATTCATAAATTACTTTTTTGAAGTGATTTTGATACTAGACCCCATATATCTTCATTTTGAATTGAGATTTGCCTTTTCCTTGCTCATGTGGAAAATTGAACTTTGACTATGAAAGGCATAGTGGAAAATGAGTTTTCCACTATGCTTTTCCCTTAGGTGGAAAATGAAACATTTGCTTCTCTAATGGAAAATCTAAAAAATGACTACGAAAGACATAGTGGAAAATGAGTTTTCCACTTCTCATTTTTCCCTTTGGTGGAAAATGAAATATTTGCTTCTCCAATGGAAAATCTAAAAATGACTATGGAAGGCATAGCAAAAAATGAGTTTTCCACTACGCATTTTTCCTTTGGTGGAAAATCCCGAGTCGATTACTCCACTGCAAATAATTCAAGAAGTGCTTCTCCATGGAAAAAAAAAATGAATTTTGACTTGAAAAAGTGAACTTTATTGGTTTTTCATCATTTTTCTTCCACATTTGGATATTTGGACTCAGGAACAATTCAATCCTTCATGGAAACTTTCTTAAAATCAAGGAATACATTAGCAGGAATTTATCATGGGTGGTGACTTAAACATTTTAAAATATTGGGGTACTTTTAGTGTTCCTACATTCACCTAGTTCATCCTTATTACTTTGAAGTCCTTAATCACTATCTTGGGTGCTCAAATTAATGTCCAAGACATTTGCACTTTAATGCCCTATTTGATCATCATTTGAAAGGGTCTCAATGTCAAGCACAAATTTCTCTCAATATGTTGTTCTTTAGTTTCATTAGAGAGGGAATTTGTCTCTTGCTTACTAGGACATAAGGGTAACCTTTTCTTCTTTTGAGGTGGCCCCTTGTCCTCTATCCCCTTCCTCTTCATTCCTCTTGTTTGTAACTCCTTATCACTCCCTCCATTCTTCTTCTTGTTTTGGCCTTCTAATTTTCTTGAATATTTAGGGAGTTGTTCACATGATTCCTCATTAGTTCATATTTTAATGGCATTTTCCCCCTTCAACTTAGCCATCTATTGGTTTATCCATGTACAAATGAATGGTGTTAAACATGAGTCATTATCATGTCAAAACTTCATCTTTGTTCAACCAATCTATACTAGAGATTACATTCTTTCTTGTTCTATCATGATCACCTTGTAAATAGCATCAACATTTTCTCAAACTAGCATATCCTAATATCTTAAATGCAATAAACTAGAGGGTATAATAACTCAACTATATGAGTTGCTTCTATAGTTGACTGCTACTTTCTTTCATACTAATTGTCAACATACTCTATTGAAAATTTTGAGCTTATATTTGTTCTCTAATTATTTTTAGTCAAACAATGCTCTTTCTTAGATTTGGCTTGGGCTTGATCATGTAGGGACAATCTGTGTCTATGATGATATGCCATTGGCACCTTGCAATCCTTTTTTCATTTTATATAAATTCTAACTATGATTTTTCTATAGCTTTCTCATTTGAATGCCATAAATATTGGTATTGGTATTTTATTATGTAATACTTGAGGCTTTAGATCAACAGGTTAATAAAGATCATTTAGCAAAATATGTGTGTGAGCTTGGTCTCAAGTCTATAGTTTTATTTTGACATATTATTCTATTGTAATATATCCTACCTTCCCTTTAAAAGTTTGCATGCATGGGATCTTTAAAGAATACACACTTCTCACAAGATCCTTACCCTCCAATTTATTTCATTTAAGATATTAAGATATTAGGATTTCTCATGTGATCACCTTGGAAATAACATCTGGTCACCTTGGAATTTATCATGTACTGCATCTACATTTTATTTTCCATTGCTTATAAGAGTTTTTGAAGATTGGGAACTACTTAAAAATCCTTTGCATGGTTTAGAGGTAATTCCATTGTGTCATTGTGGCTTCTGCAAGGAAATAAGCCTCATGATTATGACATTTACACAGAAGCAAAAATTGCTTCTTCAATTCCTTTCACTCAACTCTTCACTGACGTTAACATCCTTGGATTCCATTTTTGGGCCAACATATGGAGCCTTTATATCCAACCATTCATTATAAGTTGGGGAATGCATTTCATGCCTGGCATGCAAGTGATGCATATGCATATGCAGCTTTATCACCTTGAAAAACTATATTTGATCCTATTAGCTGGGAATAACTGATTCTTCAAATTATTTTAAATTGAAAGTTATTTCTCCATCTTCAAGTAACCTAAATCCTTGCTTCTCCCAACTATATTGTTTCTCTATTGTTATATATTCTAGATTATATTTTTAATTTCTTTCTCCATGTTTTTATGATGCATAGAAAATCCCATATCATCTTAGCATAACACTAAGGAAAGTGGTTGTAAATATATGAATAAAAAACTCAAAAAGGAGCTCAATTAAATAAATAATTTGTTTTTTCGATGCTATTTAATAAAATACTAAACCAGCTAATCATCATATACTTATAACAATCAAAGTATGCAAAAAGTAAGATTTTGGTACATAAAATTTCAGCAAAAAATAGAGGGAACAAAATTCAAATAGGCAATCATATAGTATCTAACTATACTTATGAATTAAACATAATACCAAAGTTACAATGTAATATCATTCTATGTATTTTGTTAGTCCACACCAAAATTAGTAATAGGACAATGAAAAAGAGAATACCATACTATTAATTTTAAATAATACATTAGTTTTATATGTATCTCATTCACTCAAAAGACATACCTGTAAAACCTATGTCCTACATAAATTTTTGAAAAAGGAAGGGTCCCAATAGGCCATATCCATATACATAATGATATCCAACAAATCTCAAGATATAGCCATATATAAGAACTAAAAAAAGAGAGTTGAACGAAGAGAGTACCCATGCTTACAAACCATTACCTTCAAACCACATTTCAAAATAAAACCACCCATAATTAAAATTGGAACTAGATACATGGGATCCTCATAGGGAGACTCCAATACATGCATGGTTGCATCTTTGGCTTCCATTCTTGGGCCAACATATCTATCCTTCATATCCAACCACTTGTTATAAGTTTGAGAATGCACTTCAATGCCCAACATGCAAGTGATGCATCTGCATATGCATTTTTATCACCTTCAAAAACTATATTTGATCCTACTAGCTAGGAACAACTGATTTTTTATTTATTGTACCTAATTTGATGCTAGTTCTACAGGAATTTTTAATCAACCTAGATAATTAGAAACTAGACCAATTTAAATGGGTTATGGCTTGTCTCTTTCTATAAATATTTGCTATGATATGTTTTTGTAAAATTTCTTGTGAACTCTGCCCATTTTTCTTGGTTTACATTATTTTTGTTTAGGATCTTGAGGTAAGTCACTTAGCATAGGTTGAGTGAGTTTTATTATTTTATAATTTGGATTCTAGAATATGTATGCTACTATATCATTTTTCTATTGTGAGATAATATGCAATAAGCACCTTGAAAAATATCTCTTTGAATATATAAAGAGATACATGTTTAAAAGGAAATATAAAGACATACATATTTACAAGGAAAAGAAAAAAATATTTACATATGTACCTCTTCTCTCCCTTGAAGAAAATCACAAAGTAAGGGCACGTAGATCACAAAGGCATGGCATAACAATGAAATTGCAAAGCAATGGCACATAGATTAGAAGGGCATGATATGACAATGAAATTGCAGAGCAAGGGCATGACATGACAATGAAATCACAGAGCGAGGGCAAAACATGAAAATGAAATCATAGAGCAAAGGCAAAAATTTTTTTTAAGAGATCATGAGGACACAACAACCAAATGCACTGATCATAAGGGCCACAACAATGTTCATGGTTCTCCACCCTTGTTTGAAGCTCTCCACCTCTTCCACACACAACTCTCCACAATCAAAATCAAATGGAAAATGGTTTTTATGTTTTTCATTTTTTTGTTTATGCTCAAGAGGGCATCATAATTATGATGCCAATAATAATATTGCGATGATGTTGGGGAAAATTATAGAAAAAAAATGAAAATGACCACAAATTACATTGTTGTCACAAATTGTCCTTGCAATTTGACCCCAAATGTTATAGTGACACACACACACACACACACACACACACACACACACACACACACACACACAATTGTATCTCCATCTACTACATCAGCAAAATTCCCATTTCATATTGATTACCTATTTGGACTATCTTTCTCCCATTGATAAGTTTTGATACTGGTAGAGAATTAGTTATCTTAGTTGTTGATGAGAACCACTATAAATTATTGTCTAGCTTAGGGACATAAAGAGAAGATATGGGTGCAATGAAGGAAATATCATAATTTTTTTTTCATTCGTGCCTCTTCATTTTTATTTTGTTCAAGGGAAACCTATCAATACTAATAGAAAATAACAATGTACTTTCTAAGAGTTTACAATTGTTCAACAAAATTAATGTTGGAATACTTTAGAATAATTGAGGTGGGGGGTGAATAAATTATCCAAGGTCTAGATGTATAAATAAAACTTTTCATAGCTAAGTGAACCCATAAACATTCATACCCATGCATCCTATTGGATTATACAATCACTAAAACTTGTATGTTATTGTCAAATCATCTTGTAGAAATGTAAAGCATGAAACATAATAGATTCATCAACACACTTGACACAATGATATATGTGGAAATCCAATTTGGGAAAAACCACCAGTAACATGCTACTTCTTTTCACTCTTCTAATGTAATGCCTTGTAAAAAGCCAACCTTGTTAAATGTTAAAATATACACTATTAAATGTGACCTAGTTAATGGATTTCAATCACCTTATTAGAAGTGAGCCCTTTTAGAGGACTTTAGGCCATTCACTTGGAATGCTACCCAGTTAGAAGATTTATGAATGAGTGTTAGGTCAACCTTAATCCAAAAGATTTATCCTAGACTGATACAATTATTAGAGAGTAAAAGTAAGGCTTGATCTGATAACAACTTACAACTTCTCTTGTAGATTATAGATCTTTGTTTAGTCCTCCATTTTGCTTGGCCTTCATACTTTGTAGCTCTAATAGCTTGTTCACCCTTCAAACATTCATCTCCTTAAGCCTTCTTGCTTAACATGCTATTGAAGACTCTTCTCTCAGGTCACTTGATGAAGCAAAATCCTTAACTCCTTTTCTTCCTTAGGTTCTTGCACATGACAACTTTTCTTCATGACCTAACATTCCTATAAATAGGAAATTATGATATTTTCCGCTTATTTTCCATCATCCAATTTAGGGTTTAGATGGATTAGGTAGGATACAATGTATCTACCCTATACTTCATATCTTTTCTAGAAACTTATCCTAGAATCCATTTGAATTCACCTAAAAATGGTTTACCTCAAATTCTGTGCCACCAGCTCACATCCTTATCTTCCACCTGGTTCATGAAATTCAAGAAAACAAACTTGTAGGTAGCGAATCCTTGATCTTTAAAATAATGTAGTAGCTCGACATTATCAACCTTCTGATGCTCAGCACATACTGTATTGCTTGATATCCACTATAAAATCACTTAGTATCAACTAAAATTTATTGATGCTTGGCATCAACTAAACTTTACTCGACATCAAATGACTTTTTGCTTAGCTTGCACTAACTTTTCTTGGCACCAACTATCCACTTGGTCAAGCTTGGTGGATAAACTTTATTTAACTTATTCTTCTAAAATTTCTTAGTGTAGCTAATATTTGTAATCTTAAGTAGATTATCAATACATAATGTCATCATTGTCTTAACTAATTCTTATACTTCATTACATAATCATAACTTAACCTTTCTTCTAGGTTCTTTTGTTACATCTTATAGATCAAATCCCCTTCATCAATCAACTAAGTGATAGTACTTGAATCTTATAAGTAGTTGTCTTACCAGCAAATAACAAGTTTGACATCAGTGATAAGATAATGATTGAAACACATAGTCTTCTTCAACAATCTCCCTATTTCAATAATCTCTCTCCAACAATGATCTTTTCAATTAGATCTCAACAATCTCCCTCTTTGGCATTGGTGGAAAATCAAATTGATTAACAAAGTCAATCAAATGATGAATGTCTTGTTCAACCAAACTGACTAGGTTAAAACAATAAGACAACACCAAAAAGAAAACTCGTATCAAAATTTCTCCCTCTATCAAAAACTTCCATCCTCTGATTAGGTTAAAAAATTCTTTCTTATAACTCCCTCTAAGTTCCTTCTTATATCTCCCTCTTACTAGGTAGATTAGGATTTCTCCCTCAACATTTATACTGGTTTGATTAGTAGAATATCTTCCTCTTTGACAACAATGCTAAAGACATATACCAAAAACTTGTCATCTTAAAACATGTAGTTATAGGCTTTTGTAGTTTCTTTAGTTTCTCCCTCATCACCTTTCTTTTGATTGATTTGAAGTTTTAGCTCTATGATTACTTTAGGAAGTAAGATCTTTTGTATCAATTTGTAGCATATGAACATCAACTTGCCTAATGTAAGGCATTCCTCTTGTTACTTAGATAGCCTTTGATAGGGGTATGACCCCTAGTTTACCTCTTATATAATCATGAGCATCCTAAGGTAATGGTTTTGTGAAGATATCAAAAAATTTCTCCTTTGTGTTGAGATATTTCATTTCATTTTCACCTCTTTATTTTGAACTAATTCTCTCAAGTAATGATACTTGATTGCAATGTGCTTTGTCTTTGTGTGCATCACTGGATTCTTTGATATATTGATAGCATTATCACAATAAAGTATCACTAGTTCTATTATTTCTTCCTTTATTCCTTTAAGTAGTTGTTTGATCCATACAATGTGTGTACAATTTATAGCAGCGACAACATATTTAGCTTCAATAGTAGATTATGAAGTATAACATTATTTCTTGCTAGCCCATGTAACTAGTCTCTTGCCTAAGAAAAATGCTCCTCTACTAGTGCTCTTTCTATCATCAATGTTTCTAGCCCAATTAGCATTAGCGTAGGATTTCTATTCAAACTTTTCATTCTTTTTGTAGTATAGAGAAATTTTTTCTATTTCTTTTAGATATCTCATTATTCTCTCTACAACCATTAAATGATATTCCCTAGGATTAACAGAGAATCTTGCAACTATCCCTACAAACAATGCAATATCAGGTCTACTATGTACTACATATTGTAATTTTTCAATCATAGACATATATAATGTTTGATTCACCTCATCTGAATTATCATTCTTTGACAACTTATGTCATGTTACCATAGGTGTAGTTACTAGTTTAGAATCCTCCAATCTAACTATTTTCAATATCTCCTTGACATACTTTGACTGAGTGATGTATATACCATACTTCATCTGATATACTTGCAAAACCATAAAAAATTTGATCTCTCCTCTTGCTTCATCTGATTTGCAAAATCCTTACATAAATCATCTTGACCTCCAACTATGATATCATTAACAAGTATTTTAGACAACAAAATACCTTTTCCTTTCTTTATTTTTATGTACAGATTATTATTATTAGTCCTTTCAAATCCAATCTTCATAAGATAAGTATGAAGTCTCTCATACCATGCTCTTGGTGCTTATTTCAAACCATATAGAGCTTTGTGTAATCTACATACCATGTTCTTATTGTTAATGTCAACAAAAACTTTTGGCTATTCTATGTAAACTTCTTCCTCTAATATACCATTCAAAAAATGCAGATTTAACATCCATATGATAACTTTAAAACCTTTGTATGCAACATAAGCAAGTAGAGTTCTTACTCCTTCCATTCTTGCAACAGGGGCAAATGTCCCCCCATAGTCAATTCCTTCTTCTTGTGCATATCCCTTGCAAACTAATCTTTCTTTACTTCTTGTGACTTCACCATTTTCATCTAGCTTGTTTTTGAATACCCACTTGGTACCAATCACATTCTTGTCTTTTGGTCTAGGATCTAGACTCCATGTTTTTTTCTTCTCCATTTGTTCAATCTCTTCTTCCATGGCTTTGTACTAGTCAACATCTTCTAATGCATCTTTCACTATTTTGGTTTTCTTTATGCTTAGAAAACATGATTCATTTCTCAGTCCATTTCTTGTCATTGGCCTACAATCTTTATCTCTATTGACCTTATGTACTTTTGTATATCCATCAAAGTTCATATTTGAACTCTCCACAATTTTATTAGTGTTAGTATTCAAACACTTATAGGCTCTACTTCTTGTGGAGTATCCTAGGAATATACCTTTTTCACTTTTTGCATCAAGCTTTCCATTTATAACATCTTTAAGAATGTAACATTTACTTCCAAATACCTTAAAATATTTTACATTGGGTGGATATCCATACTATATTTCAAAAGGTGTTGTATGAGTACATTTCTTGACTTGCACACAGTTCAAGCTATAGATAATAGTACTTATAGCTTCTCTCTAGTATATCAAAGCAACATTCTTCTCCATCATGAGTGTTCTACCATAGTCCATTATAAATTTGTTTCTCCTTTTAGCTATTCCATTTTATGGAGGGGTTCTAGGGGTAAATGTCTATCTTTGATTTCTCTATCATTATAGAACATCTCAAACTCACTTGATGTGAATTCTCCTCCTCTATCTAATCTCAAACATTTTAGACTCTTACCCATTTCTTTCTCAACTCTTGTTAAGTACTACTTAAACATTTGAAAAGCATCAATTTTTTTTTTCAAAAACATGACTATCATCATTCTAAAATAATAACAAAAAATAACATTATGTACTTATCTCCCTTGTAGCTTTACACGTCAATTGGTCAACACAAGTTAGTACGAATAATATCTAGTATTTCTTTAGAGATATAAGCTTTACATTTTAAGCTTGACTTTATCATTTTGCCTAACTGACATTGTTTGCACATTGCATTGTTAGGTTTCTTTAACTTAGGAAAACCTCTAACTTTCCTTATGTTACTAATACTAACCAAGTTATCAAAATTAACATGACATAACCTTTTGTGCCAAAGCCATACATCACCAAATTTTACAACAAGACAAACAACATCCTATATATCAAGATAGAATAGATTACTTCTAGTTTGATCACATTTTCCAATTAATTTTCCATTTGTGTCATATATCTTAGCAATCTTGTTTTCAAATTCAACCTTGCATCCCAAATTGTTCAATTGTGACACACTCAACAAGTTATAATTTAGTCCTTCAACATAGTAAGCATTGTCACATGAATCTTATCTATGAGTTTGATAAAACCTTTTCTTTTTATAAACATGGTGCATCATTACCAAATCTTACACTATTTCCTTCATAACAATTTAAGGTAATGAACTTACTTTTGTCTCTAGTCATATGATGTGAGCATCCACTGCCAATGATCCATATATCATTTTTTTCACACAAGTCACAAGTGCTATTGCCTCATCTTCATCAAATTCATCCTTCATTGCAACATACAACACTTCATCATCATGTTCATTAGAATCATCCCTTGTTTTCTCTTTAGCAATGTAGCATGACTTCTTGCCTTTATCTTTGTAATTATGGCTGTCATCTTCTCTTCTAATCTTGTATTTGTCACCACCTCTATAGTTTTTCTTCTATGTACATCTTATAGCAATATGACCAACCTCATTGCAATTGAAAAAAATGATGGGTAACTTACCTTTGAACTTGGCTTTGCCTTTGTGAAATCTTTTTGCTAGTAGTGTTTCTAGTTATTCTACATCTTCCTCATCTGTATCACTGTGACTAGACACATATTTGATCTTTCTCTTTTTCTTCTGCTTCACCTCATAAGAATCTTTCAATAACAGCTTAGATTTGAAAGCTGATTCAAGACTGTCAGGTTTGTAATTATCAATGCTATATAGCTCAAAAGCAATGAGTCTACCTACTAGATCTTCAAGGGTTAGATCATTTCTTAGAATACAACTTAGTTCTTGAATTGAAAAAACTCTAATATGATAAATAAACATTAGCACTTGTTCTCAAGACTTTTCTTAGCATAGTATCATAATCTATCTGACCAATAGCTCCTTTTATTGCACTAACAACTTCTTTTATTCTAGCAATATATTGGGCAATATTTTCACTTTCTTCCATTCTCATATCATCAAATGTACCTATGAGATTCTTAGATTTGGCTCTTTGAAATTTTTTGTCTCCTCCATAGATGGTGGCTAGGGCATCCCACATTTTCTTTGCACTATCAAGACCTTTGATATCATCAAATTTGGCATAGCTTAGGATAGAGGCAATGTTCAACATCACCTAATTGTGTTCTTTTTTCTTCCTCATATCTTTAGTAGTTAGGGCTCCAACTGGATCAACATATTCCATTGAAATGGTAGATTGTACATGATCTCCAAGTCCTCCAAGGTGTAGCTTCATCAAATTCTGCCATGCAAAAAAGTTATCTCTATTGAGCTTGGGTACTTCTTTTTTAGACATCTTGATCTATGTGCTTGTAGTACCTTCAAACTAGTCCTCTTAAGTAGATGGCTTTGATACCAATTGTTGGAATACTTTAGAATAAATAGGGGGGTTGAATTAGTTATCCAAGGTCTAGATGTATAAATTAAACTTTTTACAACTTAGTGAACCCATAAGCATTCGTACCCATGCATGCATCCTACTAGATTTGTAATGACCCTTTTTGGGACATTAGGGTTTCTTACTGTGAATATGTTTTCTCCTAGGTCCTTCCATTTGTAATGACCTTTTAGGGGTCATTCGTTTGTGACTTTTTCTTTAATTTGTATCCCCTTTTTTCATGTCTTTTCTCTCATGTTTAAATATATGTTATTACAAGTGAATGGTCATAGATGGTTGCAACCCTTCAAATAATTAACTACTTGTTATGGTTAGGGTTTAATAATGATTGTTAACATATATTTAATAATATACATTAATATATATTATATATGTATAACATTTATTAATTATTTAAACTTCCATATTCATAGTGTATCCTTGGGCTTATGGATAATATAAGCCATCTATATAACATAATAATGTTGTCACCATTATTACCATCCTTATTTATTTTATATATATACCATATTGTATTTATATTAATTCTTTTACCCTTACTATATCGATTAATCAATTTATTAATATTAGTTATTAATATTAAATAAATTAAATAAATTATAATCTTTTATTATTTTAATATTTATTTATATATGTAATGCAATTACTATCGACTAGATATATATTGCATAATTCATTTATTCATTAACGTATATTACTAATAATGTTTATATTTACTATTATTATGAATTATGATTAATATTTATTCATATAGTGTATCAATATTATTTCTTTGTGAACAAACGATAATAGCGTATGAACTATTATTATATTTTATCCAATTATAGGATTCCCTCTTAAAGTATGATATAAGAATAGGGTAATATATATGTATTAAGGTACATATATACAAAGGCATGATATTAATACATTTGATATAATTACGTAATATTGAAGGATCATTCTAATCAATGAAATGTCGACTTGTTTGATTTTGAATATCAACTCATTTAATATTAGAATGGAGGTCGATGAATAATAATCTACAAATGATGTGATACATATCCTTTCTCTTGGAGACAAGGACATATTAATATGTTAACTTAATGACAAATTATATCATTATTATTGATAATTAATTTATCATTAGATCTTATAAATATGGGGACATGACAAGATTATGCAATCATTAAAATTTGTACGTTACTATCAAATGAACTTGCAGAAATGTAAAGCATGAAACATAATAGATTCATCAATACGCTTGACATAATGATTTATGTGGAAACCTAATTTGGGAAAAAGCACCAGTAACATGCTACTTCTTTTCACTCTTTTGAAGTGATTCCCTGTGAAAGGCCAACCCTATTAAAGGTTACAATACAAACTATTAAATGTGACCTAGTTAAGAGATTTCAATCACCCTGTTAGAAGTGAGGTTTGTTAGAGGACTTTAGGCCATTTAATTAGAATACCACCTAGTTAAAGGATTTACAAATGATTGTTAGGTCAACCTTAATTTAAAGGATTTACCCTAGACTAATACAATTGTTAGAGAGTAATAGTAGAACTTTGATCTGATACAACTTACAACTTCTCTTGTAGATTAAAAATCTCTATTTGATCCTCCATTTTGCTTGGCCTTCATACTTTGTAGCTTTGATAGCTTTTTCACCCTTCAAGAATTCATCTTCTTAAGCCTTATTACTTAACATGCCATTGAAGACTCTTCTCTTAAGCCACTTGATGAAGCAAAACCTTTAACTCCTTTTCTTCCTTAGGTTCTCACACATGAAAACTTTGTTTCATGACCAAACATTCCTATAAATAAGAAATTAGGATATTTTCCTACTTATTTTCTATTATCCAATTTAGGGTTTAGATGGATTAGGTAACATATAATGTATCTGCCCCATATCTGATATCTCTTCAAGAAAATTCTCCTAGAATCTATTTTAATTCATCTCAAAATGGTTTACCTAAAATTATGTGCCACCAACTCATCATCCATATCTTCCATTTGGTTCATAAAATTTAAGAAAACAAACTTGTCAACTTAGATTCAGAAAATCTTCAATCTTTAAAATAATGCAATAGCTTGGCATTATCAACCTTCTTATGCTCTACATATCTTGCATTGCTCGACATCCACTGTAGAATCATTCAGCATCAACTAAAATTTACTAATGCTCGGTATCAACTAAACTTTACTTCGCATTAACTGAATTTTTGCTTGGCTTGCACTGACTTTTCTTGACACCTACTATCCACTTAGTCAAGCTTGGTAGACAAACTTTATTTAAGTTGTCCTTATAAACTTTCTTAGTGTAACAAATATTTGTAACCTTAAATAGCTTATCAATACATTATGACATCACTGTCTTAATTGATTCTTGTACTTCATTACATAATCATAACTCAACCTTTTCTCTAAGTGCTTTTGTTACATCTTATTGATCAAATCATCTTCATCAATCAACTAAGTGATAGTACTTGAATTTTAGAAGAATTTGTCTTACCAACAAATAGCAGGTTTGGCATCAGTGACAAAATAATGATCAAAACACATAGTCTTCTTCAACAATCTCCCTCTTTCAATAGTCTCTCTTCAACAATGATCTTTTTAATTAGATCTCAATAATTAATGTTTTACAAGAAAATGCACCTAAAGAATTGTTAGCTCAGAAGCAAGAACATGGTGTTGAAATGATACAAAAAGTTCTTGACATGAGAGGTCTGTAGTGAGGGTGTTGACAAATCCTAAAAACTTGAATGTTGAAATAAAAGCTATCAAGGATCAAACACCTATGCCAGAGTTACAACACAATGTGAAGTTGATTTCAAATATTGTAGATGTAGATATTCAGAATTTTGATCAAAATTGAAAGCATGAGAGAGAGAGAGAGAGAGTCAGTGACACTATACTAGAAGGAGAAGGAGCAACTTTAGAAAGAGACTGCACAATAGAAAAAACAACTAGACAACATAGAGGATATTATGGGAACACTAGAGAGAATCCAATAAAGTTTTGTAGTAGGTACTATGACATTGGAATGACTTGCAAGTGTTTTTGAGAATTTATAGTCCAAATATTGGGAGGACTACAAGTTGTGGAATTTGTCATGTACTGAATCTACATTTTCTTTTCCATTTCTTATAATAGTTTCAAGGTTGGGAACCACTTCAACATCCTTTGTAGGGTTTAGAGGTAATATCATTTTGGTAAAGGCTCCTACATGGGAATGAGCCTCATGATTATGGCATTTATATAGAAGCAAAATTTTCTTCTTCAACTCCTTACAATCAACTATTCACTGAAGTTATTCTTCCAACAATGAGAATAGTTGCTACAAATTCCTAGAAGCTAAGGGATCCCAAAGTTTTTTGGAGATGTGGGAGAAGTTACCAACATCTTTAGTACTTCATAACATTTTGGATCATATAAGGATGGCTAAATTAACAACAATAATAGATACTTTGGATCCTCATAGGGAGACTATGCCAATATATGCATGGTTGCATCCTTGGCTTCCATTGTTGGGCCAATGTATGTAGCCTTTATATCCAACCATTTGTTATAATTTGGGGAATGTGCTTCATTCCTAAAATGAAAGTGATGCATTTGCATTTGCAATCTTATCACTTTGAAAAATTGTATTTGATCTTGTTAGCTGGGAACAACTGATTATTCATTTTATTGTACTAATTTGATAATAGTTCTATAGGAATTTTTAATCAACCAACTAATCAAAAACTAGACCAATTTAACTAGGTTATGACTAGTTTCTTTCTAAAAATATATGCTATGATATATTTTTGTAAAATTTGTTGCAAACTCTGCCCATATTTTTTGGTCTACATTATTTTTGTGCTAGATCTTGAGGTAAGTCATTTAGCATTAGTTGAGTAAGTTTTATTGTTTTATTATTTGGATTCTAGAATATGTATGTAGTAGGATCAATTTTTCTATTGTGTCAAGATCTCTCTATGTATAAATACATACCTACATACATAGACACATACATATGTCTGAATGTATGTATATATCCACATATATATAAATACATACATACATACATATATACATACATACATATATTTATACATACATAACATATATACATACATACATATATATACACATACATATAGACATACATACATACATATATACATATATACATGCATGCATGCATGCATACATACATACATTTATATCTCCATCTACTGCATCAACAAAACTCCCATTTCATATTGATTACTTATTTGGACTATCTTTCTCCCATTGATAAGTTTTGATAGTGGTTGAGAACTAATTATCTTATTTGTTGACGAGAACCAATAGACATTATTGTCTAGCTTAGGAACATAAAGAGAAGATATGGGTGCGATGAAGGAAATTTCATAATTTGTGTTTCATTTATGCCTCTTCATTTTGATTTTGTTCAAGGGAAGCTCGTCAATGCTAATAGAAAAAAACAATGCACTTTCTAAGAATTTAAAATTCTTTAACAAAATTAATATTTTACAAGAAAATTCATGTAAAGAACTGTTAGCTTAGAAGAAAGAACATGGTGTTGAAACAATATAGAAAGTGCTTGACATGAGAGGTCCACAAGTGAGGGTGTTGAGCAATCTTAAAAACTAAATGCTGAAATGAAAACTATTGAGGATCAAACACCTATGCCAAAGTTACAAAAAAGTTTGAAGTTGATTTTAAATATGTTAGAGGCAGATATTTAAAGGTTTGATCAAAATTGAAGGCACAAGAGAGAGTTTGTGGCAATATGCCAGAAGGAAGAGTGGCTTTAGAAAGAGACTGCACAATAGAAACAATAGCTAGAAAACATAGAGCATATTATGGGAGCACTAGATAGAATATAGGAAGGTGTTGTGGTAGGTACTATTACATTGAAATCATTTGCAAGTGTCTTTGAGAATTTACAATCCAAATATTGGGAGGACTACAAGTTGTGTAATTTATCATGTATTGCATTTACATTTGCTTTGCCATTGCTTATAAGAGTGTTTCAAGGTTGGGGACCACTTTAACATCCTTTGGAGGGTTTCAAGGTAATGTCATTTTGGCAGAGGCTTCTACAAGGAAATGAACCTTGTGATAATGACATTTACATAGAAGCATAACTTTCTTTTTCAACTCCTTACACTTAACTCTTCATTGAAGTTATTTTTCTAGTAATGAGAATAGCTGCTACAAATTCTTGGGAGCCAAGTGACCATAAACCTATGCTACATTTTTTGGAGACATGGGAGAAGTTAATATAGTATTCATTACTTCATAATATTTTAGATCATGTAGTGATGTCCAAATTAACAACACCAGTAGATACTTGGGATCCTTCTAGGGAGACTATGCCAATACATGCATGGTTACATCCTTTGCTTCCATTGTTGGGACAACATATAAAGCCTTTATATCCAACCATTAATTATAAGATGGTGAATATGATTCATGCATGACATGAAAGTGATGCATTTGCATATGCAATTGTATCACCTTGGAAAATTGTAGTTGATCCTACAACCCAGGACCAATTGGTTGTTCATATTATTGTACCTAATACGATGATAGTTCTACAAGAATTTGTAATCAACCTAGCTAATCAACAACTAGAAAAATTTAAATGGGTTATGGCTTGTTTCTTTCTAAAAATACCTTTTATGACATGTTTTTGAAAAAAATTTGGCAAACTTTGCCCATTTTTCCTAGTCTACATTATTATTGTGCAAGATTTTGATGTAAGTCACTTAGCACTGGTTGAGTGAGTTTTATTGTTTTATTATTTGAATTTTGGAATATGTATGTAGCTAGATCAATTTTTCTATTGTGCTAAGATGTAATAAGCACCTTAAGAAATATCTTTTTGTATATATACATACATACATATATAGACATATACATATGTGTGCATGTATGTATATATACACATATGTACATAAAGAAAAGCTTTTCTATATACACATAGATACATACATAGACAACACATATGCGTATGTATGTATGTATGCACATACATATACATAAAGAGAAGCTTCTTTAATCACTTGCTAAAGGAAATAAAAAGATATACATGTTTAGAAGGAAAAGAAAAGAACATTTACATAGGTACCTCTTCTCCCTTGGAAGAAAATTGTAGAGTAAGGGTACAAAGATCACAAGGGCACAACACAAAAATGAAATTGTAGAGAAAGGACACAACAATGAAATGTAGAGATCACAAGGGCACGACAATGAAATGCAGCGATCACAAGGGAACGACAATGAAATCTAGATCTCCATTGATCTTCACCAAGGGCATGACAATGAAATGCAATGATCACAAGGGTAGGAAAATGAAATCTCCACCAATGTTTAGAGATAAGAGCTCTCCACAAATGTTTAGAGATCTCCATGCTTACTCAGAGCTCTCTACCCTCTTTCACACACAACTCTCTACAATCGATCAAAACAAATGGGGAATGATTAATGTCATGTTTTTTGTTTTGTTTATAATCATGCCAAAATCAAAATTAAAATACCAAAATCAATATTTTGATGATGTTGAGGATAATTACAAAAAAGAAACTTGAAAATAACCCACAAATTACACTACCATCACATATTGTTGTCACAATTTGACCCCAAATGTTGTAGTGCCTTGTGTCCAAATAGTAGAAGGTTATATGATAAATGTAATAGGCAAAAGAAATAGGGCATGATTGAAAATTATGGGAAAAGAGTTTCCATTGTGGATCCTAACCTTGACATGGCCAATGCCAAATAACTACAACAAACAAAATTTCCAATGTCAAGACAAGACAAAAGAAGTGGAGATCCCAATATTTGAGATTCTACTCAAGTTTTGAAAATTCCAACTCACATCCTCTCTTATTGCCTGATGAATAACTTCACATGTCATTTTCTTCCAATATCAAAAATGCTTTTCTTTAACAAAGGATGAAAGGGACACATAAAAAAAATGGAGCACTAGTAGAGATGTCATGGGCTTTGTGTTACATACCCACTCACATGATCAAGAAAAGCCTTCAACTTCTATTCAGTTTATGGGACAAGACACCAAGGTGTACAATAAAATATAGAAATAGAGAAATATGTCTTCCAAACACCATAATAAAAAGGGAATTACAAATTCAAGTGGAAGAACTATAGTCTCTAGTTCTCCATTTGAATGAGTTCAAGATCCAATAGAGTAGTCCCAATTAAGAACATCCATTAGAGAAAGATGAATTTCTATTAAATACTCTAATTATGAGCTTCTTTTTTCTAAAGAGGAAAATCCATCAATATTCATTTTTTGAATTCTCATAATGAACAACCTATAAATATACTCTTAAGGATTCAAAGAACAATCAATGTAAAATCATGATGCATGAATAAATGAATTCTTTAAACAAGAATCAAACTTGGGATTTGGTTACTCTTCTACCAAATTGAAGAGCACTCAAAAAAGAGTTGGTATACTAGTTAAAAGATGAAGAAGAATAAGGAAAAAAATACTACAAGGCTAAGTTAGAAGTAAAGGGGTTTGATTAAGAAAAAGAGACTGATTTTAATGAGATCTTGTCACTAGTTGTTAAGATGACAACTTGTTAGAAATATAAGGTAGGCTAGGTTACTGAGAGGGGAGGGGTGAATCAGGAACCAGTAAATATTTAACTCACTTCACCAATTAATTTTTCATATATTATTCTGATGTAATTACTTGCATGAAAGAATGAAATCAATAAAACATTCACAACACTGACACTGTAGGACCAGAAAATGGGTTAAATGCATAACATACCATAAGAAAATCATAAAACTCAATCAACATATGTTAGCACCCACTAGTCTACCATGAAAGCCAAAATAATAAAGAAAGCAATAGAAACCCCCTTTTTCGTTTGTAGCTCCCATTTCCTTCTTTCTTCTCCAAATGATTGTAGCTCCAATTTGCCTATAGTGCACACAAGATTGAAGCCAAAGCCTATGATATGGATAATGCCATGAGAATACTAGAAGTGTGATTTTAGTGTGAGAGCAACAAGTGTAAATGCAAAGAAGTGGGGACTCAAAGACTCAAGAGTTTGGATTTTCAAGACTTAAGCATTAAGATTGAAATGAGAGAAAAAGTGTCCATTTTATAATCAACACTCAAAGTGAGAGCATTGGATTTGTCACCCATAGATATGCAATGTGGCAAGAGATTCCTTTGAGAATCCATGATGCATATGACAAAATATTCCAATTGTGAGATTCTATGACACATGAAAGTCAAACTTGGCTAAATGTGGAAGAGAATCTATGACGCATCATAAGACACCTCAACCCACTTAAAGCTAAGAATCTATGACAAATAAGCCAAATAGGGACATGCATAAGAGATAAGAATATTTGATTATGAAAAATCTTAGCCAAGTGTCACAGAAGAATCTATGAGATGACACATCGAAGTGTCATGATGATGCAATATTTTATGGAATATTTGAATTAAAAATCCTTTTATTCCACAAAATAAGAATTAGTAAAAAATGGAATTAATGATGGAAAATGGATCTTAGGAAATTGAAAATTTCCATGGTTTGTAGATGATGAACCAATTAATTAATAAAATTAATTAATTGAGGATGATAATTAGGAAGAATAATTAGAAAGAATAATAGGATTAAATTATGGGTTATTTAATCCTATAGAGAAAGTTAGTAAATGATTGGCCAAATTGATTAAATGAATGCGATTGTATGCTTTGATAAAACTGTAATGATGATGGATATGGAATAAGATGATGAAAACATAGACCAAAGCCATGGTCAAATTGATTGATAGATCAAAATTGATAACATGCCAAGGAAACATGACATGAATTGGTTGATATGTAACATTTAACTGACATTGTAAATGCTATAGAATTGAAATCAATTGAAAAGGTTTGATCATAATAATATCGATGTACACTATCAATATTATTAAAATGGTTAATGATGCCATGATCTGACATTGAAAGCTTCAACAATGTCAAATATTAAATGAAATAAATGATAGTTTGACCTAGCACTAAGAGCCACAACAGTACTAAGGTCAAATTGATAAGATTGATAGGTTGATAGGTTTCCAAGGCACTAAAAGCCACAACAATACCTAGGATAAGATAAATGATGATTGATTTGAGATGTTTGATATGTTTTGGGTTGATTAGGATTGATTTTGAGTGATTTTGAGTTGATTTGGGGTGATTCTGAGTTGATTTGAAATGGTTTTGAGTTGATTTGATATGATTCTAAGTTGACATGAAATTGATGTGAAAGGGGATACAAATAACAAAATATGGTCAATCTATCCAAAAGATCAGAGTTAGTAAAATGAGAAAATGGGACAAATTAGTATGAAGAAGTGATGAAACCATAGATGTGAACCATTTTTGAGCGTCTACATTTTGTCCCTCTTTGATACAATGTGATTTAGAGCGCTGTGTCAAAGAATGCTAATGAAAAAGTGGTGCAGAGGCACCTAAATTTGAAGAAGACAAAGATATAAAAGCTAGAGAAGCCATTTGTAATAAGTTGTCAAAGGAGGTCTTAATATGATAAATAATGTAAAAATGTTTTTTTAATTGGTGAATGGATCTATTGATATCCATATAAAGTCATTTGAGTCATTTGTATTGTATTTGGGTCAAGTTGTAAAGGCTATGAAGCCATTTTTTGTCAAAAATGTAAAAGTTGCGTAAAAAGTTGTAAAATGCAACTTTGAGAAAGTTGTTAATAATAGAAAAATGATGTAAAAAGGTATATGGTTGGTCTTGGGGGTAGTTAGGAAGGTTTATAACTGTAAAATGGATATAAAAACCATTTTATGGTCGAACCAAATCAATTTGGAGAAGAGGAAATACTTTGATACATTTTTGGTGCATTTTATTGTTGTGGTTTTGATTGGTTTTTTTAGTTTTAGAGTTGTTTCCAGGCCTTGTACGGCCATGTAAAGCCTGTAAACCCTATAATATAGTAATAGATATATAGTATGATGAATCCTTATTCTTATTCTTTTGGTTTGGTTCAATTTTATGAAAAAATGAATAAGTTATGGGTATTTTGGTGAAAGTGGATGTTTGCAGATTTAAGATTTCCTGAATACAGTCATGTTGCAGCATGTGTTACGGACACATTTTGGAGACTCAAGACCTATAAAAATATTCATTGGAAAGATACATGAATTAAATTTCATTTTCAACTGGTTTGAATCATTTTCATTTAGATTTGGAAAAGTTATGAATATTTGAGTGAAAACTGGTTTTTAAAGATATCCATTCAAGATGAAGGCAGGGATTTGTGCTTGAAAAATTCTATATGAATCAGAAAAATAAATGGCTTACATATTTGGAAACTAGAATCATATATGGATAATGTGGAATTGTTTTGAGATTATTTAAATTTTTTTTGTGAAAGATATTTGATGCCCTAGGCAGGGTTACCAGTTTTGGTTCTGGTTTATGACAGAGAAAATGAGTCTTGGTTCAGAGTACATAATTTATAATCTGCTTATTGGATTGGTCTCATCTTTGTATATGTTTTAGAATTACTAATTTGGAACAATTAATCCAAAGGGTTTTCCAAGAAGATATTTAGAACTGAAGTTATGAACAATGCAATCATACATAGCAATCTGATTGTGTGAGTGAAGATGTTGTCTTTATTGGTGTATAATGTCAGTATTCTTTGTTGTAATCTTTGAGATGTTCTTGGTTCCTTGAGGGTGTACCAGCCTATTGTGAATACCTTGAGTTGAACTAAGATTCCTTGAAGATAAATACAGAGGGCTCTGCATCAATGCATTAGTATGGTTTCTTGGTCATTTACAAAATGTTTAAATCAAGAGCCAACAACCTACGAATGAGATATTTGATGCACTTCCAAGTCACTTTCAGGAGAGATCATTAGCATTGATAAAGCCAACATAGCAAATCAACTTGGGCATAGAAGAACATCCTCACATGATACATCTGGCATAGTCATTGTCTCTAGAAAAAAAAAGAGGAATTCATTTCCTTCTTCCAAGAGAAGAAGATAAATTTTTCTTGGACATATTCTAACATGCCAGTATTAGATCCTAATCTCATTATGCATCATTTGTCCATTGCACTAGGCATTGAACTAGTTAAACAAAAACTTCAAAAAATGCATCCTCATGTTGCATTTCTCATCAAAGTTGAACTAGAGAAGCTTCTAAGAGCTGGTTTCATCTATGCTATTGATTATGCTAGATGAATATCCAACATTGTTCCAGTCTCTAAGCATGAAAAATCTATCAGAGTTTGTATGGACTTCTATGATCTTCACTTAGCATGTCCTAAGGATGATTTTCCACTTCCCAAGATTGATATGATAGTGGGCATGATAGTAGGATATGAGATGTACTCACTCATGGATAGGTTTTTTGGTTATAATCAGATCAAAATTGCACTAGAAGATCAGGAAAATATTACTTTTAAATGTGCATGGGGAACTTTATGTTGGAACATAATGCCATTTGACTTAAAAAATACTGGTGCTACCTATCTGAGAGCAGTCACTACAATTTTCCATGATATGATGTATAAGACCATGGAGGACTACATACCTTGGTCAAGAGTGCAAAATGCAATACTCATTTGCATGATTTGGGACCTACCCTAGATTGCATAGAAAAGTTTAGTCTTAGGCTCAATCCTAAGAAATGCGCATTTGGTGTCACATCAAGGAAACTACTAGGATACATTGTGTCTATGAAAGGAATTGAGGTGGATCTGGAGAAAGTTTAAGCAATTATGGATGTGCCTCCACCTTGTAACATTAGTTAGATGAGAGGTCTACAAGGAAGACTCCAATCTATTCATAGGTTCATCTCACAGCTAGTAGATAGATCATAACCTTTTACAAAGACTCTACATAAGGGCGTGAAATATAACTAAAGTTTCAATTATGGACAAATCTTGACACAAATACAATAATATCTTGCTAATCCACCAATCCTGATGCCTCCTATCTATGGGAAACCTTTGATTTTGTACATCTCAGTAACTAAAACATCTCTAGGAATCTTATTATCTCAAGAGGACAATAATAACAAGGAAAGAGCTATTTACTAGTTGAGTCACACATTGATCTCTTATGAGATGAATTACAACATCATTGAGAAAGCTTTCTTGGTGGTTGTCTTTGCTTCTCAAAAGTTGAGACACTACATGCCTTTTGACATTACATGGCTAATGGCTAAAATTGATCCACTGAAGTACTTGCTCAGCAAGGCATCTCTAACAGGAAGATTGGCTAAGTGGTTCATGATACTCAACAAGTTTAACATTTAGTATGTTGAATGAAAGGCTATTAATGGACAAGCAATTATGGAGCATCTAGTAGATGCACCTATGAAAAGTCTTCTCCCAATGAATACCAATTTCCCTAATGAGTCAATTCTTACACTCACACACTAGACGTGGGTGATGTTCTTCAATAGGTCTTTCAAACAACAGGGATCCGATGCTAGGTTACTCTTCATAATGCCATAGAGATATTCATTTCCCAAAGCATACAATATTATGTTTCCTTGTACAAACAACATTATAGAATATGAGGCTCTAATTAATGGCATGAAGATTGTGGCTGAATGGAGAGTGGATTAGTTAAACATCTTTGGGGACTCTTAGCTCATAATCAACTAGGTTAATGATGTGTATCAGAGAAAGGATGAGAAATGAATCCCTTAGAAATGCATAGTTAATGAAATGAAATATTTTTCTCACATCACCTTCTAGAAAATTCCTTGAGAAGATAAGAAAGTGGCTGATGCCATGGCTACTCTGGCCTCCTTGCTATAGATGCTCGAAAATAATCTCTGACATGAGTTCCTAGTGGATGCATTACTCTACCCTACCTATGATACTCCTAATTCTAGGATGATCTATTCTATTTTAGGACAAGACTCATCTCACTACTACCACATCTACTCCTATCTCCATGATCAAACCATTTTGGATGGTCTAAATGGAATGAAAAATGTTACCTTATCTACAATGCTTCATGGTATGTCATTATTGCCAATGACTTGTTTAGGAGAGGTCTTTATGGAACACTCCTTAGGTGGCTAGAGCCTAAAGAGTCCAAACACACATTAATTGATGTTCATGAGGGAATTTGTAGATCTCACTGAAATGTCTTAACACTAGCTCACAAACTCATTAGAGCTGGTTACTATTGGCTAAAAATGGAGCAAGGGGTAATTAAGTATGCCAAGTCCTACAAGCAGTGCCATCTCCATAGGAATTTGATTCAAGCTCTAGCTAGGGAGCTAATTCCATCTACCACATTGGCCATTTCAACAATAAGCCTTCGATCTTGTGGGTTAGATTCACCCATCTTCTTCTAATGGACATACGTTCATTATTATAGCTACAAACTACTTCTAAAAGTGGATAGAGGTAATACCTCTCACCATAGAAAATGGAAAAACCATATCTCTATTTATCACAAACTACATCATATGTAAGTATGATGTACCATCCTCCATCATATTTGACAATGGAGGATAGTTTCAAAAAAAATACCTCAAAGAGCTATGCAAATGATTCAAAATTATGCAACATTGGTATTTTATCTATTACCCCTAGGGTAATGGTCAAGTAGAGGCATCTAACAAGGCAATACTCAAGATCCTCTATCACACAGTCAACAAATCTTGGAGGGACTGGTACCTCCAGATTAATCCAGCTCTACGGGCATACAATACAAGTATTAGGACTCCAATGAGTACAATGCCCTTTGATTTGGTTTATGAAATAGATTTTGTGCTTCTAATAGAGGTTGAGATTCCTACTTTGAGAATATCTATGAAAGGCCTCATCATAGATGAGGATTGCAAAATATCTCAGCTTCAAGAGCTAGTACTATTAGATGAACATCGAAAAGTGGCATGTGATCATCTACGAGCTTATCAACAATGAATGTCTAGAAGCTACAATAAGAAAGTTAAGCCATGTGACTTCCAACTGGGTGATCTCATCCTGAGAGAAAATCCTAAGAATCAGAAACAATGGGTCCAAAAAGGGAAGTTCAAACCAAACTAGCTTGGTCCTTACATAATCACTATAGTAAATGGATCTAGTGCTTACTTGCTTTCTATAGTCAAGGGAGATGTGCTCAAGGAGCCTATTAACACTCTCCACTTGAAGTGGTTCTATAGCTGATCTAGTTTTAGAAGCTCTATATAAATATTTTAAAGTCCTAAAAAAATCATTACCCTGGTGAAAACCTAGCAATAGGCACCTTGGTAATACCCAAAAAATCAAAAAGAGAAAAATACTTAAAAAAAGAAGCAAAGTGCCATTGATGAAAACCTGGAAATAGGCATCATGGTAGAAAAAAATAGAAGTTGTGCCAAGAAGATGAAAACTTAGAAAATAGGTGCCTCTTGTTCCCAATGCTCTATCTTGTAGCACATCTTCTAGCTTTCCATTTAGTTTCTTTCTTGCTTTAGTTTCCTACTTTGTTGCTCATCTATCCATGGATTGAATCTTGTCACAACTTAGGGGCACCACCCTTTAGTGTCATAGAATCTCTTTCATGACAGTCACTAGTTATTCTAACTACATTTACCTTATATCACTAGTGTCACTCTTTGTCAAGATTCTCCTCATAGAATCTCTTTTGTGACTATCACCAGTTGTTCTAACTATGTCTGCCTATTGTCACTAGTGTCACTCTTTGTCAATATTCTCATAGAATCTCTTTTGTGACAGTCACTAGTTGTTCTAATTGCATCTACCTACTATCGCTAGTGTCACTCATTGTCGAGATTCTCCTCATAGAACCTTTTGCGATAGTCACTAGTTGTTCTAACTATATCTATCTACTATTGCCTGTGTCACTTTTCAAGATTCCTTTCACATAAGATATCTATTACGTTAGTCACCAATCATTCTAGCTATGTCTTTTTATTATCTCTTAGTCCTCCTCAAGTTCTTCAATTTGTAGATTCCTCTTTGACTTTAGTCACCAGTCATTCTTACTACATCTATCTACTATCATCACCCTATTGAAGAGATTTATTTTATCAATGTTATAGACATTGACACTTGACATCAATCCTATAACACAAAAAACTCAAAATGATATAATTCTTTGGATATGTTGAGCTTTTCTTTGTTTTTTTCACTTTCATCTCATCATGTCTCCTCGAGCAGCTCGATGATGTCATTTTGACTAGAGAAGCAATGAACAGGGGTATGATCTATTCTTTTCTTTCTATTTGTGGTTTAGTTCCAATAATTTGAAACATTCATATAAGAGGGGTGTCTACTATAAGAGCCTCTATCTCATATTGGATGGCCAGGTGTACCTCAACCCCTTTTATATGGATGCAATGATAATGTTGGTTCTTCTCCTTGCTTTTTGGAGTGAACTCTTCATGCTATAGTAAATATTGATACTCATCCTGCTAAGTGAATGTATGGGTCACTATGAGTATATTTAGCACACTTCTGTCTCAGGTTATGAATGCACAAGGCCTTGTGGATAGAATACTTAAAGAATACTTAGCATAAGATATATCTCTTGTGTATCTAGTGTGTTTGCATGCAAGCAAAATTTAGGTTGTCCTAGAATTTGAGATTTGATGCTTATGTTAACTTGCTACATCAAAAAGGGATAAATGTTCTAGTCATTCTAGCTTCTAGTGCCTCAAATCCTTACATTTATCCTCACAAAACTATAATAGATGTCCTATTCATATTCTCATGATTGCAATATCAGTGAGATTTGTATGGAATCTATGGTTTTTCTATATGCTCTGTGATGATAATTTTTGAAGCTTGGTAACTAGACCTAGGGTTGCATTTAGTTTTAGGTTGCATCTAACATAGGTTGGCATTGCATATTTTATTTGGTTCAGCACATAATTTGATTGCAAATCTACTTCTATCTCTTGTAATGAGGGATTGCTGGTCTCTTCAAAGTATCATGATTCTTCATAGCTACACAAGCATTTGGTTCTTTAGTTCATCCTCTCGCTCCTTGATGGGATACCTATTAATATCAAGAAAAAACATAAAACACTATATGAGATGTCAATCCATTCACATGTGCATTTCATCCATAAGTTCATAATTCATTTTATCTATATTACATTTACAAATCAAATTAAACATGCATCCATACATCACATCATGTTTTGTATCTTATAATCATGGCATAAACATCTCATGTACATCAAATTAAAAGGTAGACAATGAAAATGATATGTATACAAGATACTTGACTTAAAATCTCATATGTATATATTAGTATCAATGAATATGTTAGTAAAAAAATGGGCACTCCTTGAGCATTGTTGATAAAAAATGATACAAAATGGTGCTGGCACACCAATCGATACATAGCCAGAATCAAAACTTGGAGGGAAAAATACATTAGGTCTAGCTCTATTTGACACCCTCACCTCCTGGAGGAGGAGGAGGAGGTTGTGGCAGTAACATGTTTGGCTTGGCTAGTGGGCATGCACCTCTTGAATCTTGAGCATATTAGGAGAATCTAGGCACTTTCTGAGCCTCATTGTGCACCACTGTGGAGTAAGCTATAAAATAATAGGCCACTTAGGCCTCTTATAGTCGGACCTCATCCTACAGTAGCTCTACTCTCCACTCAGCTGCCTTTACCTACTCTTATAGCCTAAGGATCTAATGATCCCACTTTGCTATCTACATGTCCTGTATGACCACCTATATTTGTAACTCCACTACCTATCAAGAAGCCTGCCAGATCCACTATCTAGCCTATCTCAATGCATCTTGGTTCCCAACAATAGGGTAGTCCTACATCTCCTCATCTAATATCTTTGCCTACTACTCTACTTGTGCCTACTCCTCTGTGCACAATATTTTTTGTTGACCCTACCTGACCCCACTACCACTAGCACTTGGATCTGACCCCATTTGTTGGGGGGATCTACACTTGCCTCACGTAGTGTCTCACCTATTTTGTGGGTCCTTATGGTGGCTATTGCAATTTTGGAATTGCCATCCCTAAGGGGTCTATAAATTGTGTGAAGGGATGGTTGACAAAATATTCCTAGTAGACAGGTGTCTTCCCAACATCTACTAGAGCTGGTAGATAATTGCATTGTGTTGCAACTAGGTTATGCACATCAATCATAGACCTCCCTAGGTCCAACCTCACTGACCACCCCCACTCTAGATCTCTAGCTACATAGGCATATGAACAATACTCCTAGATGATGTCCTGAGGTAGCCCATACTATCGCCATACCTGAGTGATGGGAAATCTCTCTATAATATGGTGTTGGATACAATTGATAATTATGTATTGTCTTTGATGTTACAAAAATGTCATATCAGCCATCAGATAGAGTCTATTGAGCTCAAATGGTTAGCAAAGCAATTTATAGTGACTACCGAGCGTTCTAAACATTACACACGTAAGTTAGCTCTTATCAAGCTCACTTGGGCATCAAAGGATTTTGTAGCAGAAAGTTAATGTTAACTAAGCTCCCAAGGTTAACAAAGAGAAAGTCAATGACTACCAAGTTCACTAAGTCATTGAAGAGAAAGTTAGCTTTTACCAAGCTCACTCAGTAAGCGAAAGAAGGTCAATGTTTACTGAGTTAACTCGGTCTCTGAAGGAAGTTGCAAGGTTTGTAGTATTTACTGAGCTTCACTTGGTTAACACTAGGGAAACCATTTTGAGTAGTGGTCACCGAGTTGGGTCAGGCAGCAAAGAATTTCATTGTTCTAAAGAATTAAGTTTAATTTTTTTGTGCAATGTTTGCAGCCGATTGATTTAATGTTTTTCAGTTGTTGTAACTTGTAATTGATCTAACTTGACAATTTGTAAGGTATATATGAAAGGTCAAGTTGTGAATTCATGAATATGGAAGAGTACAAATGTATAGATGTAAATGGAATGAGAAAATATTGAATATATGAGTGAATGTTGTGGAAGGATTAGATATCCTTATGGAGCTCCAAAGTTGTATTCGATCAGTGAGGATCTAGTGAAGCAGAATAGAGATCTGTATTTAGCAAAGATAAGTTGCATATATTTTAGATCACTTCATTGTTGCTTTCTAATCATTGTAAAAGTAATTCAAAATCTCTTAACAGAGTTTGCTTAGCAACCATTTTGTAAATCCTCTAACAAGGTGACAATTTAGTTGAATTGTTCTTAAGACCTCCAACCAGACCACTTCTTACAGGGTGATTAAATCCTCTTATAGGGTCACACCTAATAGTGTGTTTTGTAACCTTTAACAGGGTTGGCTCCTAACAAGGCTCACTTCAAAAGAGTGAAAATTGGTGACTAGTTACTTGGTGGTTTTTCCCAAATTGGGTTTCCACGTTAAATCAGGTGTCTCTTGTGTTCATTTTATTTCCTTTTTTCATGCATGTTAATCACTTTAAATGCTTAAAGAACATATATCAAGTTTTAGCATTTATTTGTGTAGTTATCGAGTGTCAGAAACAACTATATTTTAAGACATCTAAGGATCTATGGATTTATTTTTTTGGTAACTGATTCACCCCTCCCCTTTCAGTTACTCCATCTTTATTTCCAAAAATTGGTATCAGAACTTTTGGTTCTTGCAGGATAAGATTTCAAGGATCTAAGCCAAAGATTAGGATGTCTTATAGAAGGGAAATTCCAAGACTTAACAGGAACAACTTCTTAGCATGGCAAGGGTTGATGAGACTTCATCTAGCTTCTGTTGGAGACATAGGACTAAAATGCCTCAATGAAAAATATGCAGAACTAGCTAGTACACTATCTGTCAATGATATTGCTGAAAAGAAGACCCACAAAATTATGATGATAGATATAGCATCTGCTCTTAGTTATGAAAAATTTGATGATATCAAGGACTGAAAATCTACTTTTGAAATGTGGAAAAAGCTGAAAGAGATCTATGGAGGAGATGATAATGTTAGAAGAGCCAAAGTAGAAAGTCTAAGAGGACAATTTGATCAAATGAGAATGAGAGAGGATAAAAACATTGCAAAATATGTTGAAAGAGTCAAAACATGTGTCAGTGCAATCAAAGCATCTGGAGGAGATATCAAAGAAGAGACAGTTATAAGTAAAGTTCTTAGAACTCCACTTCCCATGTATGCAATCAAATTTTTTGCAATTCAAGAAAGAAGATGTGAAGAAAATCATAAGATAAACCTAGAGGCCATAGTTGGAAGATTAACTACATTTGAACTAGACAAATTTGACAAATATGTTCCAGCTTCCAAGAACATTGAATCAGCATTTGAAGCCAAGCTTTCACTCAAGGAGAAAGGAAAAAAGAAAAAGGAATCTCAGTTAGAAAGTGAAGATGAATTAGACCAAAGTTCAGACAGTGATCTTGAAGTAATAGAAGCCCTTCTAGCAAGAAAATATTCTAGAGGCAGAGGAAAATATAAAGGTAAAGTACCTCTAATCTATTTTTCATGTGAAGAAGTTGGTCATATTGCTGCTAGGTGTCCAAACAAGTAGAATAAATATGAGAAGAAAGGATACAAGTTCAATGGCAAGAAAGACTTTAGATCATTCAAAGATAAAGGTAAGAGAACATGTTTTATGGCTAAAGATTCTAATGATTCTAATGATGAAGAAAAAGATGAAATTGTCTACATTGCTATGAAAGATGAGTCTGATAATGATGAGGAAATGGCACTCATTTCTCATATGAGAAAAAATGATACATGGATCATAGATAGTGGTTTTTCCCATCACATGACTGGCGACAAAACTAAGTTTGAATACTTTAAAGACTACGATGGTGGCAGTGTAAGATTTGGTAACAATGAACCTTGTTGTATGAAAGGAAGAGGGAGAATCTCTCTAAGCAAAGAACTTATATGTGATAATGCCTATGGGGTAGAAGGACTAAAGCATAATTTTTAAAGTGTGGCACAACTACTCAATAATGGATTCAAAGTAGAATTCATGCATGGTAAAGCAATACTCCTGGATGGCAAAGGAAAACTGACTGGATCAGGTACTCAAACTAAAGGTAACGTGTTCTATCTTGAACTAGGTGAATGTTCATGTTTCATTGCTCAAGTTGAAGAAAGTTGGTTATGGAATAAAAGGTTGTGTCATGTAAATTTTGATAATTTGGTAAAGATAAGAAAATTCAAGAAAGTAAGAGGCATTCCTAACATAAAGAAACCTGAGGTCAGTCTATGCAAAAATTGTGAGATTGGTAAAATGGGAAAGACTAGTTTTAAAAGTAAAAACTATCAGTCTGAAGATATATTAGAAATTGTGCATACTAATTTATGTGGACCCATTGAAATTGAAAGCTATACTGGAGAAAATTTTTTCATTCTTTTTGTTGATGATTACTCAAGAATGATGACAGTCATGTATCTAAGAAACAAATCAGAAGCATTTGAAAAGTTCAAATGGTTTTTGGCTAGAGTAGAAAAGGAAATGGGGAAAAGATTAAAATGGTTGAGGTTAGATAGAGGTGGAGAATTCATTTCACATGAGTTTAATAACTTTTGCATTGAAAGAGGAATCAAAAGATAGGTATCAGCCCCTAGAACACCCCAGAAAAATAGAATAGCTGAAAGAAGGAATAGATCCATCATGGATTGTGCAAGAACTTTAATGATTGAAAAGAGCATTGCTATCAAATACTGGAAGGAAGCTATCAACACTACAGTTCATACCCTGAACCGAGTACAGCTGAAGAAAGACTCATTCAAAACTCCCTATGAGTTATGGTATGGCTATAAACCTAATGTAAGTTACCTTAAAGTATTTGGAAGTAAATGTTACATTTTGAAAGAATCTAGAAAAGGAAAATTTTATGTGAAAGGTGATGAAGGTATATTCCTTGGATACTCATGCAAAAGTAAGGCATATAGATGTTTGAACTTGTCTACTCACAAAGTCATAGAAAGTGCACATGTGAAAGTTGATGAGTTTGTAGAAAGGACTGAAGAAGAAAGCAAAAGGGAACCATAAGATTATAAAAGGTTTATCTTCATTGAATTTGATACAATACCAGTTACATCAGAGAATCAAGAATCTTTTACTCCCAAATCATCTGTAACCGAGTTATAGGAAGTTCAAACTGAGCCACAAAAAACCAAGTTAAATTCAGTGTCTACCAAGTTTGAAGGACCCGAGCCAACATCTACCAAGCAAATGTCTATCGAGCCAAAACAGACAGAACCTAAAGTTGAAATGCAAGAGGATAATAATGAAATTCATTCAAAAGGCAAGGAACCTGTATTAGCTAAGTATGTCAGGAGACATCATTTAGCAAATTAGATCATTGGAGATAAATCTGAACGAACCATGACAATCAATAAGTTGAAAGGTACTTGTTTACTTGCTAATTTTGAACCTAGAAATATAAAAGATGCATTGGGAAATGATAGTTGGATTGAAGCTATGAATGAAGAGATAGCATAGATAGAAAAAAACAAGACATGGACTCTTGTACCTAGACCTAAAGACAAAAAAGTGATTGGAACTAAGTGGGTATTCAGAAACAAGTTGGATGAAGATGGTAAGGTATCAAGAAACAAAGCTAGACTAGTATGCAAAGGATATGCTCAAGAAGGAGGAATAGACTATGGAGAAACTTTTGCTCCTATTGCAAGATTCGAAGGAGTTAGAACCTTACTACCATATGCTACTTACAAAGGATTCAAAGTTTATCAGATGGATGTCAAGTCAGCATTCCTCAATGGTATATTGGATGAAGAGGTTTACATTAAACAACTTGAAGGTTTTGTTGATCTAGATAAGAAGAACATGGTCTGCAAATTACACAAGGCATTGTACGGTCTAAAACAAGCCCCTAGAGCATGGTATGAAAGATTGCATAACTATCTTATTCAGATTGGTTTTCAAAGAACTAATGATAACAGTAGCTTGTATATAAAAGAAGGACCAAATAATAAGATTTTCTTGGTAGAAATATTTGTAGATGATACTGTTTTCACAGGGAATGATGATCTTTGCAAAGAATTCTTAGAACAAATGAACAAGGAATTTGAAATGTCTATGTTTGGAGAGATAAAATTCTTTGTTGGTCCTTCAAATTCAATAGAATAAAAATGGTATCTACATCACTCAATCAAAATACATCAAGGAGATATTGAAAAAGCTTGGAATGGAAGATTGTAAACTAGTTGGGACTCCTATGTGTATTGGATTAAAACTTATGAGAGAAGATGAATCAAAAGAAGTAGATCAAACATTGTACAGATTTATGATTGGAAAGTTGCAGTATGTAGTTCATATTAGACCAGATATTGCCCTTGTAGTTGGTATTGTAGCAAGATTTTTAGCAAAACCAAGAGAAAATCACATAATGGCAATCAAAAGAATAATGAGATATTTGAAAGGAATTGAGGATTATGGTTTATGGTACAAATTTGGAGGTAATCTAGATTTAAAAGTGTTTACTGATGTTGATTGGGAAGGAAACCTTGATGACAGAAAAAGTACAAGTGGAGCTGCATTCTTTCTTGGAAAGAGGTTGGTTTCTTGGACAAGCAAAAAGCAAAATTATATATCCCAATCTACAACAGAGGCAGAGTATGTTGCTACAGTAGTAAACTATTCTAATATTGTTTGGTTTAAATAGTTATCGAAAGGCATGAAGGTGGAAATAAAAGAACTAGTTGTTATGTTCTGTGATAATACAAGTGCAATCAACATATCTAAGAATCCAGTGATGCATTCCAAAACCAAGCACATTGCAATGAAATATCATTTTGTCAAAGAATTGGTGCAAGATAAGGAGATCAGATTGGAATATGTTCATACAAAGGAACAAATTGCTAACATATTCACAAAACCATTACCTAAGGATGCATTCTTGTATCTAAGAGGTAAGTTAGGGGTCACACCCTTATCTAAAGTTCACTAAAATGAAGTTTTAGTGATGCATCAACTCATACCAAGTTGAAGATCTATCAATTGATGTAGCATAATCAAGAAATATTGCATATGAATCAGTACTAAAGGTACACTAAAATTCATTTGAGTTGAGTTGTCTTTGGCATGTGTTGTCAAAGAGGGAGAGTTTTACTATCATATCTATCTGAAATTTTTTTAAGATAAAGAGTTTGCTAAGTAATTCCTTCATAGAGGGAGATTACTATAAGAGGGAGAGTTTTCTATCTTAGAGGGAGAATTCTTATGTTGACATGTTGTGTTTTCCATATAAGAGAAAGACTTGTTTTCAAATTTCATTCTGCTATGACATGTTGTGTTGTCGTCAATGCCAAATAGGGAGATTGTTGGATACAATTGATAATTATGTATTGCCTTTGATGTTACACAAATGTCATATCAGCCATCAGACAGAGTCTACCACACTTAGATGGTTAGCAAAGCAATTTATAGTGACTACCAAGCGTTCCTAAACATTACATAGTAAGTTAGCTCTTACCGAACTCACTTGGGTATCAAAGGATTTTGTAGCAGAAAGTTAATGTTAACCGAGCTCCCAAGGTTAACAAAGGGAAAGTTAATGACTACTGAGTTCACTTGGTCATCGAAGAGAAAGTTAGCTTTTACCGAGCTCACTCGGTAAGTGAAGGAAGGTTAGTGTTTACCGAGTTAACTTGATCTCCAAAGGAAGTTGCAAGGTTTGTAGTATTTATTGAGCTTCACTTGGTTAACACTGGGGAAACCATTCTGAGCAGTGGTCACTGAGTTGGGTCGGGCAGTGAAGAATTTTATTGTTCTAAAGAATTAAGTTTAATTGTTTTGTGCAATGTTTGTAGCCAACTGATTTAATGTTTTTTAGTTGTTGTAACTTGTAATCGAGCCAACTTGACAATCTATAAGGTATATATGAAAGGTCAAGTTGTGAATTCATGAATATGGAAGAGTGCAAATGTATAGATGTAAATGGAATGAGTGAATATTGAATATATGAGTGGATGTTGTGGAAGGATTAGATATCCTTATGGAGCTGCAAAGTTGTATTCGATCAGTGAGGATCTAGTGAAGCAGAACAGAGATCTGTATGCAGCAAAGATAAATTGTATATATTTCAAATCACTTCATTGTTGCTTTCTAATCATTGTAATAGTGATTCAAAATCTCTTAACAGAGTTGGTTTAACAACCATTTTATAAATCCTCTAACAAGGTGACAATTCAGTTGAATTGTTCTTAAGACCTCCAACCAGGCCACTCCTTACAGGGTGATTAAATCCTCTAACAGGGTCACACCTAACAGTGTGTTTTGTAACCTTTAACAGGGTTGGCTCCTAACATGGCTCACTTCAGAAGAGTGAAAATTGGTGACTAGTTACTTGGTGGTTTTTCCCAAATTGGGTTTCCACATTAAATTTGGTGTCTCTTGTGGTCATATTATTTCCTTTATGCATGCATGTTAATTACTTTAAATGCTTAAAGAACATCTATCAAGTTTCAGCATTTATTTGTGTGATTATTGAGTGTCAGCAACAACTACATTTTAAGACATCTAAGGATCTATGGATTTATTTTTGTGGTCTCTCAGTTACTCCATCTCTATTTCCAACATATGGGTTGCCCAACCTGGTAGTGGCTGCGAGGCAAACATCTAGCTTAGCTCCTGAGGAGCATCATCCTAGTCCTTAGTCTCTCTCTAGGGCTACCATATGATGGATACCAGGTCATCAAGATGTATCCTCCAATGCTCAGTCTTACCTAGACCTGCTTGGGTAAGCTGGCCCCTATACCTACATATGTATGGCTCCATAGGCTTCCATGCATCCTCAAAAATGGCTCTCATCATTGGTAGGTGCTCCCATGCCGAGATCTGAAAAACATAAATGCTAGCAGCCATGCTCAATCTCATGCATCTCATGAAACATGTGGGTGAGCATGCATTTTTCCCACCCAAATCTCTCTAGAGCATTGAGCATTCTTTGCAACATCACACCCCAACCACACTCCAACCCATGCTGCCCTCTGTCAGGTGCCAAAAAAAAACTAATGAATATCATTAAAACTGAGGCCAACCTATGAGTAGGGCCATATGTATGGATGAGCTCATCCCATGTGAAGGCTCACCCTATCACCAAGTCCCTTTGGAAGATGGTATGTAGGGCCTCTATACCCACTTTGGGCATTGTCTCATAGAACATTTGTGGCCTATGGAAGGGAATGCACAAAATCTTGTAGATGTCCTTAGGGGTGATGGTCATCTCTCCCTGTGGCAGGTGGAAGGTGTTTGTTTTCGAATGGAAATGCTCCACCAATGTTGTCAAAAGGCTATGATTCACTAGCATTTTTGGGATTTGGCATAGATACACTAACCCCAATCGATCAATATGTGCCATATCGACATTGCCAAGACTTTGCAACAGAGCTTCATAGGGTGAATAATGGGACCTGAATGTGATGTCATCAAAGACAACCTACACACAAGCAAAAACAACATGCAAATAGTTAGTACCCACTCGACAAGTCAAAAAAATGACAAAAAAATTGCAAATTTTTGACAAAACATAAAAAATATAACTTTTAATTTGCTAAAGATGCCAAATTTTTGTGCAGAAATACACTTTCTCGCATAAGATTTCACATCTTCATGTGAGAAGGCAAGTCCTTGCAGGAGGAATGCTTAAGCAATAGACAAGATGTGCCCAAAATCCCATGCATCTTGAGTGAGAGGTGGGTATCTCTTGGGTGAGATTCCTCACTGGCACACATAAAGAAACATCGAGTTGGTGTATCATATGCAAAGATAGATTGGGTTCACGCGAGGAATGAAACTCTTGCATGAGAATTGATTGACCTCAATTAAAAACATGCTAAAAATGTTCTAAAAATACATCAAACTATGCACAAAAGTAAAAAATAAATCAAGATTATCCATTATTCACAGGAGGTCCGTAGTCCACTAGCTACTTGTGTTGTCGAGAGCACTCAAAATAATGTGTATGCATGGGAACTTCCATCTTCCTCTCAGAGCTCTCTTCTTCATTAAAGACATAATGCATAAATGATTTGAAAATGATCCTTATATAGGTTTTGACCTAATTTATCAAAGTCCTCCAATTTATGCAAAAATCACCCCCTAGCTAATTTGACTACTCTAAATCCATTTTTGGGATCAAATTTGAAATCTGACACACATAAATAGCTAAAAAATGCATTTTAAAATTTTGGGACCGATGCAATCGAATGCTTGTGTAGTCCAATTTTTTTTGATACTTTGTGACTTTTAGAACCTTTCCAACTCAATACTCTTCAAATTTTTAAAATTTATTTTGGAAAATATCAACTCAATGGTCAAATCTAGTCAACTTTTGGTCAAACTTGATCTTCTGGACCTCAAAATCATGCTAAATTGACTATGAATTTTCTTCTGATCATTTTGATCTCTTCTATATTCTGTTGACTCTTGAATTTCTTCTGTGTCTCTTAATATACTACTTCACATCATATTTCTAGTGTGTCATCTTTCGATTTCACTCCAAAGGTGGTAGGATGATTACATCATTGAATTGTGTTCCCATCTTATGTCCTCATTACTAGGCGCATTTCATCACTTGGGGCATCTTCTTCCCCCCTATTTGGCATCTTTTTCATTTGTCTCATATTTTGATTAGCTATTCAACCTTATAACATTTTTGGTTAGAGTTTGATGGATAGGTATTGGGACAGTCTAAACCTCAACTCTTGAGAATCAAGCCTCATTCTGAGGATGATTCTACAACTCATAATTGGATCTTTTTATCTTTTATGGACTAGGTATCTAGGTGTTCTATCTAGATCCCTTAAGATTAAGCTCCCTTCTAGAGATAATCTTTAAAAGCATATTCAACCTAGGTATCTAGGTGTTCTATCTGGATCCCTTAAGATAAAGCTCCATTCTAGAGATAATCTTTAAAAGCTTATTCAACATAGGTATCTAGGTGTTCTATCTGGATCCCTTAAGATTACACTCCATTTTCTAGATAATATTTAAAAGCTTATTCAAATTAGGTATCTAGGTGTTCTATCTAGATCCTTTAAGGTTAAGCTATATTATGGAGATAATCTTTAAAAGCTTTTCAATCCATGTATCTAGGTGTTCTATCTAGACCCCTTAAGATTAAGCTCTATTCTAGAGATAATCTTTAAAAGCTTATTCAACTTAGGTATCTAGGTGTTCTATCTAGACCCCTTATGGTTAAGCTCAGTTCTAGAGATAATCTTTAAAAGCTTGTCAATCTAGGTATCTAGGTTTTCTATTTGGATCCCTTAAGGTTAAGCTCTATTTTGGAGGTAATCTTTAGAAGCTTATCAATTGCTATCTGTATCATCAATCACGAAACCAATCTTGTCAACTTTAGGTATCTAGGTGTTCTATCTGGATTCCTTAAGATTAAGCTCCATTTTGCAGATAACCCTTAAAAGCTTATTAATTGGTTTTAGCATCATCAAATTGTAGAATCAATCTCATTTCTTGATCTATGCATCATGCTTTCTAATTTTTCTTTGAATTGAACGTGCTGCTCACACATTCATTCAAAGAGGGGCAAAATGTCATACTCCAAAATTGGCTCATTTCTATGTTAACCAATTCTAGTCTATTTTGATCAACCCTAAACTCCTATTTTAATAGGTAATTCTTATTCTAATTTTTGCTACTTGACTTAATTGTCAAATGCATAAAATCCTAATTTGCATTAATCATTCTACTTATTTAATTCCTAAAGTATTGACTCAAATTAGTCACATTTAACCTATTGATTAAGATTTAATTTAGTTTGAAGTGTTTATACTTAAATTAAATTAAATTATTCCCTAAAGCTAATGTACTAAGGAATTAAAAATATCTAATTTAATAATTATGCTCACTTTAATTAATTGAATGAGATTATTTAATTAAATAAAAAAGGCATTTATGAGGTCATATCTCACCTTATTAAATTAAATAATCTCTTTGAAATCTTTTCTTTTGTTCCAAAATGGAAACTTTGAGTGAACTATCTCTCAAATTGGAATTAATTTAGTTAACTTTCTCTCACACTCATGAAAAGCTTAGTTAACTACTCATCACACTTAGATCTAAAATAGTTAACTTCACCTACATAAGGAAGTTTCCATTTTAATTGAATCTTCTCTTTGATCTTAACTACCCATTCAAATTGATCCTGACCATTGATCAATTATTGGATTCTATTTAAGAGACTTTCAATCCCTCATTATAGAGGTTAGAATTTGAATTGCATTGAATTTCTATTGAACTAAGTATTCATTTTCTTTCTAGCTTTCATTTTGCTATCATCTTAAACTATCATTTAGATTAGAATGCATACATTTATCTTAATATCTTCTATTTCTTAGATTAATGCTTGCACTTCATATAGATTAATTGCATAATCATACTCTGCATAAAATCTTTCATTCTAGAAAGGTTTGGTTGCTTGCTTCTAGGTTTGAGAGCGTATCGCCATAATCCTTCTGGTTAGAAGGAAACAGGTCACATTGTTAGGCTTCGTGGATAAACAACTCCATGTTTATTTTAGGATGATCTGCATATAATGACCATGTTGAAGTGTAGGTGAATGATCTAAGGTCACATTTTCACACATACAATTACCAACATCAAGATACCTTGAAATATGGATGGTGCATTTCATTGAGACCATCAGAATGGCAAAGATTCTAATTAATTAGGCTTCGATTCTTAGTGAGAACTTAGATGAGTAGCTAGTGAAAGTTAAGAATAACTATAAGTTCTACATGACATCCTATTTGGTGTAGCTGTTAGCTGCAAGGGCAACAAACTATCTTGGGTTATTTAAAAAGGGCAATATGTAAGATGCAAACACATGACCATATATAGTATATCCCTAGTTGGTGAAGAATAAGCTTCCAGAGCATAAAAAGGAATACATGATAGTGAATGGTGCTTTTATTTTCATGATTATCCAGTTCATTAAAGGGGATTATGCAAAAAGGATGTCAGATGAGGCAACAAAAAATATTTTAGAAGTTGGCACCTAATACATCCAATTTAAGGCATTCACTTATTTGAGGGTAGTAGGTATGACTATCAATCCCAAGAAGCTCCCTAGGAATCCAAATGATACACTTATATTGTTGGAGCTCACTCAACAAATCTTGTCTACATATGATAGAGTAAGGAGGCAACACAAGATAACCTGGGTGTGGCCCATTACTATAGGATAGTTTAGTGTAGTTTGGAGATAGCATATTCCATCTTTATAATCCGAGTGGGATCAATATCCCTTGGATGAATAAAAATCTCCTCATCCTTATTTTGATAGCATTAGAAGAGTGCAATACTTAGTAGGAAAAACATTCCAATATGAAGATGCAATTGAGGACCAATGGATGAACACAATAGACAACTATGATATCCATATAAGGGATTATTGTAGGATGACTCTCTATTTGGGAAGTAGTGCTTTAAAGATTAAGGTTCCTTTAAAGGTAGTGAAGTAAGATACTAAGGATTTCCTTGATCCATTGTATAATAGAGACAAGATTTGTGATCAACCCATTATGAATGCAGAGATTGATAAGGAAGAAAATTTAGATATTAGTCATAGGCCTAGGCATGTCATCAAACTAACCAAGGATTGGATCAAAAGACTTTTCAAATTGGATCCAATTCCTCAAGTGGTAGTCTTACATGCTACAACTTTCCCAACAAAAGGTGGAGGAGCTAAAGTAACAGTGCTCAATTTCATAGCTTAGTCCCTAGTGAGGCTAGAAATAGTGCACCAACTCAATAGAGAAGTTGGATATTATAGGGATCAGAAGGGTAAAGGAAGGAGGAAAAGATGTTCCCCTCAACAAGTCAAGCTAGAAGAAGGAACAACTCAAGAACCACCACAAAAAGGGGAAGAAAATGTACAAGGGTTAGAGAGTGTGGAAGCTATGCAAACCTAGGATAATCCTCAAGTGCCACTAACTGAACAAGGGCAAGGAGGAGCTAAAATAGAAGTACAAAAAAGTTTCTCTACCTACTCAAGAGGTACAAGGTTCTCCATCAGCTCCTAAGAGAAGGAAGATCAAAACTCTAGTTAAGAGGAGACAAAAGGTCATTAGAAGAATTATTCCTTTTCCTTTAGTACCAAAGGTTATCCCAAAAGAAGGGGAAGAAGAGGATGATGAGGATGAAGAAGATGACCTTCCTTTGAATTGGAGGACCCATCTTGCTAGAGCCATAGTGTTGGAATGGAGAAGGAGCTCCAACATTACACCACCATCCATTCTAACACACCCTTTCTAGTCTAGCACTTCAGAAGATGAGCTGCAACAATGGATTGACAAGCAGGAGGGTGAAGGGACTGATGTCTTTTAGATGTCAAATTTTGATTTTATGCCAATTGGCACTAAATTGGTGGGAGATAAGATAAGAGATACTCTAACTAATCAACCTCAAAAAGAGGATTGGAGTTAGTTTCTCTCTTAGCTACAAGGACCCAAAGTAGCTCCACCATCACCAAATCAAGTTTTTTTTTTTATGGCTAAAGGTTCTGCTGCTCCTCTCCCTCCTAGAAATGAAGAAGAATAGGTCCAATTTGGACATGAGGAAGAGCCACAATAAATAGTTTCTAATGGATTTTTATAGGAAGGAAAAATATGTGAGTATCCTTAGAAAAATTCCTAAGACATAGAGGTGAGAACTATGAACTCCACAGATATAGAGACTCATGATGTGGATCTCTCACAAAAGGAGAAGACTCTAAAGAGGGGTAAAAAGGGAAAGAGCATAGCTGAACAAACTCCTTTTTCATCAAAAGGAAAATATTTGATGGATCATGTTTCAAGATGTCTAAGAAAAGAGATGATTAGTAATAAAAGGCAGCAATATTCCATTGAGGAAGAGGATATGAGAGAATTGATTGAATTTCTCAAGAAACTTGAGTCACCACCAAAAGATACATGGGCATTGGAATTTATTATGAGTGATCAAAATGAAGACTTGTTTGCACATGTTTCTATTCCTCCTCCACATGCAGATGTTGAGGAATTGACTCCAAAAGATTATCAGATCAGGGAGGTTGTGCTTGGGAAACCCATGTTGGACACTGCCAAGTTAATAGTAACAACATGAATCAAAGAGGTGTTCAGGAACTTAGAATAGGATGAGAAGGAATTGATAACACTTTGGAAATAGAATGAGATCCTAAAGAGATATCTGAATGAATTTTTTGGTCCCTTAGATCTTGAAAAATCTTGAGGAGACTTTGAATGTGGCACTGGAGAAAAGAGATAAGGAGATTGTGCATATAGATCCATTTTTGAAAGCTTGTTAGTAGTGGTGAGAAAGTTTTGAAGAGAAAGGTGTGTAGATTATAGAAGGAAATCTTAAACTACTACACCATATGTAGGATTATGTAGATAAGTTAGTGGCTATTTTGAACTAGGATTTTGGTTTAATGGATGAAGTACATACCTGGGGCAAGGACTTGAAATCACTATAGTCAATCAAGAGTCAAAGGTATTGGATGCTAATGGATGTATATATAGTAGAAGAGTTAGATAAAATTGATGATTCGATAGAGAATATTACAGGTGGAAATAAAGTAATGGAAATATTACATGCGAAAATTCATAAGCTCAAGGATCAAACCCAAGAGAAAATTTTGGAGGCAAACAAATATTATCGTGATGCATTCTTAGATACTTTTGAAGATGATTCAAGGGACAAATTGATGACTATAGAAGCAATTTTTGAATAGTTTTGGAAGAATTTTTAAGAAGCCTCTAATGATGATGATAATAGACAAGCATTCATAATTGAAGAAGCATTACTAGATTGGATGTGAAACTTGGAGATTTTGCACTTGCATCAAGGTGGGAAACCATAGGCAGAAAGTGAAGGACAAATATGAAACCTTAGATTTTCTAGATATTGCTCAAGTCACTAAGATTATTGAGAAATTCAAGAACAAATGCCCAAACATAGCTTTGGTATGAAGGGGAACAAAACCTAGAAGCTAGAATTTTAGTTTTGACACTTGGTGAAATTTTGCACTTTTTGAACCTGCTTCCAAGGTGCGTAGGTGTGTAGGTGCACTGGGTATGCTAGGTGTGCTACTTTTGAGGTACACTTTTTCAAAGATGCACCAATTTTTTTTGAAGAATTTAGAGCTGCACCGAGAGTTAACTACTAGTTCCAAATTTAGAGCTTTTCATGCATCAAAAATGCATTCTGATGGTAGTTTAACTCCTGTAGACACCTAGTGAACATGGAGCTTCTATTTTTAGCACTTCCAGAGACTCCTAAATCATTGAATGGATTTCTTCTTCATATTTTCTCATGCTTTCTTTGTTTTAAGACATGTAAAGTCTCATAGATCCATTTAATGATATAAATATGGATGAAGTCCTACTAAGAACTAGTTAGAGAGTCAATTTATACATAAATAGATTTGTTTTATTAGTTTAGAAGGATATGTTTGTATAAAGAGATCTCTCATTCTCAACACACATTGAGGAGAAGATCTCCTATAAATTTAGGAATGTAATATGTATTTCAGGCCATTATTTTGATGCAATAATATATGCTTTTGGTGCTCACATTAGGAGTGTAGTGATTCTTGCCTAAGTGTGTTATATTTTGTGGATATATATTAGTGGAATATAATTGAGTCAATAGTCTTAATGGGTTATTTTGATTGTGTAATATTTTAATTTTGGCATTTGCTACAGATCTACAAATTCTTCTGATGTACTTAGTTTGAGAAGAGATCAAACTTATTGTTCTTGCATATCTTTTTGTCTCACATGAGTGCACTTTTTGTGGCCTTGTGATTTGATAAAAAGTGAAATATCTTATGGTTACTAAATTCCCATTGATGATTGCATTAGTGAAATTAAGGAAGCACTACTCCCACTTTCATTGGTTACCTACTAATGTTTTCAAAGGCTTAACTCACAAACATGTTGTTTTCATAGCTTATGTCCATTAGGAATTTACTTTTCAAGTTATTTTCTTAAACTTCTTGTCACCCTATCTTAATTATTTTATTTTAAAAACACATGGTTAATTTAAGAATTCATATAGTTGCATTGTTAGATTGTATTAATTAAAAAACAAAAAAAATATGAAATATATTTCTTTTTGTGTGTTTTATTCTTTTGAGATACCAAGTAGATTCTACATCTTATTCAAATTGTTCAAACTAGTAAAGGTCTCCCTATGAAAAATACATTTATCTTCAACCAAGAAGATTCCAATAGGTTACAAGATCACCTAGAACCTTGGAGTTGATCTCAGATTAGGTTTTCAAGAGAGGAGTTTGAAAGGATTCTTGTCGTTAAGCATCATGCAAAATGATAGCTCAACAATATCTCTCCTTTATACATATATCTGGAGTAAGATAATCTTCTCTATATAAATAATCTTATTCTCCCTTTATAAATAATATTATTTCCCTTGTTATTAATAAACATATCTTCTCCCCCTTTTTGACTTAAATGCCAAAGGTGTACAACATCTACAAGTTAATACCAAAATGTTACAAGAAATTAGTGTGTACCTTCAAAATGAATGTCATAGTCGTGTCCCACTTTTCTTGAAATACCTTACTTAGATATATGGATATCAATACTTTTGCTAATGGTTCCATCATGTTGTCAGCTATGGAGAAGTTATTGTCATGGATGAGACTCTTTTCATATGCAATGTGCTTTTGCAGTGCATCCATATTTGGAAGAATCATGCCCTGAATTTTTGCAAGTGTGGCCCTAATTCTGGCTTCTTCCCTCAATAATTCTACTTGTAGATCTATTATCTTATCTTTGTAAAGTGTGTAGAGCTACAACTAGGATCAAGTGAAATTTAGTGTGTAGTTTCCTTCATATCCTCATCTATCCTGGATAATTTATCCTTAATATTTTTTGTAAAGATAGATGTGCCACTTAACAAATAATGAAATAACATTATTTAGATATGTTTCTAGTGAAGTAAGAATAATAGAAAACTCTACTTGATCAATAGAAATCTTCAGTGGCATCTATTCTAGAACTTTATTTTCAATTTTTCTCTCAGCTCTCTACAACATTTTTTATTTTTCATTCAATTCTTCATTGTACTTGTGGACAATTTTAGCTAAGTGTTCTAGAATAGGTTTTTTCCCATCAACCTCAATATCTAGAGCATCACCAAATATTCTCTTAATGTCCTCAAAGATTTGTTAATCTTTTTCCTCTCTTCTCTAAGTTTCTTTTTCTTATCCCTTTTCTTCCAAAATTATCTAATGGCATCCATTTCTTTACGAGTGAGGTTAGAGTTATCCCAATTTGGAATAACAATGTCCTCATCTAGATCAATTTCTTCATCTTCTTTACCCTTAATATTTGGAATGGAAAAATGAATAATTTATTTTCCCTTATTCAAAACTTTAGTGCTCAGTTGAGACTGATTCTCAATTGTCATTGCACTACCCATGATGGAAACAATAGTTGAAAAAGTAGGAATAGCATCAATAGTACTAACTGTAGAAATATTATTAACAATAGGAATACCTTACTATTGCTCAATCAAGCCTAATGCTAGAAAGACTTGCTACTCAATAGATGAAGTTCTAAGAACTTTAGTCATTAATATACTTGGTAGGAAAATTCCAAATATTGGTTGTGTGCTTGGTGTTGCAGATTTGACCTCAACCAACTTAGTAGAAGCCTTCTCTGAGCAAGATTCCACTAAGGATTTTCTTAGAGAATGGGGAAAATAAGTCATAACTTTTTCTACAATCTTTTCTACATCAAATTCTTCAATACTCTATATTTCTAGAAGACTTCCTCTAGTGGCTTCCTACTCTTCTTCCTCATCATTAAGATTGACATCATCTATCTCATCATCTTTGATTTCTACTTCTTCTTCAACATCATCTTCTTCACCATCTTTGTCATCCACTTGCATGAAAAAATCACTTGGCTTGTGCAACCCATAGATGTTTTTCCATGTGGCATTAGTAGAATTCACTATACATTCAATGTCTTTTAGTAGTATTAGACATGTGTTGAGTTTAGGTGTGAGATTCTTCTCATTCCACTTCAAATATTCCTTCACCTCTTTCTCACTTAGACTCAACATAAGATGTCTCAAAGGTTTGTTCACTAATGTATTTAGCAACTTTCATTGCACTATCCCACTAAGGTTTGACTTCTTTCAAAAGTTCACTAGGGACTTGTTGTGTAAGCCCATCAAGTGAATACTTCTACTTACCCAATTTTGTCACAGGGCTATCCTCAATTTTCTTTTTCTCTTCTTCACTTTTTAGTATCATACTTAAGAGACTTGAGGCATGTAATACCTTTTCCTTTTTCCATATTTTTCAATATTTCTTAAAGAGTAGGGGTAAACCTCTAAAGAATAATTTATTCAGCTTCATCTTCTACATCCAACTTTAGCTTCCTTTTGGATTTGGTAGATCTTCTTGTAAACATAGTAGGGGAAGACCTATTTTGGTTATTATAACATTTCCTTTCTTCTTTGGAGGCTCCTCTTCCTTAGGTTCTAATTCTTCTACATTCTCCTCTTCATCTTCATCTGCTATATCATCTCCTTTTGCCTTAGTAAGCATGAGAGGAGAGCCTAATTACTTAGTATTCTTCATTATTCTCTCAATCCTTTACATTCCTTTTCTTACTACTTGGGGTAACTTGATCTCAAGCTCAATTCTAGCCTTAGCCTCTTCATAAGTACCAAAATATGTTTCCTTAGGATCCACAAGCTCATTTAGTAGAGCCTCAATGATATCTTTAGTGTCATCAATGTTAACCTCATATTCCAAACGTTTAACCTATGCCACTCTAGTTCTGACTGCTTGAATATTAAAATTATCACAATTAACCATAAAATAAATATCTCCCTCATAACCTTCTACAAGTTTCCTAGGTATCCTAAATCTACTTTACGTCATCTCCTTGAATGCTTCAAAATAGTTATCCATAATAATGTCAAAGTTTTCTCCCATCTCTGCTATGAATTTATTTATTTGATATAGTATTGGGGTATCTTTCTTCCATACTATAGTTCCTTTAGAAGAGAAAAAATTCTAAACATAGAAAAATAGACATGCCAAGAGAATGCCAAAATTACATGGATTATTCTTTGATACTTGAATGCCCTCCATGTTCTTACTTTATTGATTTACCAAAAAATTAGCAAGTTTGAAATACAAATTGTTCTTTACCACCTTGTATGCCAGGTCAACCACTTCACATGAAATGATGTTCAATCATCTTGAGCTATAGATTTTGTAAGAAATCACATGGATGCCAAACTTCAATTTCATGTCAGTCACACCACTAAGCTTCATGCCTCTTCTATCCCATTCAGAAAGAGTTTTCTTTGTCAATTTGACCCAAGCTAGGGTTTTAGGGGTCTTGGCTTTGTTTAACATGAGAAATCCAATAATCCTATGTATCATCTTCTTGGTTAGTAAAATAGGATGATCCAACCATAGTTACATGCTATGAGTATGACTCAGGATGAATCTAATCCACTTCACTTGAAAATCCCTTGGCATATGTAGAATATGTGTCAAACCCTTTGTCTCCAAATATTTGTGCTTAGGTTTCAAAATACCATCTACACATAGTTCATTGAATGCTTCATTCATCTCTAGGGTTCCAAGCTCATGTATAGAACAGTGATAAAATGAATAGATGTTGTGCACAAGAAGTACCTTAGATAGAATTTAGGATTGCACTCTAGTAGGATCAAGTGCCTCTGCAATTTCCTGACTCAAGTTGAATGTGGGTGCCTTGCAATCAACTCCATGAACCAACATTTAAGAACATCTCTTAGCATTTTTTCTTGAAGATGCCATCACTTGGTAGGGTTTTTGAACAAAGGAGAAATATTCAACAACTTATTAAATCACTAGGAGGCTCTAAATTTGCTCTTCATTCTTTGCTATGAAAATTTGCAGTAAAACAATACATTCAATTTCCTCCTTTTAACAAATTTCAATATTTACAATTTCCATTAATGCTTTGTAAACATATCCACTCGGTGATAGGCTATCCTCTACTCGATTTGGTCTTTAATGCTCAAAAGACACCTCCAACTCGATAAGGTCTCCTAATTTAGTATAAACTAGAACTCAACATCTACATCCTAAAAAGGATATGCAACTTGACCTTTCTCAATGAGGTCTTGCAACCCAACCTTTCTTAGTAAGGTCTCAAACATCCATCATCACTTGGTGATCCCATACATCTTGAATGTTGATATGGATCTTTTTGTTTACTAGCTAGAACTGATGTTTGATGACTTCTTCTAAATCAAATTTCTAGTGATCTCCATAGGGAGCTAAGTTGAAATGGTTGAGCCACCCAAATCATTGACTTTGATTTCAATAACTTTAGGACTTTTGCTTGGATTTTGATGTAGTGCTAATCCAGATGTACCCCAAAATGAGGTGATCTAGAAATTAGCAAACAAATACACAATAGAAAATGAATAAGAGGAGAAAGATTCAAATCCATAGAGACAATATTTCATATATTCAAATCAATAAGTTTACATCCAACATGCACAACTGTATGACGTTCTGGGTTATGACCATTACAAAGAAGAATACATCTTTTAAAGAACATATCTTCAAACTCAAATACGAACTTCTACCTCCAAGTTACTCCACCTAAGACTTCTTTGCCCAAAATTATGATTAATACTCTAACAAATATCCCCTAATTAAACCAATCTAAGCTAAAATTCATCCTTGAATGCTTAAAACTAAATAAATCTAACATTAAATAATTGAAGAGCCACAAGTCGACCTCTAATAGAAATTAAATGCCCAAAAATTGATACCCAAGAAAAATTGTGATATCTCCTAGATCTAATTGAATTAGAACTTTTTCTTCAAAAAAAAGGTATAAATTTAGGTCCTCTATAACCAATTAAGCTTGCTAAGGCTAATTCATTAAGGATATCTTGAGACTCATCTTGAAAGTCACACACAAAAAGCTATCATGCAAACTGCTAGGAATTGATACTCTAGGAGAATTGCCATATCTCCCAACTTATAATGAATTATTAGTAGTAATATTGACTAATGATAGTACTCTAGGACCTCTTAAATACTTGAACTTCTCATCCTCTAACTTATTGTGGAAAATTATTTACATGGCTTGGAAAAGGCACCTAGAAACTAGAAACCACAGCTCCAACAACAAGGTAAAAATGACTCTAACTTCAACTCAATCCATCCAATATCTATGAAATCATGAGGAAAGGTTCCCCAATGTGTCTCCAACACATCTCTAACCATGAAAATCATAAATCCACCAAATCCAAGCTCATGATCCTGCATCAAACTCCCTAGGTAAATAGAAAAGTATGTCCCATACTTTGATGCCCAAAGAAAGATCTGCAACCAACTTCATCTTCACCAAAGTCTTCCACTTCATCAAATTCAATAGAAAAAATCTAAAAATCAACTATCTATGCTTCACTATTAACCCCTCATCTACATCCAAAACTAGTGAATCCACACTAGCAACAAAAAACTTTGCATTAGAAGCAACATGTGGATCTTCATCAACACATGCCAAACTCACAACACCAACAATCTCATTGCTTACAACAAGATGCTCTACAACATACAAGTCACCACCAATAGTAACTAGATCATCCATGACTAAGTAATCTACAATTTCCATATTGGACCCAACCAACTGGTCATGAAAATCAATATCTATCCTAACATCAACAAGGTTAGAAATATCCTTAGCAACAACCTCTAGTTGCTTTGCAGGTTCTGTATCAGACTCCACAGATTGATCAGAAAAATTAACCTCTTTCACCTTGACCTTGCTATGCCATCTTCTTTTACAAACAAGTCTCTTAACTAGCCAAATAAATCTCTTCCAAATTGATAGACTTTAGCTCCACAAACATCTAAAAACTAACTTCCTCATCCTATCCTTATCTCAATCACCCAAACTAGTTTTAAACTAAGAAACCACCTCCTTAGCTTGATTAGCCAAACTAGCTTTAAACCAAGTAGAAATCTTAGAAAAATTCCTCTCCACCACATCACAAAGATTCATAATCATCTCAGGGTCCAATCCTCTTGGAGCCATCTCCTAAGATCTTTGTAAATCCTCTACAAAAAATCCTTCTCATGCTCCTTGTGACAACCTCAAATTGTTTGTATGTCAGATTATAGCCTACCACCTTACATGAACAATCAAGAAACACATCAAAAGTCCAGGACCATTGATCTATAATATAAAAACTCTCTAAAATTATGCCTCAACAAGATCTATCTTCCATCTTCACAACCAGAGTTCTATCTGCATGTCCTCCTAAGGTCCTAGTGCAAACTAATACAACTTCAACAATCTATCTACATACTCAGGAACAACCTTCACTTTGGTACCACTTTATGTAGAACTAATCTAGATGTACCCCAAAATTAGGTGATCCAAAAACTAGCAAACAAATACATAGCAAAAAATGAATAAGAGGAGTGAGATTTAAATCTAGAGAGACAATATTTCATATATTCAAATTAATAAGTTTACATCCAATGTGCCCAGCTATATGACCTTCTGAGTTGCATCCATTACACAGAAGAATACATCTTTCAAAGAAGAAGAGATCTCTAGACTCAAATAAAAACTTCTACCTCCAAGATCCTCCACCTAAGAATCCTCTAGCAAAAATTATGACTAAGGCTCTACCCAAGATCCCCTACTTATATTGATCTATGCCACAAGTTGGCCCAGAATGCTAAAACTAAACAAATCTAACATTAAATACTTGAAGAGCCACAAGTTGGCCTCCAATAGAAATTAAATGCCCAAAAATTGATACTTGAGAAAAATCATGATATCTCCTAGCTTTGATAGAATTATAACTTGTGCTTCAAACTAAAGCTATTTATTTATGTCCTCTTCAACCCCTTAAGCTCACTAAGGCTTATTCATTAAGGATATCTTTAGATTCATCCTAAAAGTCACATACATAAACCCATCATGCAAACTGCCAGAAATTTATACTCTAGAAGAATTGCCATATCTCCCAACTTATAATGAATTAGGAATAGAAATATTAATTAGAGATAGTAATCTAGGCCTTTTCAATCCATGAATTTTTTTTCCTATACCTCATTGAAAAAAATTAGTCACATGGCTTGCAACATGGACCCAAAAAACTAGAAAACACAACTCCAATAACAAGGTAAAGATGACTCTAACTTCAACTCAATCCATCCAATCTCTATGAAATCATGAGAAAAGGTTCCCCAATGTGTCTCCAACACATCCCTAACCATGAAAAATATAAATCCACCAAATCCAAGCTCTATGCTCCTACATCAAATTCTCTAGAGATTTTTGCACCCATTGTTGCCTCATTTATTTTTTGATGTTATCACCTTTGGCTTTCTTTTAATCTTCAATTAGGGTAGATAATAAGAAATATTTAATACTTTAAATGATGAAATTTAGCTTGGTCTGTACGTGTCAATCTGAGAGTGTAAGATTGTGAAAGGTATATGATATGCTAACAAGGGATGGTAGTTGTGAGATGAGGGTTTACGAATGTATCTCTAACACATGAAATTGAATCTACAAGAAATCAAAATGATTGTAGCGATAGGAACTATCACTTCCTAATGCTAAAAGGATTAGAAACAAAACTATCTTCCTGCATTAAAAATGACAATAATCTATAGATAAAATAGTAATAAATTCATTTCTATATTATATTCTAATTACTAGATGACTTATCAAAAACTTAATAACTGATACAAACATGAAAATATGTTGTGATGATAATATAAGAAAGAAATATAAATTTATACAAAATAGAATAACACACTAATGAAATACATCATCATCTTTCACCATGGAGTGGGTCCTTAATCTCGGTTTGCACGGTGGGTAGAAGAAAATGATGTTTCTATGTTGTTTTAATCATGAAAGGTATTCTTTTATTCATGCCATATAATAGAAACATCCTCCTTTATAGTATTCTACATTTTTTCCAAGACTATATATCTTCTACATTATATCCCTACTACTTATATATACACAACATTAAAATTATTTCTTTGACATGTTCAAAGAAGTACATAACAAGCTTGTACCAGGAAAAATCTTACGTGCAAGGAATAGGTCATTTTCCCTTATTAATCCAATAGAATAGTATTGCCTACATCTAAATTTTTTGAACCATAGTTTTGAAATGTTTTTATTATAGAAAAGTATAAATATAGAGCAAATTGGATGGATGAGTTGTTAGAATCTGAAAAGATTAATAACCCAGAAAACTAGTGCAAAGAGTAAATATCTAAACTATGAATGCAAATGATACAAAATCAAAATAGCATCATAGAGTTAGTCTCCAAGAGAGTAATGCAAATGCTGGAAGCAAAATAGCATTAAGAGGATGCAAAAACAAGAGATACAAATACAAACCAAGTAGCATGCTTATATAGGCTAGGAAGAGGGAGGAGGTGGCAACACCAACCAATGAGGAGCAACCATCTATCAGACTAAAGATAGAAAAGTATCTTGCCAAGATAGCTAATGGATGCTCACATGTAGGAAGGTGACACCTCACAACCATTCACCTAATAAGACATGCTTTATTAACCTAAGCAAGATTATTAAAAGTGTAGGAAAAACCTAGCAAAATAGGAAAAATAAAAAACTACACTAACACCCCCCCATAAGCGAAGCTTAGGTGGATGTAGAAATGGGTCCCGGCAAGTCAAGCCTGATGAGGTACCCATGTACATAAAATTCCCCCAAAAGAGAGAGAAAAGAGACTCCCCAAAGAAAATTAGAACTCCAAGTGAGAGGAAGAGGCCCCCCCAAAAGATGTAGCATCCCGCACCTCCAGCAAAGCTTGCAAATTTTGTCCGATAGATCCACTTGCATCGAACAAGTTTTCTTCCCTTAGGAAAAAGGACAAGATCCCAAGTGTGGTTCCTCATCAAGGAACTATACTCTTCCTACATAGCTGTATCCCACTCAAAAATACCAGAAGCCTCATGAAAGGACTGTGGATTTGAGGTAGTAGCAATGAAGATATGTAGAGAATCCTGGAATTGTGAACGAGTCTGCTTGGTGTCTGATGGATCCCCAACCAAATCACCTGCAAACTGCAAGGTCTATCTAGCCCAAAGTGGACCAGAAGATGGAGAATCTAGAGGAGAATCATCAACCTGTGAATGATGACTAGGAGAGGAAGGAGGTGAGTCCTCTGAATCACTCTCTGCATCAAAAGTGGAGGTAGAAGACTGCTCAAGTGAATCTGACCCATCAGAAGATCTATCATGTATTCCAAGTGACTCCAATGTCAAAGTAGAAGGCAACCCTGTGACCATGCTCTGCTGGTTAAGCTGATGCAAGTAGTGGAAGTTAAGATGGCCAAACTGCTCATGCCATAATCTGCTCACATCATTAGAGTGAGTGAGAAAAATAGTCAAAGGAGGATCAGGAATAAGGTGAGAAAACATATAGAGTCTTGACTGATGATCTGCTCTCCCAACTACAATTGTAGAATCATTGTGCAACTCACGTATCTCCACTGAATCAGGAGTGAACTCAACTTGCTTGCCTAAACCTGTGTGAGTGATCTGGTGTACCGATAGGAGATTGGTTGACAATGAGGGTACATAAGGAACATTATGGAATGTGCCATCCCCCACATCAACAGACCCTCTCCCACACACCTCAATACGAGTGTTGTCACCCATCAACATAGAAGGGATAGTACATTGCTCCAAGGATGCAATTTCTTCCTTAGATGAAGCCATGTGGTGTGAAGCACCCGAATCAAGAACCCAAGTAGATGGTGAGGAAGCAACTGCAAAAAGGGCCTTGCCCTTTCCTTTCCCCTTGCTATTTTCTTTTTCTTTGTTAGACCCTTCATTAGAACTTTGTTTGATAGACTCAGGAACACTGATATTATTCTTCTCAAGAATGTATGTCAAGTGATCAAGTTGTTTCTGCAAACATTTATGTTCATCATGACCAGGTCTTTTACAATAGGCACATTTGACCTTTTCTTTCTTAGGCTTATTGCCCTTGGAAGATGGTGTACCAATAGTTTCTTTTGAAGAAACTGGCATCTGATCCTTCTTCTCCTCGCTATTCTTTTGTTTCTTGTCCTTACTATTGTTGTTACTACTTTGTCCTTGTTGTTCTTTTGTGCCTTGGTTGGCAGCCAAGGCATGTGACTTAGAGGACTTAAGAATGCCCATTTGGATTAGCTTGTCCTGTTCTCGAGTGAGATTGACAGCAAAATCATCTAAAGATGGCATGGTGAATTGAGTACCAAGTGCACCCTTAGTAGCATAGAAGGTAGAGACAAACACAGAATATTCTGAACTTAGCTTAGAGAGAATACTAAGAATCAGTTGTTCATCTTTCTTTTCAATTCCACATTGTTTTAACTGCAACCTTAGTGATTTCAATTTGGTGAAGAAATCTTGGATTGTGTTGAAATTGCCTGGACTCAAACTAATTAATTCATTTTCCAACATATGACCCCTCATTGAATCTTGTGTGCCAAATAGTGTTTCTAGATTTGTCCATACTTCATTTGGTGTATCCAAAGACTCAATGTGAAATAGCAAGTCAGGAGAAACAAACAAACACAATGTTCCAAATGCCTCATCACATTTGTTAAACCACTCAGGTTTATCTTCATCTTTAGCAGGTTCAGTTTCAAGTCCCATAGTTATCCTATTTAATCCAGCTTTCCTTAAGTGAATTGTCATGCGTGATTTCCACTCAAAGTAATTGTATGGAGTTAGGATGGGCATATTTGTTTGATCCATGATGAAGAAATGCAGAGAAGAAATGCTAGAAAGAAGAGAACCCAGCCACGACAATGCCCCCCCCTTTTTACTCAATCAAAGAATGCCCCCCAAAGAAATATGATTTGGCACTTTATTTTAGTGCATTTACAATTACCACTAGAAAGAGATATTTAGTGGTCTTGATTTCAATGCATTACAAACCCTCATGAAGAGCATATGCTAAAAGTGAAACTTGGGCACAATAATCAAGGAAATGAATAGCACCACTGCGATCTACTCAAAAAATCATGCACTTTCAAAAAAAGAATCGCCTCGATACGAGGTCGTATGAGAAAGTTATGATCCTCCGAAGTTTCCAAAATGAGAACTGTACACAGTCACGGCTGAGAATCTGCAATTTTTGAAGAATTCATGCATGAAAATCAAAAACTAACTCCATTAGTGGATAGAGCACAAAAAAATAGCCAAGTTCATAACAAGAATCATCAAAATCGGAGTCCGTATGAGCAAGAACGAGACATTTGAAAATTGCATTCAAATCTGCGACTACCAACGGAGAGGGGTATGGCTGTAGCTTTGCATGCTCAATTTTGCAAAATATATAGCTTGCATGCAAAATCTAAAAGATACCCAGATGGTTTTTCGAGGCTGCAAACAAAACCCAGAAAGCGTTTTTCTTGCTAATGTACAAAAGATGTTGCTGTAGTGTAAATCAGACGCCTTTAACAGTAAAAAACGGCTCCAAAAATTAAAAAACGACCCCAGCAACCAAAATATGACATGCAAATGCTGGATCAGCTTCTTAAGTCCATCAATGGCATGCTGGAACCTGCAAAACTGATTGAAAACTCCAAATATGCAAGCTGGTTGTCAGATTTGAGATTGAAACCCCAGAGAAAAACCGTTTTTGTCAAAACTTTTCTGATTCTCAGGTTCATCCAAAGATGCAAGAGAAGAGCATACTTCGTTTTTCAAAAAAACTACAATAAAGTTTATTAGCCCCCCCCGAATTTCTCAAATAAGGAAACTAAAATCTACTCTTGCACATAGAAAAGCTCTGATACCATGTTAGAATCTGAAAAGATTAATAACCCAGAAAACTAGTGCAAAGAGTAAATATCTAAACTATGAATGCAAATGATACAAAATCAAAATAGCATCATAGAGTTAGTCTCCAAGAGAGTAATGCAAATGCTGGAAGCAAAATAGCATTAAGAGGATGCAAAAACAAGAGATACAAATACAAACCAAGTAGCATGCTTATATAGGCTAGGAAGAGGGAGGAGGTGGCAACACCAACCAATGAGGAGCAACCATCTATCAGACTAAAGATAGAAAAGTATCTTCCCAAGATAGCTAATGGATGCTCACATGTAGGAAGGTGACACCTCACAACCATTCACCTAATAAGACATGCTTTATTAACCTAAGCGAGATTATTAAAAGTGTAGGAAAAACCTAGCAAAATAGGAAAAATAAAAAACTACACTAACATGAGTTCTCTATCCACGTGATTCATGGAAATGAATCTCAACTATAATGTCTTCTTTGTAGTTCCTAACACCTATTATCAAAGTAAGTATGCATCATATATTTAAAAGTTGATGTAGCTTTGGATTGGTGAAAGAGCTATAAGAAGATCTGCAACTTAACATGCTAAATAAATACAATCACATATATGTATTCAAATATTTTATCAAACAACTAGATTAAATATCACTCATATACATCATATCATATGCAACATAGAAGGATAAAGTGAAATATAAAATGGGGATTGAAAGGAGTGTGAAGGGTTATACGGAGGATAAAATATGGTATAATTTGGGAAAAATATTTCTCTCATCACCTATGTTCATACAGTTCTTAGCAAGATGTATAAGTCTTTTGCAAACAAAACATCTATTTGTAGTGTCTCTTTTCCTCATGTGATCTTTCACATAATTTGGTCCAACGTGCCCAAACTCACCATAGTAGTGACATCTAGACCATGTGTTGTAATCCCAACCAAATATTGCTTTTACAATTTTCTCTATTGGGTTCCACTCCTTGGTCTTACACTCTAAAGATTTGTGCCCTTGTTTGTTGCAATTGTGACACTTTCCTTCAAACTTATGTTTCTTTGTGCATTCATTGCTCTATGACCATGATTATTGCAGTTGTATGAAATTTTCTCCAACACTTATTTGATGTATGACCTATCTTACCAAAATAATTTTAAGTAGGTCTTTTTTTCTTTTGAGCTCCTTGCTAAGATGATTAACCTTCTTCTATATATCCTAATCTAATGTTTCCTTTGTGTCTATATTGAGTGTTCTCATTGAACTAATTTATGATTTCTTGGGATTTCATTATTCTCTCATTGGTTTTCTTTTTAATACTAAAATCATTCTACAATCTTTCATTCTTTGTCCTTACATTGCTAAGATCTTGATTTGCATCATTGAGTTGATCAATAATTTTTTCTTACTAAAGGGATAGTTGTTGAATTTAATTGTCCTTTTCTTCTATCTCTTCTTTGTCTTTGTCTTTTTCTTCCATGACTTCACATAAACTGAATGATTGGATTTCTTGTTGTATTTTTAGCTTTCTAACTTCTTCCTGAAGATTGGAATACTTCTCAAGTAGGTCTTTGATTGTTGCATCAACTTCATCTAAATTTCTTTCTAGACATAAGTCTTCAATTCTTTCTTCAATACAAAGATTATCATCTATTTTTTCTACAAGCTCTTTCCTTCTTTGTAATGATTGAGAGATTTTTTCCTTTTCTTTCTTGAGATGTTCAATAGCTAATTCAAGATCCATCTTTTCATTCTCAATAGCCTTTTCTAGCCTATATACCTCCAATGCCTATGATCTTATCTCAAGTTGTTAAAATTCTTTTGTGAGAACTAGTTGGTTTGATACCAATTGTTGTAAATATAAGGTAGGCTAGGTTACTAAAAAGGGAGGGGTGAATTAGGAACCAATTAAATTTTAGCTCACTTCACCAATTAATCCTTCATGTATTATTCTAATCTAATTGCATGCATGAAAGAATGAAAGCAATAAAAAATTCACAACACTTTGATACAAGATATAGTGACCCAAAAATCTTCCAATTAGAAAGTAACACTAGGGTGGGGATGATACCCATAAGCTTTAGTACTATAGTATAAAGTTAACTTTTTAAGGCTTAAAATTGATCACTTATGATGATCTTCCTTGTTAGGAGCAATAAGGACTTTGAGGTCTGCCTTGTTAAAGGATTTACAAACATACAGTGAAGTATGCATTCTATTGGGAGATTTAACAAAAGACTATTAAGTCCACCTAATTAAAGGATTTAACTAAAGAACTTTTTAGAATGAATCAATGGTTGATCTCTAATATGAAAGTTTGATTTGCTAAATTAGACTACTTGAATTGCAATGATCACCTGACTATGCTAGATAAGTCTCTACTTTACCATATACTGCTTGTAGCCTTCAACTCAAACTATTTTTCTTATACTTCTTCATATACACAAAATGAATAATTATATTTGGATACGATACAATACATTACATATATCAATCCAATTAACTACTTACTAGCATTAGCTACAACACAAAATTCATCATAATTCACAAAGTTAGCCCAATTGTTGTAACTCGTGTTTAGAAGACAAACTTGGTTAAAGTTGAAGCTCAATCCATACTGATTACTTTGAGTAGCACAAACTTGGCCAACACTATATGACTTGGTGAACACCAAAAAATTTGGTAGATGTTGAATCACTCGATTGAGACTACATGACTTGGTCAACACTAGATTCACTTCGTTAACAATGTGACCTCGATAGATAGTGTAGAAATTCATTAACACTATAGATCTTGGTTAACACCAAGATCTTCATCACTTCTACTGGATAGCTCAACAGACTCTTCTATGCTTAGGCTATATTATAAACTATCTCAGATGCTCCATAGACACTGTGAAGCTTGACATGAACTGTAGTCTAACTACTTAGCTTGGTAGCAACTAAAACACTTGATTAACACTGCTAGATGAATGATAAGCTTGGTATCAACTATAGAGTTTGGTAGAAATGTAACTAACTAACTAAGCATTAATTCACTAATAGAAAAATTAACCTTAATGTCAACACAACTAACCAAATAGTTTTGGGAAGTAAGTATATTGCCTATGAATGAGATGGGAGAAAAAAAATTGACCACATTTTGGGTATATATTTTGAATGTAAGTCCTTATCTTCTTTAATAAACTAATAATTTATTTTTCATTTAGATCTTTGTAATTAAGTTTCTATAGTAACAGTGTTATATTGTATGATATATTTTATGGCTACAAGCTCAACTTTACTTAAAATTTTGATTCACTAGAATAATATTATGAAGCATTTTCTTACTTTATTTATTTCGTGTTGTTGGGATATGGTTTTAAATGATGACCTTATTGTAAATAGTGAATGTATTTTAATTGTGACTACCTTTGGAAATTTATTTTTATTATTTGAATATACCTTTTGGCTATCCATTTTGGTATTATTATGTATATGAAATGGGAACAAATGTTGAGATATAGGGTGGATGTGTCCATAGTAAAAAAATTTTTTTGGGGGGCTTGGACATGTATTTAGTAGCATAATTCCATTACTCTTAGTTTTCCTTGGTTAGAATTCCTTGTTTCCAAGTTGGGTATCGTTCATGCCAATAAATATTTTGGGGAAGCTTAAAAACTTTGTGGTAGGGTGGTAAAGCATTGGTACAATATTCTCACCTCTTTGAGTATCTTGAGAAGATTCTAGATCCCCTTTTAGAAAGGTCATCATGTTTAGGATATTTTGGTATTCTCATAACTGACAAATGATCTCTTGGGTATATCAATCAATCAATGATTTGATATTTGTTAAGACAATCACATTTCAAAATTTGAACATGTTTTTTATCTTCTTAGATTTCTATATTTCTTTAAATTAAATTGGATATTATAAATTTTGACTATTTAATGTGTATATAGACTTTGAATCTTGTATACATTTCTACTTTTTTATGGAGATTATTGATGTGGCTCCTAATTTTTAGTTGTAGTTCTTACATATGGTATTTGAGCTCTAAGTTCCAATATAGGGCCTTGAGTTCACTATGCCTAGCTCTGACCCTGTGTTGCATAAATTATAGGTCAACCAAGATTACCCTATGTATGTATTTGTTTCTTCTTTGCATTGATTGTTGAGCCATATCTTTCTTAATATTCATGAATTATATAACTAGAAGATTTGGTACTAGTAACGTATTTTCCTTATTAGAACTAATTTTGTTAGCCATTCTTAAGGTGCTCAAGGGTCCATAATTCATTTTTATTAAATTTGTACATATTTTATTTTTGGATTTCTTATATGATAATTAATTATCAATGAATTTTTTTATTCAGTCCATTTGTCAAGGAAGTATTTTTTCTTAAACTTAGGACAAGTTTCCAATAAAGTCTTTGGGCATTTATTGGCTTAAGTGCAATTTCTCAAACCCTAGTTAATGAAGCTTCTATTCCTAATTTCTTCAACTACTTTTTTAATGGTCTATTTTTAATCATTCATTCTCCAATATTATTAATAATTAAAATAATGTCAAGTGAATCATTCATATATATTAAACTTTATACTAGGGTTTTAATTTGAGGATCCAATAGGTAAATACTTAGTGTTGTAGGGAATCTTTCCTTGCTAAGCCAATACAATTATGTAATTTTAGATAGAAATGAATTAATCACAAAAAAAAAATTCTCTAAGTATTGTTTTTTTAGAAAAAACTTCTCTTATTTCTCATTGACAAGTTATTTAAAATATTGAGAAAAATATCAAAAAATTCATCACACATCTTCCTTTGGCTACTAAATTTTACATTTTCCTAAAAAAATGTATATTTCCTTTCATGTTTATTACTCATCTTCTTGGATTAGCACAAGAGTCTCTTATTTACATATTAAAAAAGTTTCTTGGAGACTTTTGTTGGAAGTTTAATTGGGAAATTAAGATATTGAGAGGCGGGAGGGGGTGAATTAGGATCTATAAAACTTTTTATCCTTCAAAATAACTTTACTACATTCACCATATTTACCATCTCATATATTGTTTATGCATAACATAAATAGTAAAATCAAATCCTATAATAAGTAGATCTAACTATCAATCATATCCATGAAATGTAAATACATGACACAAAATATTTGGTTACCCAAAAACTCTCCAAGGTGAAGGTAAAATTGGGGTGGGGATGAGACCCACAAATCTTCACTATTGTAGTAATAAAGTTAACCTATTAAGGTTACAATTTTTATCACTTCCAATGATCTACCCTATAAGGGGTCTATCCTAATAAAGAAATTTAAGACTATTAGGTCTTACATTGATTAAAGGATTTTACACTTACAATGAAGTAAGGACTCTATTAGGAGATTAACAAAGGTCTATTAAAACCACTTCGTTAAGAGATTTCCCTTGATTCAATCTATTAAAATTGACTTAGTACCTAATCCTTTGGTCTTTACTTGTAATTTCTAATTATAGATCTCCTCCTTCTAATCTTTGATTTGATCTCCAATCATTAGATTGCTAAACCTTATTCTTCACAACTTTCTATTGCATGCCGCATCCAAAAATTAACCTATCCACACAATTATTTTCTTTCTTCACATGTTTTGTGATATATTGTCACACTATATGAAAATATGGTTTGGATTTTCTTATCTAAAGACATTTTTAGAGTCTTCTAGATGCTTCCCATTTTTCCTCTTCATCTGATTGGTTGTTCATTCCTCATAGGGATTGGTGATCCATGTCAAAATGTGTAACAAACTTTGTAATAAACTCTACAATTATAAAATATCATGTCCATTTCAACTTGAAATGGTTTACCTCAAGGTTTGTACAATTCTAAACTTTTATGTTCTCTCTGTGTTACTTGACACTTACTATTCCTAATTCTTAGTCAAAATTGTTCGTCATTTTGTTGCTTGACCTTAACTATACTTGGCTCCTTCTATATAACTTAACATCAATGTGCTCTATCTACTCAACATTCACTAGGATCAACCTATATAGAAAATACTCAAAAACCAAAGACTTTCTAGGTTCCTATGGAGCTCAACATATATATAATTATTTACAAGTCTTTACATGACTCGACCTATATCTAGTAGCTTGGTCACAGTGATGATTGACTAAATCTTCCTTATATATTCCCAATAAAAAGATTTATCATTTAATTTTTTTTGTTGGTAATAGGTATAAATTTGTTAATCTAATAAAGTTAAAGCATGGCCCTAACTAGGGATGAATACATAAGGAAAGACATCTTCTAAATAAATAAAAAGCATAAAAAAAATTCAAATAACATGTAAATATTAGAAACTTCAAAGCCAAATGCAACCATTACAAATTACCCTTAATTCTTCCCTTCTTCTGAGAGTAGAGGACCATATAAAATTATTTTTTGTCATGTTTCCTTGTTCTCCCTCTCATAATCTCCCTACTATCTTCCAACCTAGCTACCTCCTCTTGTCATGCCATTTGATTTTTTTCAGGGTAACAACCATCATCCAAATGACCCCTAACATGCTTCCACAAATTATTGTCAATGCAACATTCATCCAGATGATCCTCATCTTGTTGCTGTAGATTTTTCTCCAATTTTTCATGCTCCTTTACACAAGATCCTATTAGTCCTTTCTTTTCCTTAACTTTTAGTTTAGCAGAAGACTTACTCACATTCTCCTCCATAGTAGTGGTGGCTTTCTTCATAGCCAAATTATCATTTTGATGTGGAATTTTAGATTTCTATTGTGAAGCCACATCTAACACAACTAGATGAAACATCTTTTGTTTCTCCCCTTTCTTCTCTATTGTATAGTGATGATGTGCTACATATTTTCACCATGAGGTTGAATTAGTCATTCTCTTTTGAGAGAAATGATCAGCTCTATGTCCTAATTGAAAGCATCACCTACAATGAAAAGACACTGCTTCATAATCTATAGGTTGTGTTAAACACCCTTTTGTAGTTTTAAGAAAAAATCTTCTAGAACATCATTAGAAATATCCATCTCCACTAATATGTGCACATAAGTATAACTAAGAAGATTGGAAGTGTTATAAATGTAGAGTAGACTAGGTGACTAAGAAGGGGTGGGTATGAATCAAGAACCAATAAAAGTTTTACTTAAATTTACCATTTAATCCTTTATAAACTAATATAATCTAATTGCATACATGAAAGACTGAAAGCAATAAAACATTCTTAACACTTGACACAATATTTGGGAACCCAAAAAACTTCCAAATAGAAATTAAATTTGGGGTGGGGACAATACCATAAAGCTTTAGTACTACAATATTAAGTTGGCCTATTAAGGCTTACAATTGATCACTTCTTGTGATCTACCATATTAGGATGAATAAGGACTATTAGGTATACCTTGTTAAAGGATTTATACAATACAATGAAGCATGTACTTTGTTAGGAGATTCTTCATAAGACTATTAAGTCCACCTTGTTAGAGGATTTGACTAATACACCTGTTAGGATGAACTAGTAGCTTATCTCTACTGTGCAACTTGGTTTGATGAATGAGATTCTTTTAATGTAGAATGATCACCTCAATGTGATGGATGAGACTCTTATTTTCCTCTTATACTTGTAGTCTTTAGTCAATCTTCATCTTTATATTATTTCACTCTCTCTTTTATTATCTCTTCTCTCATTTGGATTTGATAAGATATCTCACATTTATACGAATCCAAATAATTACCTTATGGAATTGGCTACAATCCCATATTGAACAATCTTTACCTAGTTGGCTTAGTGCTGATACTTGAGTTCATAAGACCACTTGAGTGATATACTAATACATGAAAACATAGTGAACTCAAAAATCTTTGGAACTCGGTTGACACTGATTCTTGGTCCAAATTGATCACTTAGGAGTTGGCATAGAGCTTGGTTAACACTGCTTACTCAACAAGCATTAGAGAGCTTGATTGACACTGCAACAACTTGGTTACTATTGTAGCTCGATCAACACTACATTCTACTCTACTAGGTTAATATTCCATGACTAGCTCAATTTGCATTATCTACAAGGTTTACTCTATGGTGCTCTACAACAATGTAACCAAACAAATAACTAAGTGTTAATAATTGACAACTATTTTGGCCATAAGTTTAACAATCTCACCCTTTGGCATTAGTGAAAAGCCACTTATCATACCAAAAAAATTGAATACTCAAAATGATGAGTCAATACTCCCCCTATCACTATAATTGGGTCTATAGCTCAGTTTTGACTACTGTCCTGACACACAACAGATACTAATTCTATTTTTTATTTTTCAAAAATTGTTTTTGTAGCTATATACATAGATTCCTTCTATCTTTTCTATCTTGTACATAGATCTCCTCATATGCTATATTTTTCCTTTTTGTATGTTCCCCCCTTGTTTTTGACACAAATGCCAAAAATGCATATTTACAAGATAATACCAAAATGTGAGAGGAAATCACTATGTACCTTCAAAATAAAGACATGGTTTTGTCCATATTTTCTTGCAAATTTTTTATAAGTATGCAAAGCTATCTAAACTTCATCTAATAACTCCATCATGTGGTTGACAATAGAAAAGTTATTACCATGGATTAATGTCTTTGTATGACCAATGTGTTTCTACATTCAGTAGTACAAAAACAACAATATATTACTAAATAAACTACTAAAAATTGTAGATATGTGACTAATTTTGATCACGTGACCAATGGTAGTTTATTTCCAGACATTTATCTCTCAACCAAATTCATGACTAAACTATTTTAATCATTGATTAGGTCATTGATTTAGTCATTTATTGTTGTTACTTGGTAGTTTATATGATAGTTTATTCGGTAATTTTGGTATTTTATTTAGTAGTATTTTTGGTAGTTCTTTGGGTAGTATATATGGTAGTATATTTGGAATTTTTTGGTAGTATATATAGTAGTTGATTTGGTAGTATATTTGGTACTTGATTTGGTAATATATTTGGTATTATTTTGGGTATTATATGGTAGTATATTTGGTAGTTTATTTGGTAGTATATTTGGTAATATATGGTAGTATATTTGGTAATTTATTTGGTAGTTATTTTAATAATTAATTTAGTCATATTAGGGCATGATGGAATTGTGAGGCCTTGCCTGACCCATTGTAGCATAGGATACATTACTATTATTTTGATATTCACGACTCGAGATGTCGAGACATTATCTGATGCTTAGAACATACTTTATTATTTCATGTTGTGTGATGTTACTTTTAGATATATTTGATGATTTTCATTAATGTTTCATGTATATGTGTGTTGATGAAATCAGTAATGTAGGATTGAGACTTTAATTTAAGAGATTTTAAATGTTTAAGAATTAAGCAAGATGAAGAAACCCTTATTGATGTATGTTTCAATTTATGTGGATTTCTGATACGTATACATATATGTACATGTGATTTTACGGGACTACTAATGTGTGTAATGAGTGTGCAAATATTTTAGCCGAGGAACCCTACAGAGGAATAGAACTCATCTCTGTGTGCTAATTTTGGAAACCTTGTTGTTCGTGATTCGTGTATTGTATTTTGAGATGTATGTATGAATCTTTCTATGTTCAGTGAATGTTAGTGTTTGTAATTATGTTCTGTTAGTGTTGCTTGACACTCATAAATTATTTATGTTCTTTAGTGTGCTATTTAGGGTTAGTTGTTTAACCTTTGGACCCAAGTTGGTTTAGTTGGTGTCGGTTGCTATTGGGTTCTTAATCAAGGTTAGTCTTCCCTTAATCTAGATTAGTGCTTAATCTGAATGTTAGAATAGTTAGATGGTCCTATTTTATTCCTAGATTTTGTTTAGCTCTAAACCTTTTTCCTAAGGCTTAAAACATGAAATTATTATACCCAAAGGGTATGGGTATGGGTTAGGGGTCTTTCCAAACCCCTAAGCCCCTTTTATTGACTTTTGAGGCCACTCAAAAAGTCTCATTTTTCATTTGTGCGAAAATTGCAAATGGTTATCTTTAGTCACCTCTTCTCACCTCCACTTAGTGTTTAACCATAGTGTGGGTTGAGTTAGGAGTTTCTAGAATTGCTAGTGGGTGGAAGTAGTTATTGCTCCTTTTGGGTGGTTGAGTTGGAGGCTTATTTAGAGGCCCTTCTTGGACTTGTGGAGGTTGTTACCCAATCTCTACATTTAGAGAGGAGTTTTTTGAAGATTGAAGGAAGGAAGTGGAAACTCTACTCAAACTTGTTCATTGCCATTACCTCTTTGTGAAGGTAGGAAATTCTCATCTCCCTTATTTAGTTTTCATGCTTGTTTCATGCTTATGCTACCCTGTTGTCAAGTTAATGTTTGTATAATTGTGGGTATGTTGGGAAGATTTGAAAACCATGTTATTTTGGATGTTTTCCTTTCATGTTTATGTTTGCAATTTTAAGATTTTTCTTGCATGGGTGTTTTGGTATTACTCACCCTTGGAGAGGGTAGAAGTGACCAATTTTGGTAAAGGTCTGTTTAGTTAGACTCCAACCATTGTAGAGTCTCTTCTCAGGATGAGAAGAGGGAGAGAGGGTAGGGTGTTATGGGCCCCTACCCGTTAGCACAAACCTCGTATGAGTATGGCATGTTTAAATGGAAGAATGGAAGTTCTTGGTTAATAGCCCCGATTGGGCATCTAATTTGGTGTTGTGCTTGACTTCTCTTATTGGAAGAATCCACCTTTCCCTAGTGTTGATTCATTGTGGATCTTATTGTGAAAACCTTGTATGAATATGCATGTTTGAATTGTTCTTGGTCATATTTTTGGTGACCTGATTAGATTTTGTTCCCTCCATGGTTCTAGAAATGTGTTGCAGAAAACATTATAAATCCCTTGATGAGGGTCATAAAGAAAATTCAATTAAATTGTTGAAATTTGGGATTGATATCCTATTGTAAATTGTATTTTAAACTTTTTTGTAAATGGCAACGAAGCTAGGTTTTCTTCCTGGTTCTTTCCTGGCTAAGCCTTTGAACCAGGTTTACTAATAAAATTAGTGTTTTGAGTATAATTGGTCATCATGTGACTTAATCATGATTTAAATTTAGATGGATGAATCTCAAAATTAGGATGAAATTGATGATGTTCAATTTGGTAAAATTTCAAGGTTTTCCTTTATGTTGAAAATGAAAATTCTGATCAAGGATGTAGATTTAGGTAGTATGGTTATTTGAGTCAAACAATTCTTGCATTATTGATTTTAAACGGATAATCCATACTCTTGGTATATTAAGTTGTAATAAGTCTTTATAGATTTTCTTTAAAAAGGAAAATTTATTTTTCCCCTTGATTATTAAGCAACAAAAAAACATACACTTAAAAAAAAAAGATTAGACAAAAAATATATATTTTACATTGCCTTAGAAATTCTATACTTAGAAAAATTTCAAAAAAAAAAAAAAAAACACTCCTAGGAGCAAAATTGCTCATTGGAAATTGTATGGGAGGCCTTTTTAATTTGAAAGGGAGCAACAGAGAATATTCTTCTAAATATCCTTTTCATTTAAATTTTGTGATAAAATAAAATCAAGTTAAGGCATAATATACATGATAAAAATTTAAAAGAAATTCAAAAAATATATATATATTATAACATCTCATCCTAATTATCTCCTCACCTATAAAACTTTATGAGTTTATTGCTTGCCATTGGCCTTGGACGTCAGTTTAGAATGGATTTAAAATGATAGTTTTTCCTATCATAAATCAAAGTTGTCTTGATGGGAGGGTGACGTCACCCTGTCCCATCCCCATCTTCCTCCATATCCAGTGGCCAATTTGGGAAGGTATAACATTTATGATGAAGGGTGAGTTTGTTATTTGTCATCACCTTTTAATTCCTTTTTCCTTGTCTCTGCTCACATGCCACGGCTTGGGATGTGTTTTCCTCCATCTTAGGCTGTGTGGGAAGGAGTGTGATTGCTGACATGTCAGTGACATGACATTGGTTGAGGACTTTGGTTTAAGTTTTGGGATGTAGTAAAGTTTCCAAAGGAAATCTACTTTTAAACTTCATCTCCTCCATGATATTAGTGTACCCTTTCTGTTGTAAAGGATTGGATTGTGTGGGGCCTAGGGAGAGGTGTTGGGGGTCAAATCGACTTGACTAGTGGCCAAGTGGGATGGTTAGGTTAGGGTAGAGTAGAGTGTAGGTTAGTAATAGTTAGGTTAGATTATGATGTTAGTTAGTTAGTTTGATAAGATTTATTATTAATAGTTTTATTTAGTTAGTTGTTTTAGTAGTTAGTTTTATTTAGTTTAAATTGTAAATTGTTAAGTTATTTTATTAAATTATATATATATATATATTTCTTTTGTAATATTAGTTCAATTTCATGGTTTAATTAGATAGTTTTAATTTTATTTAAATTGTAAAGTTAAGTTCTATTTAAAGATTAGACACTCATTTTGTATATGGTTAGATCAAATTTAGATTTCGTTAGTTTGTTTAATTAGTTAGTTGTTAGTAAATTAAATTTATGACTAGTGTATAATTCACATTAATAACCTTTAATTTAAGTTTGAGATTAATGTTTTGTTTTTAATTATTAGAATTGTTTTAGTTCATTCTAAGTAGATAAAGTATGAAAGGTTAATTGGCTATTTGATATCGAATTAAACTCGGGTTTATGGATTTGGATTTTACAATTAATCTAAACCCAATTTCATTTAGATTGTTATTAAAATAATTTTTACATGATTGTTTAAGCAATGTAATAATGAATCAAATAAAAATTGATTTCAATCTAATAACGGAGAACTTCAAAATCCTGACGATGCATTCCTCCACAAGAGTTTTAAACTAAAGATGATGTAGAGAACCTTTACTTAAACTGTAATCAATCATTTCAAAACTTAGAGAAATTTAATTATTATTATTATAAAAAATAATATTTGTTTGTTTTTGCCCTCGTAGTTTGGGCATGACATTTTGGTATCAAACCCCATGTTTCAACACTAGGAACCTTAAACCATTGTGCTTCCTAAACTTAACTCAAACTTTTAATTGTGTAGATGCCTCCTGTTACTCATAGCCGGTGAGGCAGAGGTCATAGGGCTAGGGGTGGTAGAGCAAGACAGGAGGATGGACCACCTCCACCACCACCAAACCCAAACCAGGACATTATAGATGCACTTTAGACTTTGATCGGTGTAGTTTAGCAGAGAGTAGTACCTGTAGTTCAGCTAGTTTAGCAAATTCCAATAGTGGAAGCAAAGGGACCCAAAGGAGGTGGGCCCAGAGTTAAAGAGAGGACTAGGAGTCCCCCACCGAGGCAGTTAGAGGGTCAGGGTGAACACGAGGAAGAGTCCATACACCAGAGAGGACCCCTATTTGACAGACCTCCTAAACATGTAGGAGATGATATCAGGGAATTGATTCGACTTGGGCCACCACTATTTACCGATTCCATTGAGGGAACAATAGAAAAGGCATGGTTATAGAGCCTACAACTGTGCTTTGGGTTACACGCCCTTATGGGAGTAATCTAAAAGCACACCTAGCAGTTCATCAGTTGAGAGGGGATGCCTCCAACAGGTGGCATCAGGAGGAGATCATAGGTGGAGTGAGGATGGACACCCTCACATGGGAATCTTTTCTAGAAAGATTTTGGGAGAGGTACTTGTTAGAGCATATCTGGCAAAAATAGATAGAGGAGTTCCATTCTCTTTATCAGAGAGGCCTTACAGTGGCTCAGTATGAGAGCAGGTTTCTCGAGCTCCTTCCTTATGTGGAATACATGAAGAATGAGAAACTACAGGTGCATCACTTTATCATGGGTCTGGATTTCTCACTTTAGGGCCCAGTTAGGATGGCCTTCCCTACCACCTTCAGATAGGCAGTAGAGATAGCACTAGTTGCTGAGGATACTCGAGGTAGGAAAGAGTCACGGGATTGGTCTCAGAACTGAAACTCTTCCCAGCAGAAACCCCCTTGGAAAGGGAATCAGAACTATACAGCAGGGTCCTTTAAGGGCCAGCAGTCTCAGTAGCCAAAACCTTAGCAGCAGCAGTAGCAGAAACCTTCTCAAGGTTATTAGGGCTCCAAGCCCAAGTAGTGGAAGTCACAAGGTCCTAGGAAAGATCAGAAGGTATAGGCCCCTCAGTCATAGTCAGTGAAGACTCAGTAGTCTTCTAGGGGTGGATACAGTGGATCTAGTAGGTCAGGAGGCCTACAATAGTCTAGGTCATAGGGTGCACAATCTTATACTCATGGACTATGCTACACTTGTGGTGGCATGGGACATATAGCTAGGGAGTGTCCATAGGGACAAGCATCCAGTGGTCAGAGCAGGGCTTTTTTAGAGCTGACAGTTGGTGACATTGGTAGATCCCATAGAATTTTTGCAGCGGTTGACAACCGCTAGGCTGAGCATCAGGCCACAATTATCAAGGCTACATGTATTATACAGGGTCGTATGGTTGTAGTTTTATTTGATTTTGGGGCTATTGACTCTTTTATATCTCCATTTGAGGTGGAACATTGCGGGCTAGTGGCAGTTAGATAGGATGTTAGTTGGGAAGTAGAGTTAGCCTCAGGAGCCAGAGTGTCAGTTAGTTCCATGGTGTCGAGTTGTCAGATGCAGATTGGAGACATGTCCACTAGGATTGATTTATGCATTACCCCTCTAGGCTCTTATGATGTTGTTCTTGGCATGGATTGGCTTTATGCCCATAGCACTAAGATGGATTGTCGATAGAAGAGGGTGGAATGTGTGGATGATGATGGTATCTCTAGGGAGATCTTCAAAGTGAAGAGGCCAGTGTCCCTTCATATGATTTCTACTATGCAGCTTAGACAGTGCATGAAAAAGGGTTGTCAATTGTTTGCTATCACTATTAGTGATAGAGAGGAAGATTCAGAGAGGGAGCCATCACTTGATGATTTTCCAATCCTTTAGGAGTTTGCAGATGTGTTTCCTTCAGAGCTTCCTGGTATGCCTCCACCTCGAGCAGTGGATATTCACATAGACCTAGTGCTAGGAGCCGAGCCAGTTTCAAGAGCACCATACAGGATGACTACTCATGAGCTTAGTGAGCTAAAGACTCAACTAGAGGAACTCTTAGAAAATGGGCAAATTTGACCTAGTGTGTCACCTTGGGGTGCACCAGTGATCTTCGTCAAGAAGAAGGATGGATCACTTAGGTTGTGTATTGATTATCGACAATTGAACAAGGTGACCATCAAGAACCGATATCCTCTTCCCATAATTGATGATCTTTTTGATCAGTTGCAGGGTGCCCAAGTATTTTCAAAGATTGATCTGAAGTCAGGTTACCATCAGTTGAGGATTGTGGATAGTGATATCCCTAAGACAGCTTTTCATACTAGGTATGGTCACTACGAGTTCATCGTGGTACCATTTGGCCTCACAAATGCTCCAGCTATATTCATGAGCCTCATGAATGGAGTATTCCATACCTTTTTGGATAAGTTTGTGGTTTTCTTTCTTGATGACATTCTGATTTATTCTCATGATGAGAGAGAACATGAAGAGCACCTGAGATAGGTATTGCAAAAGCTGAGAGAGAATCAATTTTTTGGAAGCTTGTCAAAGTGTGTATTCTTCAGACTTGAGATACATTATTTGGGTCATGTCATATTAGGTGATGGAGTCTCAGTAGACCCATCAAAGATTAGGGCCATCATGGATTGGCCAACACCCACCAGTGTTACTGAAGTGAGGAGCTTTATGGGGCTAGCAGGATATTATCGACATTTCATTTCAGGATTCTCTCAATTGGCACACCCCATCACATCTCTTCAAAAAAAGGGGAAGAAGTACAAGTGGACAAAAAAGTGTGATAGAGCTTTTCAAGAGCTCAAGAGAGCCCTCATGAGTGCACTAATTCTTGCAGTACCAGATCCTGTTGCAAATTTTGTGGTGTGCACCGATGCATCTTTAGATGGATTAGGGGCAGTCCTTATGCAGGAAGGATGACCTATTTCCTTTGATTCTAGGAAGTTGAAGACTCATGAACTTAATTATCCTACTCATGACCTAGAACTAGTGGTAGTAGTTCATGCATTGGTGAGATGGTGAAATTTCCTTCTGGGTCATAGATTTGAGCTTCATTCTAATCACCAGAGCTTGCAATACATATTTTTTCAGCCAAACCTTAATGCTAGGAAAAGAAGGTGGATGGAGTTTCTACGTGAGTATGATTTTGATGTACATTACATCAAGGGAAAGGAGAATGTGGTTGCAGATGCCTTAAGTAGAAGGCGTCATGAGCTTTCATCTGTGACTACTTGCACTGACTTGAGAGAGCGGATCTTACAACACTTACCAATTGATGAGCTTTATGCAAAAGTTAGTTAGTTAGTACAGTCTTAGAGACCCTTGGAAGGGAAATTTTTAGAGTATTCCTTGGAGTTCAATGGACTTTTGTGTCATAGGGGATGTATGTATGTACCTTCCATTGGGGGTTTGCGCGAGCTCATTGTACTTGAGGCTCATAGATCACCTTATGCAGTGCACCCCAGTGTTAAGAAGTTACATGCAAATTTAAGGTAGTTGTATCATTGGCCAGGCATGAGAGTGCAGATTGCTAGCATAGTTGCAAGATGCCTCGAGTGCCAGAGGGTGAAGGTGGAGCATCATCATCCTAGTGGGCTTCTCCAACTGCATGAGATAGTAGTGTGGAAATGGGACACTATATCTATGGATTTCATTGTTGGTCTTCCTATGTCATCTCATCACCATGATGCCATTTTGGTGATAGTTGACACATTGACCAAGGTTGCCCATTTCTCACCCATGCATACTACATTCACAGCATGAGACATAGCTCAGGTGTTCTTGCGGGACATTTTTAGACTTCATGGTGTTCCCCATAAGATCATCTCTAATAGAGACTCATTGTTCACTTCATTTTGGAGAGAGTTGTAGTCAGCTTTGGGCACTAGGCTCAATTTTAGTACAATGTACCATCCTCAAACTGATGGCCAGACTGAGCGAGTAAATCAAGTTTTGGAGGACATGCTACTTATGTATGTGATGGACCATCAGGTCAAATGGGAGGAATACCTACATCTTGTCAAGTTTTCCTATAACAATGGGCACCATTCTTCCATAGGTATTCTGCCTTATGAGGCCTTGTATGGAAGACCATGCAGGACACCCTTGAGTTGGGACAAGATCGAGGATCGAGTATCTATTGGTCCCCAGTTAGTAAAGGACATGGAGATGCAAATGACCCTGATTAGACAGTGCTTGAGAGAGGCACAGGATAAGCAGAAGAAGTATGCTGATGCGAAGAGGACAGATCGAGAGTATCAGGTTGGTGATAGAGTGTTCTTGAGGGTGTGACCACACAAGAGTCCGATTCGATTCAAAAAGGGCTCTAAGTTGGCACCCTATTTTGTTTGGCCATTTGAGATCCTAGAGAGGATAGGACCTGTTGCATACCATTTAGCTTTGCCACCTAGCCTGTCATGGATCCACAATGTGTTTCATATTTTTGTACTTAGAGGATGCATTTATGATGAGTCTCATATTATAGATTGGGATGCTTTACAGGTGGAGTTGGATGGATAGCTAGCACTGGAGCCTATCTGCATTATTTCCCGACAGACCCTAACACTTTGAGGCTGAGAGCTAGACCAGGTTAGGGTCCAGTGGGATTATTATGATGAGGTCACAACTTCATGGGAGGATACAACACAGATGTGATCTCAGTACCAATACCTTTTTGATGAACTCTAGGAGGAAGTTCATGTCTAATGGGGGAGGATGTGAGGCTTTTCCCGACCAGTTGTAGCATAGTGATACATTACTATTATTTTGATATTCACAACTTGAGATGTCGAGACATTATCTGATGCTTAGAACATACTTTATTATTTCATGTTGTGTGATGTTACTTTCAGATATATTTGATGATTGTCATTAATGTTTCATGTATATGTGTGTTGATGAAATCAGTAATGTAGGATTGAGACTTTGATTTAAGAGATTTTAAATGGTTAAGAATTAAGCAGGATGAAGAAACCCTTATTGATGTATGTTTCAATTTATGTAGATTTCTGATAGGTATACATATATGTACATGTGATTTTATGGGACTACTGATGTGTGCAATGAGTGTGTAGATATTTTAGCCGAGGAACCCTATGGAGGAACATAACTGATCTCTATGTGCTAATTTTTGAAAATTTGTTGTTCGTGATTCACGTATTGTATTGTGAGATGTATGTATGAATCTTTCTATGTTTAGTGAATGTTAGTGTTCGTAATTATGTTCTGTTAGTGTCGCTTGACACTCGCAAATTATTTATGTTCTTTAGTGTGCTATTTAGGGTTAGTTGTTTAACCTTTGGACCCAAGTTGGTTTAGTTGGTGTTAGTTGTTATTGGGTTCTTAATCAAGGTTAGTCTTCCCTTAATCTGGATTAGTGCTTAATCTGAATGTTAGAGTAATTAGATGGTCCTATTTTATTCCTAGATTTTGTTTGGCTCTAAACCTTTTTCCTAAGGCTTAAAACATAAAATTATTATACCCAAAGGGTATGGGTATGGGTTAGGGGTCTTTTCCAAACCCTAAGCCCCTTTTATTGACTTTTGAGGCTACTCAAAAAGTCTTATTCTTCCTTTGTGCAAAAATTGCAAATGGTTATCTTGAGTCACCTCACCTCACCTCCACTTAGTGTTTAACCATAGTGTGGGTTGAGTTAGGAGTTTCTAAAATTGCTAGTGGGTGGAAGTAGTTATTGCTCCTTTTGGGTGGTTGAGTTGGAGGCTTATTTAGAGGCCCTTCTTGGACTTGTGGAGGTTGTTACCCAATCTCTACATTTAGAGAGGATTTTTTTGAAGATTTAAGGAAGGAAGTGGAAACTCTACTCAAATTTGTTCATTGCCATTACCTCTTTGTGAAGGTAGGAGATTCTCATCTCCCTTATTCAGTTTTTATGTTTGTTTCATGCTTATGCTACCTTGTTGTCAAGTGAATGTTTGTATGATTGTGGGTATGTTGGGAAGATTTAAAAACCATGTTATTTTGGATGTTTTCCTTTCATGTTTATGTTTGCAATTTTGCAATTTTTCTTGCATGGGTGTTTTGGTATTACTCACCCTTGGAGAGGGTAGAAGTGACCAATTTTGGGAAAGGTCTATTTAGTTGGACTCCAACCAGTGTAGAGTCTCTTCTCAGGATGAGAAGAGGGAGAGAGGGTAGGGTGTTATGGGCCTCTACCCGTCAGCACAAACCTCGTATAAGTATGGCATGTTTAAATGGAAGAATGGAAGTTCTTGGTTAATAGCCCCGATTGGGTATCTGATTTGGTGTTGTGCTTGACTTCTCCTATTGGAAGAATCCACCTTTCCCCAGTTTTGATTCATTGTGGATCTTATTGTGAAAATCTTGTATGAATATGCATGTTTGAATTGTTCTTGGTCATATTTTTGGTCACCTGATTAGATTCTGTTCCCTCCATGGTTCTAGAAATGTGTTGCAGAAAACATTATAAACCCCTTGATGAGGGTCATGAAGAAAATTCAATTAAATTGTTGAAATTTGGGATTGATATCCTATTGTAAATTGTATTTTAAACTTTGTTGTAAATGGAAACGAAGCTTGGTTTTCTTCCTGGTTCTTTTTTGGCTAAGCCTTTGAATCAGGTTTGCCAATAAAATTAATGTTTTGAGTATAATTGGTCATCATGTGACTTAATCGTGATTTAAATTTAGATGGATGAATCTCAAAATTAGGATGAAATTGATGATGTTCAATTTGGTAAAATTTCAAGGTTTTCCTTTATGTTGAAAATGAAAATTCTGATCAAGGATGTAGATTCAGGTTGTATGGTTATTTGAATCAAACAATTCTTGCATTATTGATTTTAAACGGATAATCCATACTCTTGGTATATTAAGTTGTAATAAGTCTTTATAGATTTTCTTTAAAAAGGACAATTTATTTTTCCTGTTGATTATTAAGCAACAAAAAAACTTACACTTAAAAAAAAAAAAGATTAGACAAAAAAAATATATTTTACATTGCCTTGGAAATTCTATACTTAGAAAAATTTCAAAAAAAAAAAAAAACACTCCCAGGAGCAAAATTGCTCACTGGAAATTGTATGGGAGGCCTTTCTAATTTGAAAGGGAGCAACAGAGAATATTCTTCTAAATATCCTTTTCATTTAAATTTTGTGATAAAACAAAATCAAGTTAAGGCATAATATACATGATAAAAATTTAAAAGAAATTCAAAAAATATATATATTATAACATCTCATCCTAATTATCTCCTCACCTGTAAAACTTTATGAGTTTATTGCTTGCCATTGGCCTTGGACGTCAGTTTAGAATGGATTTAAAATGATAGTTTGTCCTATCATAAATCAAAGTTGTCTTGATGGGAGGGTGACATCACCCTACCACCCTATCCCATCCCCATCTTCCTCCATATCTAGCGGCCAGTTTGGGAAGGTATAACATTTATGATGATGGGTGAGTTTGTTATTTGTCATCACCTTTTAATTCCTTTTTCCTTGTCTCTGCTCATGTGCCACGGCTTGGGATGTGTTTTCCTCCATCTTGGGCTATGTGGGAAGGAGTGTGATTGCTGACATGTCAGTGACATGACATTGATTGATGACTTTGTTTTAAGTTTTGAGTTGTAGTAAAGTTTGCATAAGGATATCTACTTTTAAACTTCATCTCCTCCATGATATCAGCGTACCCTTTTTGTTGTAAAGGCTTGGATTGCGTGGGGCCTAGGGAGAGGTGTTGGGGGTCAAATCGACTTGACTAGTGGCCAAGTGGGATGGTTAGGTTAGGGTAGAGTAGAGTGTAGGTTAGTAATAGTTAGGTTAGATTATGATGTTAGTTAGTTTGTTTGATAAGATTTATTATTAATATTTTTATTTAGTTACTTGTTTTAGTAGTTAGTTTTATTTAGTTTAAATTGTAAATTGTTAAGTTATTTGTTTAAATTATATATATATATATATATATATATATATATATATATTTCTTTTGTAATATTAGTTCAATTTCATGGTTTAATTAGATAGTTTTAATTTTATTTAAATTGTAAAGTTAAGTTCTATTTAAAGATTAGACACTCATTTTGTATATGGTTAGATCAAATTTAGATTTCGTTAGTTAGTTTAATTAGTTAGTTCTTAGTAAATTTTTTTTTTTTTTAAAGAGGGGTAAACGCTTTGACCTGGAGCTATGAACCAGTGAGGCCACAAACGGGGGACCTCATCCCCATGAGATTTGAACCTTGATGGCAAGGATAACAACACAACAACTTAACCATCACAACATGCCACTATTGGCTGATAGTTGTTAGTAAATTAAATTTATGACTAGTTTATAATTCACATTAATAACCTTTAATTTAAATTTGGGATTAATGTTTTTATTTATTTATTAGAATTGTTTTAGTTCATTCTAAGTAGATAAAGTATGAAAGGTTAATTGGCTATTTGATATCGGATTAAACTCAGGCTTATGGATTTGGATTTTACAATTAATCTAAACCCAATTTCATTTAGATTGTTATTAAAATAATTTTCACATGATTGTTTAAGCAATGTAATAGCGAATCAAATAAACATTGATTTTAATCTAATAATGGAGAACTTCAAAATCCTGACGATGCATTCCTCCACAAGAGTTTTAAACTAAAGATGATGTAGAGAACCTTTACTTAAACTGTAATCAATCATTTCAAAACTTAGAGCAATTTAATTATTACTATTATAAAAAAAAAATATTTGTGTATTTTTGCCCTCATAGTTTGGGCATGACAGGAATCGAACCACCATCCTCCTACTTATAAAGTAGGTGCTCTTCCATTGAGCTAGTACCCTTTAAAGAATAATGCAAAAAATGATAAATTTGTCTTCCCAACATTAGATCTACCATGATCATGGTCACTATAACATGATATACTCTTTTTAAAGAACACAATTTTTAGTTATTGTGAAAAAAATAATCTAGATCTTTATCAATAATAATTCAAAAAATTTAAATTCTTTTGTTCAAGCATTTTAAAATTATATTTCATGTCAATTACACTTCTCTAAATTATTGTAGTGATAAACTCTTAAAAATATAATTTGGAGCACTTTGGCCACACATAAGTATTGTTTCTTGTGCTAACTTCTCAGAAAAAAGATAAAAATGATTATGCAATTTATGTGAAGAAAATATACCTTTGCATTAAATACAAACATCAAACCCCATTAAATATCACATCTATTAAAAACTATGAAATACAATCAATTGAAATACTCACTTTTTAACATATGGAGGTGCCAAAGGATCAAATATTTCCTCTTCCTTATGCTCAAGTGGGTGCTAAAAGTATTCATTACACCTAATGTTGACATTTATTGAAGCTTAGTCTACAAACAACATAAAAATAGGAATTTGATAAAAATAAGGCACATGATTTTTTTTTAATATCAATTATCTATAATTAAGTTATTCCTAGAAATAGTGAAAGTGGTGCCAATTCATAAATGTAACAAAGAACTAAATAATATGTTTATGATAAATTGCTTTAAAAACCTATAAAAAAAGGAAATAATGGACGAGTAAAGTCTAGTAGGCAATGGCTATACTTCACCTATTGATAACCCTAATTATGGGATAAGCCTTAGAACCATACATTGATAGATCCTAAGATGGTTGATCATAACCATAAACTTCGTATCCTTGACCATAATGTAATGTCTCCTTTTCAGAGCTATATTTGAATGATAATAGAGCCTAAATACAAAGTTAAACAAAAATCAAATTAAATATAATCATAATCATAATAGTAATCATGTTAGTCAAATAAATAATAATACACTATGAAATATTATTATGAAAAAATTATTATAATAAAGAAAGAAAATATTGTTAATAATATTACATAATATAATTTATTATTACAAATATGATTAAGAAGTAACATATAACATAATATTATGAATCATCTATTTTAAGATGATGAATAGAATTAAGATTAAATATTAAATTATGATTATAATCTTATCTCAAGTCAATATTTTAATATTAAAGATATAATAAAAAATATAATTAATATAAAAAATATAACATATCATTATAAATAAAATAATAAAAAAACATCAAATATGATAAAGCTACATGTACTTAGTCACGACACTTCAAAGGGATGTGTGTGTGTGTGTGTGTGTGTGTGTGTGTGTGTGTGTGTGTGAGAGAGAGAGAGAGAGAGAGAGAGAGAGAGAGAGAGAGAGAGAGAGAGAGAGGTAGCTTATATTGCTATCATAATTGGGCACTTCCCAACAGTTATTTGCATCCATAAAAAATAACAACAGTTATTGGATCCAAAATCTAACTATTTTAGGGGAAAAATACTAAGGGTTTTAGATAATGATAATCAACAGTCCAAAGATTCAATGTTTGTTCTCTGATTGAAAAATGGATAATTAGTTGAATTATTCAATGAGAGCCTTTTTATAGTGATTTTTTTAGTATAGAACTGCACAAATAATCATCAATGCCTTAATTCAAAGATCATCACTCCATTTCATGGAGGCTTATAGCTTTCTAATTTTTTATTTTGAGGATGAAAGTCCCTTGTCTGATTTGAACATTCAAATGAACATAGTGCTGTTAAAAGGAACTTTGCAACTTGTTTACACATGTTCACTCTAGTTTCAAAATAATTGCAAATATCTTCAGAGCATTCTCGCCTTGGCCTGAAGGTTTTTTTGTGTATCTATATACAACAATCTCAAAGTTTTTGAACTTCAGATCGATAAAACAAAAATTCCACAACCCCTGTCATTCAAACTTTTTAATTGAATTGTTATCATGGTTTTTTAATACTTGTTCTATATCTATATATGTCTATATCATAACTCATTAGAACACATTCATTTCCTACTACAATTTTTATCAATACCTTATATAATATCCCAGACATTAATTGTAGACAATGGTCACAATAATGACCTTATATGACACTAAAATAGTTACTTAAATAGGTCATTCTTTTTACCTAGATTCTGCAACTATAGAGATAGAGAGTCAGAACTCTTTATGCACTCATTACCTTCCAAAACTACTACAACTATTACTTAGCACAAGAAATGGCTCTCCATCTTAGCAAATTTTTAAAAAAAATTGATGTGCCTACCATTTAATGAATCACCCAGCTGGAAGAATATTGAAAGTGTTCCTTTCAGCCAGTGCATATACAAATTCTTGTTCATGATCTAAAGTGTATGCTAAAAAAAAGAGAGCTAGACATGTCAGTATACATGACACTCACACATATAATCAATGCATACTACTGCATAGCTCCATTTAGATTCAAGAGTTAATGGCTAACTCCACAAAGTTTTAAATTGATGAAAACAAGTAGGCACATAAGCACCTAGCTCATATCAAGCTCACTAAAGTAGGCACACAGGTAGGATGACCAACCAAGCAGCTAAAACATGTCTAGCACCTAAAGGAGTTGAACCACCTCAACTAAAACCTCTAATGTTTACACAGTCTTGATCACCATCCTTTTGACATCAATGATGAAAACATTCAACAAGTTGAATTTGCATACCATGCTAAAATGTGAGGGGCATCTTAAAATGTGCAGCAATGCAAATCTCTGGGTAGTTTACTATTTTTTAGTTGATAGTTTACAAAATTTGTCAAGGACATGGTAAACACGATACAATGTGTGCTTCTAAGGTTAAGAAAAGGCCTTGTCTATTTGAACTATGAAATGTCTACTACATCTAGGTTCTGTAGGTTGTGCATGATAGAGGGTGTGTTGCATTTTGTATTGGATTGCAATGTCTTGCATTTCTCATTTGCAGCTTGATTGTACTCTGATTGAGAAATTGATAATTGGTTGAATTATTCAATGATAGCCTTTTTATAGTGATTTTTTCAGTATAGAAGTGCATAAATACTCATCAATTCCTTAATTTAGAGATCACCACTCCATTTCATGGAGGCTTAGCTTTCTTATTTTTTATTTATAGGATGAAAGTCCCTTGTCTAATTTGAACATTCAAATGAACATATTTTTGTTAAAAGGAACTTTGCATCTTGCTTACACATGTTTACTTTGGTTTTGAAATAATTGTAAACATCTTCAAACCATTCACGCCTTGGCCTAAAGGTTTTTTTGTGTATCTATATATGGCAATCTCAAAGTTTTTGAACTTCTAATTGATAAAAAAAAAATTCCATGACCCATGTCATTCAACCTTTTTAATTGAACCATTATCATGGTTTTTAAACACTTTTTCCATCTCTATATATTTCTATATCATAACTTGTCAAAACACATTCATTTCCTGCTGTAATTTTTATCAGTACCTTTTATAATACCCTAGACATTACTTGTAGACAATGCTCACAATAACACCTTATACAAAACTACAATAGTTACTTAAAGAGGTTGTGTGTTTTTTACATAGATTCTACAAATACAAAGAAAGAGACCCAGAACTCTTTATGCACTCATTACCTTCCAAAACTACTACAACTATTACTTAGCACAAGAAATGGCTCTCCATCTCAGAAAAAAATGTTTTTTAAATTGACGAACCTGTCATTTAATGAATCACCCAACTGGAAGAATATTGAAAGTGTTCCTTTTAGCCAGTGCATATGCAAACACTCATTCATGATCTAAAGTGTATGCTAAAAAATAAACTGCTAGACATGTCAATACACATGACACTAACACATACAATCAATGCATAATACTACATAAATCCATTTAGATTCAAGAGTCAATGGCTAACTCAGCAAAGTTTTAAATTGGTGAAGAAAAGTAGGCACATAAGCACCTAGCTCATATCAAGCTCACCAAAGTAGGGATACAGGTAGCCTGACCAACCAAGCAGCTAAAATAGGCCTAGCACCTCAAGCAACTGAAGCACCTCAACTAAAACCTTTAATGTTTACACAATCTTGATCACTATCCTTTTGACATCAATGATGAAAACATTCAACAAGGAGAATCTGCATACCGCGCTAAAATGTGAGGGGCATCTTAAAATGTACGGTGATGCAAATCTCTTGGTTGTTTACTATTTTTGAGTTGATAGTTTACAAAATCTGTCAAGGACATGATAAACACAATACAATGTGTGCTTCTAAGGTTAAGCAAAGGCCTTGTCTATTTGAATAATGAAATGTCTACTAAATCTAGGTTCTGTGGTTTGTGCATGATAGAGGGTGTGTTGCATTTTGTATTGGATTACAATGTCTTGCATTTCTCATTTGTAGCTTGTTTGTACTCTGATTGAAAAGTGGATAATAAGTTGAATTATTCAATGATAGCCTTTTTATAGTTATTTTTTTAGTATAGAATGGCACAAATACCCATCAATGCCTTAATTTAGAGATCACCACTCCATTTCACAGAGGCTTATAGCTTTTTAATTTTTAATTTATAGGATGAAAGTCCCTTGTCTGATTTGAGTCAAAGCCATAGTGTAAGTGTTTAAGGCACTGCATTCTTAGGCATTTATCTAATTTAATATTCTATTTTTTTCTTATTTATATGTTCTTATGTGAAGCCTCCAAATGTCTTGTTTGGGAATATATTAATTCTTCCTTGCAACAACTATATTATAGTTGTCCCTATGGTGCATCTTATTTTATATTGACTGAGAAAAACTTAAAAATATGAATTATGATAGAGTTATTCATTGATGCTTTGAATAGACATCATTGAATCATTTCCAAAAGGATGGTTATAGCTGTAGTTTTCTTCTTTGTGGGATGGAAATCCTTTTCCAATGTTTCCATTATCTAAGATGCTAAGTCTTTAAAAGCCTATTATTTCATCTAACATTTTACTAAATCTTGTTTTACTAATTTTTATGCGAAGACTCCAAATTTTTTTGTTTGAGAAAGTATTATTTCTCCCTTGTAGCTGCTATTTTTGTGGTGTCTTCTATGACTATTTTATTTTTCATTGAGTGAAATAATCAATAATGTTAATTACGATAAAAGTGGTGCACTTGCTATTATCTATTTCTATGTTGTTTCCATGATCACTTTACCTTTTTAGGATTGTGTTTTTTTCTTGGGTATGAATTTACTTTCATATTACTGCTTCTTTATTTGTCTTTGAATTTCTCATGATAAGCCTTTTTCACAGGGCATAACCTTGATAATCACAGTTCTTCAAATAGCACAGTTACCAAATATCAAGATATTAGTTTCATACAACTTTATAAAATTTACATTACTGACTTTATCTTTGGAATTTATTACTTATGAACTATTGCTAATATGCATTTTGTAGGTAGTAGATGTTCTGTTAAGTTGTGCCTTCCTTTATGATATATTTATTGTTTGGGGCTAAAAATAGGAGGTATTTAACTAAAATATAATTAATTTAGATGTTGGTATTGCATTTTTAGTTTTTTGTGCTGAATATTATTATTTCTAAGATATGTACCATGCTATGAATGAATAAAATAAATCACATCAATTATTTTTCAAGCATTTACATTGGTACTAGCAAAAGCATTGTGTCAAAGTTATGCAAGAGTTACTAATCCAATGAAAGATCTAGACATTAAACGTAAGTTTTTAAATATTTTTACAAAATCACAAACATAAGTAACCAAATACAAGAGAAGATGAGCAAAAAGACTCCACATCAAAAAACATAGGTGGACAAAATAGAGTCCATAGCAGAGTATTTGAATGGAGAGGTTGCCTTACCCCATGAGGAGCATATGGTAGAGCCCTAGGATGTGCAACTACCTTTTCTCAGTTTGTATATTAAGGAAAAGATAAAATAACAACCCTGGGGTCAAGTTGAGATGTTTCAATTGATGTTGGTCCAGATGGATTGTGGTTGGATGTCCAAACAAAGCCTTTGGAGATGAGTGGAAAAGATGGTTTTAGTCAACTTGACTTGAGAGAGATCCCATTATAGAGACAACCACTCTCAAGGAGCACAGTGAACACATTTTCTCTAAACAATGCAATCGGCCCTTAAGCACTTGACATGCAAGTGTGTTGGCATCTCAGTATAATGAGGATCCATATTGGGATGAATTTTGTTTTACTACAATGCTTCTCTAACTTCATCTAAGAAGTTATGCATTGAGGAAGTTGTTTTTGAAAGGATTAATGATGATAAACAAGATTCTAAAAAAATGTTGCATGGTGCTGATTTTGAGCAAGGGCCTGGTGACCTTGTTGAATTGGATCCTTAACTTACTGGTGATGATTATAAGAAAGAGACAGAGGAGATTTGGGACAACCATGGAGACACTGTTGTAAGTTATCAAACTAATTGTAATTTCAAAATGCATCATAATGGAAGTTCATTATCCTTGCATGAACAAGATTGGAAGAACCAATTTGTGGTGTTGTTAATAACCCATTCTTTGGTATGGGTGTTCATATGACACACAAAAATTCACTTTTTGAGCTAGATTATGGAACATCTCTTGGTTGTAGCATCACACTTAGTGAAAACAACAGGGCATGGGATCTTGGAGAAGGTTCAAGACTTGAGTTTGAGTTTGTAGTGTGGTTTTTAGCTTAGTTTTGATCAAGGTTCACATTATAAGATGTTTGGTTACCCTCTTGGGAGACCACATATTTGAAATGTGGGAATGAAGATTACAATTGGAGTGAGATGATAGAGAATGCATCATCATTCCTACCTTGGATATGCAATTTGATGATTCAATTGAAGGTTATTTCCTTGTTGGTGGGCATAATCGTAGAAATCAACATTTTTCTTTAAAGAACCTACCAAAAGCGAAGCCTAGTAAAGCTGAGGTGGGTTCTATTTTTATACTATTTCATTGAAAGTCTTCCCTGTTTTGTCTGAGTCTGATCTTTGACAACCTATGTATCCTCCCAGTGGATTAAGGTAGGGCAATATATACCCTTTACATAGCTCTTAAGTTACAGAACCTATTGAAGGACTTCCAAATCTTTAATCTTCTAAATGCCTACTTAGTGTTGATTCTTCTTTATGGAATTGTCCATTAACATCTTTAGATCATCCACCTAGTTTTGAGTCTTGACATTGCTTTTGAAACTTTTTTTTTTTCCCTACAGTTTATCCACTTAAAAATATTGTATATAAGCAGCTTCAGGTAAATTTGATTAACCTTCTGGCTGTACATTGTAAATATCTAATGAAAGTTTTCTCAAAAATTTGAAATGGCATGCAATATCCAAATTTTATAATTTCATGATGTACCACAATCCTGACCTTGAAGTTGAGAAAAAAGTAGAGCTAGAGCTTTCAAATGTTCTAGGGGAAGCCAGAGCCTCAAGTGTTACTCAACTGTCACCATCCTGGAGTTAGATGGGACATCCATGGTTAAGTGGTCTAAATAACTTGTTGAGATATTTAGATCTTTTTTCATTGAACATTCATTTCGTCAAAGTAAAGGAAGGAATACATTTCCAGTTGAGCAATAAACAACTAAAAACTGCCTCTAATAAGCCTACTTTCAAAGCCTTAAGTGATAAAATATAGACTAAGTAACAAACCTGATGGGTGTCTTCATCAATTTAAAAAACCTTCATAAGACTGCTATCAATCTAGTCTTGCTTCTTCTCAAGGGTTAGTCCCTCCATAAAATTCTCATTGATATGAATATCAGGCTCAGATAGAAAAAGTAATTGTTGTAGCTATTGTAGCTAGAGACCATTTGGCATGGTCCTTACCAATACATGTCCTAGCTATGGCTCAAAGCTTGAACTCTTGATCATGTCAAAGTATAACAATGATTATTCCCCCTGTACAAAAATTAGCAATAACACACACTCATTTGACCCCCATTATAGAGTAAAAATAAAGAAGAGAAGACTAACCCCAAATAACCTATATCCCTTACCCTGAAATGAAATAAAAATAAAAACCAAGAACATTTTGCATACCTCTATTCAGTCAAATCATAGTTACTAGAAGAGAAATTAGCTTCATCAATGGGAATGACTCGATCATTAGAGAAGACAAAGTCCAAGATAATAAAATTGATGGTTTGGTCACAATCGCATTTGGTGTCAAGGTAGAATTCAATAAAGCATTTCTCACACTGCACATCACCATCAAACTAGTCATAGTCATGCAAAATGCTCATCTTAATTGTGCACTTGGAAGTGAGCAGGATGAGGCCCAACCTATACACGATGAACTCACCATTGAGCACTAACTAATTGTTCTCAATTTCCACAAGATCTATGGATGTCATCGGCACCTCTATTATCATCTCTCATTGTAGGGCATTCACAATGTTCACATCTGTGTTTCACAGCTTGATCTTCAAATGGTTTTTTTTCACCTCATAGATTTATTATGTCATCTCCATCTTCCTTGCCTCCGCCTAACCTAAGCTTGCAGCTCCTTTGTTATGCTTCCTATTGATCTAAAATATCTTGAAACTAAGATTTACATTTCTAGTTGATCTTATAGTTTATGTGAAACTAAATATCAATGTTTATCAAACTCATGTCTTCCTTTTAGGAAGGATTTTTAAAAAAATGGATAAATGATTTTGGGAAGGGTATTTTTGTTTTGTGACTGAGTGGCTTAATTTCTATGTGATAGTTACTATTAGGGTATTGACCTTGGTTGATTGTTGTCTACAATTTCAATGATGAGTTTTACATGTCTATTTAGAAGGGAACCCAATATTTTTTTATTTTATTTGTCATATGTGACCTATTTGTAAGGATGATAGGATAGGTTAATGGGTTGGGTGCATAATGTAACGAAAACTATAAATATTGTCAAAAAAACTATGAATGTTGCTTTTTAGCTTTGATAAATTTTATTGCAATTACAAAATAACAATTAATTGATTTCAAATATTAATGTAACTTATAGTTTTGGTAATTATAATATAAGTTTTGATTAGATTGTTCTAAGAATTGTAAAGTTTTCATTATTTTCTTGCAAGTATATAGACATAATCTAATTGACAGAGAAAAATCATTAGCATGATTTGTTAATTTATTGTGAATTATCTTTTCTTTACACTTGGTTTGAAGTTATTTGGCAAAGTTTATAGTGAGATCTAGAGGTTTTGGTGAAAATTGTTATAAAAGCCTCCATACCATAGGGTTTAAGAACCAATTCTTGGAAACCTAATTCCAATATGGGATTTGGCTCAAATTGTGTATAATGTTATGCTATGGGGTCTACTATAAGTTCCCATCCAATCCTAGTTTTTGAGCTGGTGAAGTCCTAGGCTTGGCATGACCATGTGAGAAGCTAAGAAGATGATACATTCATGTTGCAAAGAGATCAAATAGGGGTATAATTTTGTATTGTAGGTGGATTTAGTATCCTTAGACATGTGTAGAGATGTACCAATAAGATAATCAATAAGAGAAGATGACTTGTGAAGCGTTCCTTCATAAATTAGACTTAATTTCCTATTAGGCATAATTTAGGCATTGTAAGGTTGACTAAGTCAAAGGCCAAACTCATATCGCATTATGCAATATTTCTTGGAAGATCAAAAAGGGTATTTAAAATAGCCTTTTGTTGGGGCTTTTCTTCAAGAATATTGGGAGTTATAGTCATAAAAGTCAACTAGGCAAGCTAATTGATGCTAGGTCTCCTACTAGGTTCTATACGCCAAATGGTCTAGTTGATTTCTTAGGTTGGATTCTAATGGTGGAATTGAATTAAACAAGAAGAATTATGAATGAAAACACATCTACAACTCATGTCTACAAGGTATGGTGAAAATATATTGTATTACTATGGTTAGATGTAAGGATAAGTTCTAAGTGAAGATGAATTTGATGTGAGAAGTTCTATATTTGATAAAATAGGATTGTCTAAAGATAAATGGGACATAAGGGTGTGGTCCAATACAAGTCCTTGTGACTAAGGGTCTCTTGAGGAAGACTTGGGAGTGAAGTGAAAAAGTATTATTTTGTAGGAGGTTTTATAAGGAATTTACCTTGCATGACATAACCCTTTGCATCAAGAAATAACCATAATCTTAATTGCATCCTAACCTTGTTAAAAGATACTTTAAAAATCATAATTTTAATCCCAATCATAATAAATTAATTTAATCCTAATGTAAAAACTAACTCTAGCCTTAAATTAAATCATACACTATTATAATTTTATTTAGAATGAAAACCTTAATTCTAACCCACAATAACATTGATACTAAGCTAATTATCTAATAAATTCTTAATTTATTTAATTATAATACCAAATTTTATAAATAAAATATTTAACTATATAATTTTTTTATCTTCTAATTATTTTTTAATATAAGTTTCATAATTTTAAAAATTTGTTATATTTGTTGTTAATTAGAGTGATGTATTTTTCAACATAGAATAAAGATATTATCATTCCTAATACTTTAAGTATTATTCAATTTTTTTAAAGATCTTTTATTAATTACAATAATAAATAAAATAAATTGTAAATATAAAAATTAAAAATTAAATATTAATCATAAAAAAAAAACTATTGATGATTTTTACTTCAAACTTAATATCTTTGTTAATTTCATGTTGCCCTCATTTTTTTTTGAGTGAGTTATAAAATATTAATATCAATTTTTTATTATTAACATTTTAGATTAAAAGAATATTTATTTACTATTCAAAATGAACTTCATTCTCAATTGAAATTTATTACTAGAAATAAAAATTTAACTACAATTTTCCATGAATACATAAGTTGATATAGTAATTCAACATGAAATAGATATCAAAATTCCTATTCATTTAACTATTATTCAAATATTCTTTAATGAAACATTAAGATACAATGTATATCAATCATGAAAATATTTTAAAAAAAATTCAAATTATCACTTTAAATATGAAATACTTTAAATAAATAGTTTGAGTTTTCTAAGACTTTAAAAATATTTTATTAAATGAAATTCTAATTTTAATTTTTTTAAAAAAATGTATAAATTAGTAAAACAAAACAAATATTAACCATTTATACAATATTAAAAATATTTATGATTTTTAATTTAAATTTAATATTTATTTTTATTTCACCAATTGTTAGCTTTAGATTTTACCTTTAAATTTTAAAATTTTATAGTGATGAGCCAATGTTTGGATTATTCAAACACTTTTTGGTCCAATCCAGCCATTTCTTATGACAAGGTGATTATTCTAGACAACTTTCTCCCATCTATTAGTCTTATTGGCTAACTTAAGATTTATATTTATTGATGAACTTTTATATATACATAAAGATAAAATTATAATTTTCATTATGGTGTTGTAATCATTATGTACCAATTGATGTATTATAAATCAATTGGTAAATATTAACTCTACCATACAAAATAGAAAGGGTATTTTTGTACTTTGAAGGGGACTTAGCATGTAACTATATTTTTTGAGACACCTTGGAGGATATTTATGAAAATGAAAATTAATTATTATTTGTTGAATACACTTAATTAAGGGAAAGGATTTTTTTCTTTTTTTTTTGTGATAGTTGAGAGGAATCACAAATCATTTTTGACATGGTTTGTCATTAGTTGGCATCCTTTTGAGTTCATCATCAATTGGCATCTTTTTGAGTTTATCATCATTTGATATGTTTTTTTATTTTACCATTAGTTGGTCTCTTTTTTAGTTGATTACTTAGTGTAATAGGTACTTTTTATATGCACCAAACAACCTAGATGGCTAAATGGTCTACTTAGGTAGATCTCTCACGAGGGGGCTTAAGCTCTATGCATTTTGATCAAATTCAAAAGAAAAAAGAAAGTATGAGTAATAGTCATTTACAGTTGTAAATTACAAAAACTAAATAGCATTCATTAGAATGTATTAATATGATATAAATCTATGGATCATCTATTTAGTCATTTTTTTGGGTGACTAATTATTAGTGACCAATTATTTAATCATTTATTTAGTCACTTATCTCTTTCTAACCTTGTGATTTTACCTGATGACCAAATTAGTCATTTATTTAGTCACTTATACTTATACATTATAAAACATTACTAGAGTATGATCACTTTTAGTTATGTGACTAAATTTTTTGGTCTTGTGACTAAAAGTGTTAGTCACATAGTCATTTATTTGCCAAAATTCTACTAGTGATTACATCCATTTTTTGGAATTATCAAACTCTGAATATTTGACAGTATAGCTCTAATTATTACTTCTTCTCTCAAGCTCTATCTACAAGTTAGTTAGATACCTGATCTTGAAAAAATGTGTTGAGCTATTAATAAGGTCAAGTGATAATTGGTTTGCACTTGCCTTCAGATAAATATCAATCTTTGATAGTTTGTCTTTGATTTCCTTGGTAAAAATTGTGGTATCAATTTAATTTTATAAAAAAGGAAACAACATTATTAATAGTTCTTTCAAAAGAAATAAGAATAGTGGACGATTCCACTTGGTCTATGGAAATATTTTAAGCCACATTTTTAAAAACCTTACTTTCAAATTTTATCTTTGCCCTCTACAGTAGTTTCTCTTGACCATTTAAATCTTCATTGAACTTGTGGACTACGTCAATAAATTGGTCCAAGATAGAGGTTTTTTCATCGATTTAGATACTTAGTGCATTAAGAAATATACCTTTGATGTCTTCCAACACTTGACTTATTTTCTTCTTCTCTTCTCTAAACTTCTATTATTTGGCTCTTTTCTTCCAAAGTTCTTTGAGTGTGTCTATTTGATTAGTAGTAAGATTGGAGAGATCTTAATATGGAATCAATATGTCTTCATCTAGATCAATTTCATTATTAGATATTTCTATTTCTTTTCCCTTATCCTTTGGAATAGGTGAAGGAATAATTTCCTTACCTTTACTCATATCTTCATTGCTTGGTTGAGGCTTGACTTCAACTGTCATTGCACTTACTATGGAATCACTTGCAATAGTAACAATATGATTGATTGGAGAAACAACAACTATTGTAGAAGTACTTACAATGCCTTCCTATAACTTGCTCTGACTTGATCCTAAGACAAGTGGAGCCTGTAACTTGGTAGATGAAGTGGTGATAATAGTACTCATCTCTGTACTTGGTAAGAAAGATCCAACAACCAATTAAGTGCTTGGTTGAACTATATTTAACCCAATAGTCTAAGACTCATATGCAACCTTCTTTGAGCTTGATGTCACTAAGTATTTTTGTAGAGAGTTAGGGAGGGAGGCCATTACCTCTACTCTAATCTTTTCTAGATCTAAATCTTCAATGTTTTGAATTTTAGGTAGATCCTCACTCACTGTTTGATCTTCCCTATCCTCTTCATCATCATTCACATCATCTATTTGTACTACTTCCTCAATGGCCTTTAAAACATTCAATCCATAAATTTTTTCCATGCATTTGTATTGGATTGCACAAAAAATTCAATATCATTTAATAGAATTAAGAATGTATTGAACTTAGGAGTTAATTTTTATTCATGGATTTTCAATGCCACCTTCACTTCTTTGTTTGATAGGTTTGGTAGTAGCTTCCTCAAGGTTTATTCACATATATCCTTGGTAGTCATTACTGCATTATCCCAATGATGTGATATGACCTTAAGTAGAATATCAAGAAATTGTCCTCTTAATTCACCTGGAGAGTATTTCCATTTTCCATCTTTTCTACTAAGGCTTCTTCTATCTACATTCGATCTTCTTTATTTCTTATCTCATATTTAAGATATTTGAAATTTTCCATACCTCCACCTTCTTTGAGTCTATTTAGTCTTTCTTCAAAGGTTGGAGTTGACTTTTTGAATGATATATGTTTCTCTTCTTCATCATCTTCTTATTCATCTTCAAACCTGAGCTTCTTTCTTGATTTGGTGGGTTTTTTGGTGGCAAAAGAAGGTGTTGACCTTGTAACTCTCCTTGATGTAGATTTTTCCTTTTTCTTAGGTGGTTCTTCTTTAGTTTCTTCTTCTTCTTAATGTTTCTCTACTTCTTCTTCCTCTACAATGTCATCACCCTTACCTTCTATGAGTAGAAGAGGGGAAATAGATTTAATATTTTCCTTCTCAATCTTTTCTACCTTCTTCCTTCCTCTCTTTAGAATTTGAGGAATCTTTATTTCAAGTGAAATCCTAGTTTTAGCTTATTCATAGGTTCCAAAAAAAGGTGCTTTCAAGTCCACACGTTCATTGACAAGAGCCTCAATGATGTCCTTAATATCATCAATATTTACCTCATAGGAAGAGGTCTTACCCATGAAACTCTAGGTCTAACTGCCTGAATATGTACCTTATCAAAGTTTACAAGGAAATATATGTCTTGTTCATAGTCTTCTACTAGTTTCTTAGGAATTTTGAATCTACTTTGTATCCTTTCCTTGAAAGTTTCAAAGTATGCATCCATGATGACTTCAAAGTTGTATCCCATTTCAATTATGTACTCATTAAGTTGATACACAATAGGTCTATCCTTCTTCCATACTACATTACCCTTTGTAGGAAAAAAATTATGAACGTAAAAGAATAAATAGACTAAAAGTGAACCAAACTTACATGGGTTTGTCTTTGATGCCCAAATGCTTTCCATGTTTTTTCTCAACTGGTTTAGCTACAACTTGGCAAGGTCAAAAGAAAGATTGTTCTTGACCACCTTGTAAGACAATTACATAGCTTCAATGGAACATTGTTTGGTCGAGTTGAATTATATATCTTATGTGCAATCACATGAATACCAAAATTAATTTCCATGTTAGTGACACCATTTAGTTTCATTCATTTTCCATCCCACTTAGAAAGATTCTTCTTTGCCAACTCAACCCGACCTAGGGTTTTAGCTGTCTTGGATTAATCAAGCATGGGAAATCTAGTAACCTTGTGAATCATTTCCTTCATGATCTTGATGTGTTGGTTGAGAAAAAATTGCATATTGTCAACATGACACAAGATGAACCTAATCCATTTGATTTGAAAATTCTTTGGCATATGCAAAATATGGGTTAAGCACTTCACTTCTAGGTGTTTATGCTCGAATTTGAGGTTTTTGTCCACACACAATGCCTCATATGCTTGATTTAGCTCTAGTGTTCCCAATTCTTGAAGTGAATAGTGATAAAAAGATTTGATGTCATGAATTTATAGTACCTTCAATGGAATTTTTGAGTGCACACTGACAGGGTCCAATTCCTCTGCAATAGTAGGAAAAAGCTTGAACTTTAGGGCTTCACACATAGCATTCCTTACTAACATCTCAGATCCCTTATTAACCTTGCTACTAGATGAGGATGCCATAATGCTTGATGATGGAAGAATAATCTTTGAAAAATTCTCTTTGAATTTCTTGGTAGCTCAAGGTTTCTCCACTCTGTACGCTCTTGAATTCATGGTGAAGAATGAAAATGTTTGATTCTTCCTTTTATTCAAATTTTTTCTTTAAGTTTCCATAAATGCACCATAAAACAGTGGTGTAGGAGCACCCTGACCATCTCCCATGTAATTTTGTGTCATAAGTAACATTTTTTTGAGTTATGTTAGATTAGGGTAATAGTCATTTCATTTCATGTTATTAAGTGTTCAATTGAGGTCATGTTGACCAAAGTTCATATTTTAAGCAATGTGGGTCAAAGTGAGTCAAAATTGGAAAAATTCCATACAAGGCCATAAATGGAGTATTATGTAGTATTGAAAGGTCATAATAAGCTTTTGGACCTATTTAGCATGTCTAGAAAGCATGTGAAAGCACAAAATGCAAATATGTGTAAAAAATGTAAAATTGTAAAAAAAGTTGCTCTCAATTTTTTTTTGCAAAAATGACAAGTTTTGGAAGATGGAAAATCATCCATCTTGGATGACCTCTTAGAGGAGGTGAAAGGTCATTTTATTATAAAAACAATACATTGTGATAGAGAGGAGAGATATGAAGAAGAAAAGTGTAGATTATGATGTATAATTTTGTATAATACAAGTTTGTTTTTGGTTTGTGAAAACTTGCTTATGCATTGGTATTAGAGTGTTGTCTTGGCATCTTCTCCTTGAATTCATGGTTGTGATGATTTTTAAGCTTCCTTATATATGATAATGAAGTTGAGTATCAATACTAATGCTGTATGTATGCCTAACATCACTAGTTATTATAATAATGATCTGTATTCATAGTTTGAACAATAAACTACATGCATCCTCGAGTTAACTAATCATGATAACTACATATTGTCATTATATAAAGATTGGGGAAGACTTTAAGGTTCTCGTGGTTGGTTTAGATTGTCATCTTATAAATCTAACACCCTATATTTTTTTTTTGTAATGGAGCTTCCCAAGAAAAAAGAATTACCTGTTGTTGTAAGGGAAATACCAAGAATATGCAATTAAGGATGTGGTAGAGGTGTGTGTATTATCTTCATGTATGTTGGAAGGTTTCTTTGAGTCATTGGATTTTGAAGAACCATTTGGAAGAGAAGAAAAGGTGGAATATTGGAGTTTGGAAACCAATCATGGTATTCAACAATGAAACCCTCACTATGACAAGGGCTTGAAATATCTACCATCTTCTCAAGGACTAGGAGCCCGAAAGTGAAAAGTTGGAGAGGTCTTGGTTAGGAAATGGTGAATTCAATTTTATTTGGTAGGGTTATTTGAGACTGCTAATATTTATAGCTTGAGTGTGCTCTTTAGGCTTATTAGCCTAGATTAGGGCCTACAGGTTATATGTCTTATTGAATAGTTGGGAATCTATAATTTTGGAATTTAGCCAAACTCAATAATGGGTTTTTGAATCTACCTTTAGTTTTGGTAGATTTTTGAAAGAGCTTATTTTCTTTCTTTAAATCCCAAGGTAGGGCTACAAGGAACAACCCTCATTATGTCTATTTTTGAGAATTAGTGTTTTAAGCCCACTAAGGTATGAGCATATTGAATGGTTGAAATCACTTTATTGGCAATGAATTAATCCTTTTGGAAGTGACATAGGAAAAGAAGGAATTACTAGGGCCCAAGGCACACCTAGCTATCCAAACCACCTTGCAAGAGTTAACACAACACAAACACAACACCAAAGAGAGAGAACAAGATATCTTTTATTAACTCATCAAATATTCACCATACATGCTCAGCTATAAGGCCTTATGGGTTATGGCCAATTACAAATACATTCACATTCAAAGATCCAACTGCAAATTTGCACTTTCAGTTCTGCTCTCTAATCTTCTTCCAAAAAGCTTCTCCAAAACTTCTTCCCCAAAAATTACTTAACTCTAAGCCTAAAATCTCTATTTATACTTTCCAAAATGGCTTATAGAACATTCTAGAACATTCTAGAACATTACATAATAGAAAGGCCAACACAAGATCCTATAATTAAATTCATAATCAAAATTAAATACGTAGGTTAGCTTCGAGACAACTTGGCACACATTAGATAACTCAACACCCACCAAGAAACTGGCACTTAGCATCAACTAGAAACTAGCACTCGGCATCAAATGGAAACTAGCACTCAGCATCAACTGGAAATTGGCACTTAGCATCAACTGGAAACTGGCACTCAACATCACTCGACATCAACTAGAAACTGGCACTTGGCATCAACTAGAAATTGGCAACTCAGCATCAACTGGGTAACTTGGCACATGAAGAAACACTTGGCATACACTAAGTAACTCGGCACATGAAGAAACACTCAGTATACACTGAGTAACTCAGCACATGAAGAATCACTCGACATACACTGGGTAACTTAGCACATGAAGGAATGCTACAATAACTCAGCACATGAAGAGTGCTATAGTAACTCGGCACCAACTTTAGGATGAACAAAATGACTAGGATAACAAGGCAACCCAAGATGCTCCTACATTGGGAAGCAATTTGTGGCATGTTGTTGTGAAAGATCTTGGAGGGTGTAAGGTAGTGGAGGTTTTGTGAGGTGTAGAGGATAGTTGTTTGGGTATTGTGGAGATTGAGGTAGAGATTCATGAAATAGGTGAGTGTGGCATGAAGAATAAGCCAATCATCTAGTGTTTATCCTTAGAAGAGCCCTAAGGGACTGATGGTAATATGTTGAATAGGTTTTGAAGAAGCCTAATTAAAGATTTTGGTAATAAAAACATGTATCACCACCTCCTCCTTGCATCATATTTGGTATCAGAGTAGGATTACATCATATTGGAGAGAATAGTTGTGCTAGTTGTAGAAGTTTGATAGAAGTGGGAAAGATTTTGTTATAGTTTATTGTTGAAGTGGTATTTGTTTTGTGTTTGACAAGAACCAAGGATGACACCACAATAGGAATAAGTATGGAAGGCATGGGTATGTTACAATGATACCTTAAGAAGGCAAAGTGAAGACAAAAAGAGAAAGAGTTCAGACAGAGAGAAGAGGAGGAAAAAATGTTAGAGGAGATTAGAAGTTTGAAGGAGGCACTAGAAAAGAATGAAGAAAGAGGAAGGATACTAGAGCTATTAATGATGCAATAGGTAGAAGTTGAGAAGAAATTTGACAGTCAAGAGGATAAACAAATTGAGGAATCAATTAAGATAGAGGATTTGACAGATGGAGAAGGAAGGGTCACTAAGTTAAACCAATTGATAGAGCCAAAGGAAGAATAAGTGTCAAAAATAGAGGTGAGTAAAGGTGAAGAGGAAATATAAGAAGAGTGGAAACATGATGTAGAAATGAAGTCCCTATAGCATGAAGGAAAAATGAGGTAGATAGTCAGCAATATGACTAAAAATGTTGATGATAGTAGTAAAGAGGAAGATCATTTGAAGATTGGATTAGTAAAAGAGGTAGAAAAGATATCAATTTATGAAGAAGATAGGGGCATATCCCTTGGAGAGGATAATTTTTTTTGGTTATTGGCAAGCAAGATTGGAATCAGACAAGAGGCAATCAAAATAATGAAGTTATGAAAAGAGTAAAGTTGCTAGAGAAACCATCATTTTTGGAAAATGGCATGATGAGTAATTAATATATTTTATTTATGTCACCAAGAGTAAAGATGTTGGTTTTCAACCAAAATTTTCTTCTCGATCACTAAAAGTCCACATTTCCAAGGGACTTGGAAATCTTTCAAGTCTAGCAGTATGATATAGGAGCATCCACCCAACTCTATACTATTTTATTAATGATATGTCAATATAATTTTCCCTATTTGTCTCATTGAAATTGCAACCAAAATATTATAAAATTTGGAGTTGTATGAAAGGAAGCCGATGGGTCCACAATGTAATTGATAGTCAAAGATGAATGTGAATGATATTGAATAGTTGGAAAGTATTTGCAACCACCCAAGGGAATTATAAAATGGGCCAGAATATAATCAAATAAATATAGAGGGAAAATTAAGGGGAATGAAATTGGATTAATATGGTATCCCTCTAGCTATCCCCTATAGGAAAAGATAGTTCAGAGAATCTTTATTCAAAGAAAGTTTTTGAAATAAGAAATACTTGGTTTACTAGGTTGGTGAAATCATTCACTCCATTATCATTTTGATTTAGGGTCCATTTGGTTCCTAGAAGATGATAGGAATTGGCTTTTTCAAAATTTAAATTTGAATTTTTTTACATTTGTTTCAAAATTGACAAAATGGAATTAGCATACTAGACTTCCAATTTTGCCTCAAAACTAGGTTTTCCAACTCCCTACTAGCAAGTAGGAATTGAAAATCAAAACTTGGTTATGTTTTTTAAGGAGTGTAAAATCAATAAATTGAACTAATTTTTAAAATTTGCCTTCAAATCCAAGCTTACACATAAAAATGTGTCTTCACACATATCTTCTGAGTGAAACAAATAGTTAAAGTAAAATTCCACAAAGAATGAAGATTTGAAAAACCTTGATTTGGCTAAACCAAGGTTTGTAGAAATCCCAATTTTTTAAATTCCACAAACCAAATGCACCCTTAGCTAATAAGATACATGAAACAGATTGATTTGTGGGCTTTTCATTTTTTATTTTATCATTAATTTATTTGGAATCTCTATTGGACAAATCAGATTATTATTTCATTCAAGGATGAGCTAGAAACTAATTTGAGTGTTCTTACTCAATGCAATATTAATTTACACTTTCAAAGAATAGTACTTGGGAGTAAATTTGAAATAGATTTATGTCTTAAAGAAATCAGTCCCTATTATTTAGAGTTTGAATTATGAATTCCAAGTAACCAATTCAAGAACTAGTGGAACAAGATCTGAAATTTCCTTTCATTATGGAAATCCTAACCATTATGATATCACTTCTCTACTTTCATTATGAAAATCAAATTTTTAATAGGTGTTTCAGTTTGTGACCCTATAAGGGAATGACTACAAAAAAAAGTGTAAATGGGAATGTTAGATTACATTCAAATGAGAAATACTTGGTTGATGAAATTGTGGATAAATAAGATTTTCAATGTGTTTGAGTAAAGTATGAAATCTGATTTTAATATGTGTTTAGTTGAATTCATTGAATTGGTTTCTTTAGTGTAGATTTGGATTTGCAAAAATTGATTTTAAGAGGCTTATAGTGTCTATTGTAATCAATATCTTATTCACACCATATAGAATATGAATTTCAAATTTATTTGGTTGAGTATTGGGCATTTTTTGAAGTATAATAATCTAATGTTTTTGGGAGAGATTTTATATTGTTCAAGGTTAGACATTCATTGGATGTGGTCATATTTTGATATGATCAAGAGCTTGTGACAAGGAAAAGATTACATAAATGATAAAATATAAGTTTAATATGGAAGAATATGAGAATATGTGGAATATTTCCTTCATTCTATCAAATTGATGACAATAAAATATTGTGGAAAGATTTAGAATTAATATTTTTTTAGATACACTACATCAAATTGGTGAGGTTTAGAATTTAATTGCATCAAACAGACAACTCGATGACAACCTATTTAACTTGATAGATATGAGATGCTCAACTAATACCTTTAGTCTTCAACCTTGTAAGCACAAGCTTGATTAGTTCTCCAAACTTGGTATATTCCATCTACATCCAAGCTTGATTAGAGATATCTATTTACTGATCTCAAATAGGTCATGTAACCTGACATTTTCTTAAAAAGGTTTAAGTTCATTCAAATAGACATTAAACTTAGTGATCCCAATGCATCTAAAATGCTGATTTAGATCTTATTTATTTCTTGATTGGAGCTGATATAAGATGTTTCTTTTGAATCATAGTTCCAGTGATCTCCATGGATAATCAGCTTGAAGTGGTTGAATCACCCAACTCATTGACTTGGGTGTTAATGCTTTCATGACTTTGACTTGTATTCTCTAGAGATTTATTTAACCATTGCTACCTCATTTGATTTTTGATATTGTCAGCCTTAGCTTTCTTTTCATCTTCAACTATAGCTTAGTTCATACAGTTCTTAGCTAGATGACCAAATTCTTTACATACAAAAAATCTATTTGTAGGGTCTCTCTTCCTCATGTGAGTTCTTATGCAATTTTCTCCAATGTGTCCATGCTCACCACACAAGTGACATCAGTTACATGTTTTATAATCCTAACCAAAGATAGATTTCACAATTTGTTTTGCTAGATTCCATTTCTTAGTTTTGCATTCAAAAGATTTGTGCCCTTGATTGTTGCCTTTAAAACATTTTCCTCCAAAATTGGTTTTCTCTATGCATTCTTTTTCTCTATGTTCTTGCTTGTTATAACTATAACATTTTCTATTGAATTTTGATTTACCATTTCTCCAACACTTGTTTTATGTATGCCTTATCTTTCCACAATGATTACATGTAGGCTTTTTGTTCTTCTAAGCTCCTTGCTATGATGATTCACCTTCATTTGTATAGCCTAATCCAACTTTTCCTTTTTGTCTAAATTGAGTTTTCTTGTTCAATTTATTCATTCTTTCTGAGATTTCATCTTGCTTTCATTAGTTTTCCTTTCTATGTTGAGATCATTCTACAATCTTACATTATCTATCCTCAATTTGATAAGCTCTTGATTTGCACAATTGAGTTGATTTATCAAATCTTCTTACTGAAGAGGTGATTAATTTTATTATCCTTTTCTTCTATTTTTTCAGTTAGCAATATTTTCTCTTATTTTTCCATGTCTTTTTCTTCCATATTTTCACACATGCTGACTGCTTGAATTTCTTGTTCTCTTTTCATTTTTCTAAGTTCTTCATGTAGAGTGAGATTTTTTTCAAGTAGGTCTTTAATTGTTGCATCAACTTCTTTTGAACTTCTATCTTTGCAAATATCTTCAATTCTTTCTTCTATGTAAACCTTGTCATTCATTTGTACTACTAGTTCTTTCCTTCTTTACAAGGATTTAGAGAGTTTCTCCTTCAGTTTTGTGAATTGTTTCATGGCCATATGTAGATCCAAAATTTCATTTTCAATAAATTTCTCTATTATGTACACTTCCATTGTCTTTGATCTTTTCTCAAGCTACTAAAATTTTGATATGAGAACCTTGCTCTGATACCAATTATTAGAAACATAGAGTAGGCTAGGTGATTGAGAGGGGGGAGGGGGTGAATTGGGAACCAATAAAATGTTTACTTCAATTCAACATTTAATCCCTTATAAACTAATTTAATCTAATTGCATGCATGAGATACTGAAAGCAAGAAAACATTCATAAAACTTGGCACAATGTTTGCTAACCTAAAAACCTTCCAAATAGAAAGTAAAACTGGGGTGGGGATGATACCAAGAAGATTTAGCACTGTAGTATAAAGTTGGCTTGTTAAGGCTTACAACTGATCACTTTAGCGATCTACATTGTTAGGAGCAATAAGGGTTGTTAGGTCCGCCTTGTAAAAGGATTTATACAATACAATGAAGTATGTAATTAGTTAAGAGATTTTGCATAAGACTCTTAAGTCAACCTTGTTAGAGAATTTGAGTAATGCACATGTTAGGATGAACTAGTAGTTGATTTCTACTATGAAACTCAATTTGCTAAATGAGATTCCTTTAATGTAGAATGATCACCTCAATATGATGTATGGGACTCTCCTATTCCTCTTATACTACTTGTAGCCTTTAATCAATCTTCATCTTCATATTTGTCCACTCTCTTTATTATTCTCTCTTCTCTCATTTGGATTTGATAAGATATCTCACATTTATACCAATATAAATAATTATCTTCTACAGTTGGTTGCAATACCATATTGAACAATATTCATCTAGTCGACTTAGTGTAGACACTCAAGTTTAGAAGACCACTCGGGTGATATACTAATACATGACAACATAGTGGACTTGACAATCTTTAGTACTCATTTGATACTGGTGCTTAGTCCACATTGATTACTTATGAGTTGATGTGGAACTCAATTAACAATGATGACTTGACAAGCATTAAAGATCTTAGTTGACACTACAACAACTTAGTTACTATTGTAGTTCAATTAACACTACTTTCTTCTCTTCTTGGTGTACATTCCATGACTAGCTCAATTTGCATTATCTACAAGGTTTACTCTATGGTTCTCAGTGGCAATGCAACCAACCAAATGATTAAGTGTTTTGGCACTAATTGACAACTAGTCTAGCCATAAGGTCAATAGGAAGACCCATCATCAATCATTAAAAAGCTTCCTAGAGAACTTCTAAGAGCTTCAAGGCATGAATAAAACCAGTAATGTAGAGGAAGATTAGAAAGCCACACCCATAGAGGAAACACGTCAAACATTTTTGTAGTAGGAGAAAAATTAAGGTGCCATGGTTTTAGAATTAAGGGGTACATTTTCTCCCAGCTCCAAATGTTGTCACAAATAATTTTTCTTCTATCATATGTAAGTTCAAAAACTACAATAAAGAACCCTCCTACACATGGGTAAATCTAGACATAGCTTTCCAAAAGAGGTTCTCATTTTTATAATTGTTGGAAATCTGATTGAAAAGATCATTGTGAGAAGAAGATTGAAGATCAAAGAGGGAGATTATTTTTAAAATAATATTTTCAATCATTTTTTTGTCATTGATGTCAAACTTGCTATTTGTAGGAATGAAATTTTCTTATAAGATTCAAGTACTATCACTTAGTTGATTAATAAATAGGATTTAATCAACAAGATGTAACAAGAGCACCTAAGGGAAAGGTTGAGTTATGATATTGTAATGAAGTACAAAGATGAGTTAAGACAATGGTTAAATGATTTATTGATAAAATACTTGAAGATATAGAGTTTGGCCACACTTAGAAACATTGGAGGAATAAGTTGTAACAAGGTTGATTGCAAAGCTTAAACTAAGTTCATTAGTGGGTGCTGAGCAAGCTAGTTGAGGTTGAAAAAAATTTTAGTTGGAGCCGAGAAAATGACAAATCTAGTGTGTACCGAGTAAGGATAGGGTGCCAAGTGAAGTTCAAGCACCAAGAAAAGTAATAGGTGCCAAGCATAAAAAAATCTTAGTAGGTGCTAAGTGAACTTTAGGTGCCAAGCATTAGTAAAATGTAGTTGATGTTGAGTAACATAGTATGTGCTGAGCATTAGTATTTCAATAGTGCCGAGCTGCTACATTATTTGAAATGACAAAGATTTTTCAAATCTAAGATAACAAAGTTGTTACCTTGAATTTTGTGAACCAATTAGAGGATAAGGATGATGAGCTACTGGCACAAAATTTTATGTAAACCATTTTTGAGAAAATTCAAAAGGATTATCCAAGAAATTTCTAGAGGAAACATAATATGGGTTAGATTCAATGAATCCTACCTAATTCATATGAATTGAAATTAAAGAAGGAAAGAATCAAGTGGGAAAAGAAACTCCAAGACTTCTATTTAAGGAGTCATAGACAAGGAAACAAGAGCTACTGATGTGCCAAATTGCAAAGTGGTTAGAAGGGTGTCAAGGAGAAGACATCTAGGAGAAGGAAGAATAGAGCACAGAGGCTCTACTTTGACAAGTGGTCAGAAAGAGATGGCTGCACTGGTACACTAAGCATGGAGATTCAAGGAGACAAAGCTTGAAAGGAGGGCAAGTTGTAAGAACTGCAAGAGATTGAAAGCCAGACAAGGTTATGAGTTGAAGAGTGATATGAAATCTGCAAGTTGAGTTGTATTATGTGATCAAGTCAAAACCCCTTATTGTTACTCTCTAGCAATTGTATCAATTAGGGTAAAGGAAAATCCTATGGACTTAGGTTGGTTTAATAGCCATTTGTAAATCCTTTAATAGGGTGGCATTCCAAGTGAATGTTCTAAAGTCCTCTAACCAGGCCTACTTCTAATAGGGTGGTTAAATCCTTTAACTAGGTCACATTTAATAGTGTGTTGTAGCCTTTAACAAAGCAGGCCTTTCATAGGGCATCACTTAAGAAGAGTGAGAATGGAATAGCATGTTACTAGTGGTTTTTCCCAAATTGGGTTTCCATGTAAATCACTATCTCATTTTTTGATTCTTTATGTGTTATGCTTGCATGTTGATTTATAGTAACTTGCTAATTAGGAAAGTTAAAGCTTGGATGAATGAATGGTTGAATGGGCTCTCTACACTTAGTCAAAAAGTTTTGAATTGGACATTTGGACCTTGAATAATTGATTCACGCGAACCCCCCCCCCCCCCCCCTCTCAATTATTCTAAAGCATTTCTAACAATAATATCCATTTATGGAGCTCTCTAAGACTTGACCAAAGGCCTTGGAAGTGCCCTATTGAACATAAATTACAAAAATCTTCAAGATTGTAATTTACCTTCTCTTCCATTTCATCTACTATCTCCACCATTATAGAACTTGTCTTTTGAGATCTAATTAAATCTCCCACAACCCATTGATTCATTTATTCTATCTTTGATGCCCTAGTATGTTGGTGACCATTTACCTCACCATCTAGCTCCACCATTTTAACCTCCATTGAGTCTTTATTGTTGTCAATCTACAGTTTAGATCCTATAGTACTCCATGCTTTCTCCATGTGTAGATCTCTGATAGGGGCATCCTTGGCTTCCTTTCCCCCATCAAAAGGAGGCAATTCATATTCACTTTATCACCTACAACCATTTTTCACTAGCTACACTCACCCACAAAGTGCTGGGAGAGGGGCATGAACTCTATAAACCCATTACTGGGTCATAGGTGGCTGCCATTACCTCCTTCATGAGATATCCTATTAGACACATTACCAAAAACTCCACTCACCTTTTTATGGTCATTCTTCCCTCTGTATAGATCTTCAATACCCAATTGCTTATGCTGGCCCACACTACAGGAATGACACAAAAATCAATAACTCTAGGTGCAAGCTTGGAAGAAATGAGAGAGCTTGCTCCATCACAATTTTTTGATGGAAATAAAATATATTATCATTTAATCCTTTGTCTTTTTATGTCTTTAACATAGGGAAGATGCTATCTTTTTAAATAATGTATTATCATTTTTCTAAAAATACAAGTAGCTCTTGAAATTGAATAATTATATTCAAGTGGAGAACATGATGGTAGAGATAAAACTTACAAGAGTGAAGCCAAATGATATCAAGAAATTCTTATTTATTATTATTATTATTTAGAGTATCAATTACATTAAGGGAATAAGTGATACACTTCACTTATTTAGGAGTGACAATTATTTACAATCTAGACTAGGATGACACAATAGGGGATTCCTTCCTTGTGTATTATTAATGAGTGATATATATATGGATAAAAAAGTGAGTAGGGATGGATATCCATGACTATTACCTAGTAGGGGGTGAATTTGATGGGGTAGATGGGAGTTTTGTTGTGATAGAAGAGGCTAAAATGACAGTTAACATCTGGAATAAAGTTGATATTATGGTTGAAGAGGGAAAAAATGTAGGAGTAGATGGGGTTTCTAGGCCTTCTAGGAATTCCCTAGTTGGAGGAGACATGCATAATGAAATTGTTAATTTAAACCCTATGTTGTCAATGGTTGCCACCCCATCATATCTCTTAAAGGGCCACCCACTCTCCATAATGAGTAGGGGTGGATTTGAATGTCTCTCTCTTTCAAGTACAATAATGATAGAGTTAATTTTCATGTTGAACAAGTTCCTATATTGAAGACCATCTTCATGCACCACCAGATATACTACTTCACACCCACAAAAAGCCACCTCATAAAGATTAACACAATGCAACTCATAACACCATTATTTCTTAACTAGGGAGATCGTAGCCAATGAAAAACTTTGGTGGGGTTACTATCTACAAAATGATCCAATGATCAAAATGCACAATATACTACTTTCCATCTACAATGAGCCACATCAAAAATCTTAACATCCACCTCCATAGGGTTTCTACCTGAACAAGAAGTAGGAAAAAAGAAATAGAGAAGGTTGGAACTCAACCTGTTGGAAATGATTGAAAAGATCATGAATGAAGAATAATGGAACTACTAAAGAATTTTTTCAATCATTTTTTTGTCATTGATGTCAAACTTGCTACTTGCAGGAATGACAATTGCTTAAGTGATCCAAATACTATCAAATGGTTGATTGAAAAGGAGGAGGCAATCAATAAGATGTAACTAGAGCACCTAGAGAAAGGTTAAAGTTATGATGTTATAATGAATTATAAGGATCAAATAAGCCATTGATGAAATAGTGTATTGATGACATATACTAAGACAAAGGGAATGGCCACATTCAGATACACTCAAAATGTAAGGTTTAACTAAGTAATTTGTAAAGCCTAACTAAGTTCATTTGAGAGAGCCGAGCAAGCTAGTGAGAGCCAAGAAAATTCTTAGTTGAAGTTGAGCAAGTTCAACTTTAGTGTGTCCTAAGCAATCCTTCAGGTGCCAAGTAACATAGAATTGTTCAGGTGCCAAGTAACACATAATTGTTTAGGTGCCGAGTAATACAGAATTGTTCAGGTGCCAAGCATCAGAAAAAGGTAATGGATGCCAAGCAAATTTCTTTAGGTGCCAAGCATTAGCAAATGTAGAAGAAGTCGAGTAACATAGAAGGTGTCAAGCATCAAAAAATGCAGGAGAAGATGAGTAACATAGAAGGAGCTGAGCATTAGTAAACTAATGATGCCGAGTTGCTGCATTATTTGTTAAGTCAAAAGATTTTTTAGATTAGTAACAATAAGTTTGTTACATTGAATTTTGTGAATAAGTTGGATGATAAGGATGATGAGTAGATGTCACAAAATTTTATGTAAACCATGCAAACCAATTCAAGGTGAATGCTAATGGACTTATCATGAAGTTTTTGGAAGAAACAATTTGGAGGGAAAATAATATCATTTTCTTAGATCAATTCAAATTGATGAGCGGGAAATGTAGAACAGAACTTCTTTATAAGGAGTCATAGGTCAAAGATCAAAGAAGTGAGAAGAGAGGGAGTTTGTCATAAGTGTGGTCATGTGAGAGAAGCCAAGAGGAGGCTAGTGTGAAGAATCAAGAAGAGGACACAGTGGGGAGTAAGTATAGAGCATCAAGACTCTGAGTTGATCAAGTGACCATAGAGTGCATTGGCATAACAAGTGGAAGAACTCAAGGAGATAGATCTTGAAGGGTGGACAAGCTGTTAGCACTGCAAGGAAGAAAAGCCAAGAAAAGAAAAGAACTGAAGAGTGATATGAAATTTGCAAGGTTAGAGTTGCAATCTTTATCAGGTCAAAACCCTTCTAATACTCTCTTACCATTGTATTAGATATTGAAATCCTATATTGCTAGGTTAGCTTAACAGCTAGGTGGATAAGCCTCAGGAAAAGGATTGAAGATCCCTAGGAGAAGGATAGGAGATCCCCAAGATAAGGATAAGAGATCCTCAAGAGGAGGATAGAAAATCCTTGCAGAGGGATAAAAGATTCTTTTGAGAAGGTGATTGTAAATCCCATGGACTTGGGTGGGCCTAATAGCTCTATGTAAATCCATTAATAGGGTGGCATTCTAAGTTGAATGTTCTTAAGTCCTCTAACAGGGTACACTCCTAACAGGGTGTAGAAATCCTTTAACAGGGTCATACTTAACAGCGTGTAAAGCCTTTAACAGGGTAGGCCTTTAACTGGGTAAACCATCAAAAGTGGTTGAAATCAATTACACAGTTATTTTGTGGGTGTCATCCCCACCCTATTTTTACCTTCTTATTCTTGGAGGGTTTCTGGGTCACCAAAATCATTTTTGTTATGGTGTGATGCATGTTTACTTTTCATGATTGTTTAATTTTTAATTGCATGCATGATAATTTCAATTATATGCCATTAAGGATTTGAAAAAAAGTTTGGATTGGACATTATTGGACCTTGGATAATTGATTCACCCCCCCTCTTAGTTATTCTAAAAGAATTCTAACAATTGCTATCAGAGCGCACTGCTGATTTGTTTCAAGGTACTAGTAGCAGGAAGATCAAGATGTCTAAGAGAGAAGTTCCCAAGCTAAACAAAGACAACTTTGTTGCATGGAAAAGTCTGATGAAGTTGCCCATGTAGACCCTATAGGACCCCTCACTACAAATGACATGAGCAAGCACAAGGAGCACAATCAAGAGATGTTCGATATTGCTTTAGCACTAAGCTATGCCGAGTATGATGACATCAAAGAATGTGGTACTGCACAACAGATGTGGGAAACATTATCAAGAATCTATGGAGGAGATGATAATGTCAAGAGAGACAAAAGAGAGAGCCTAAGAGGAAATTTTGATGACATGAAAATGGAAGAAGCCTAGGAGGATAGTTAGCAGAAGAAACAATATGTAGCAAATACTTGAGAACTTTGCTTCCTATCTATGCTATAAGAGTATTAGCCATCCAAGAGCTAAGGTGTGTACCAGGAAAGACATTATCATTTGCAAGAATAATTGGAAGACTCACTGCCTTTGAGCTATCCAACTTTGACAACTACAAGCCAAAAAACCTTGAATCCACATTCAAAGCCAAGATGACAATAAAAGATAATGAGGAGGTGCAAACAAAGAAAAAGAGTGGAAAAGGAAAGTATGTATCCAGTGAAAGAAGCACTGATGAAGATGATGTAGACCAATTAGAGGCATTACTAACAAGAAGATTTCATAGAGGAAGAGGAAAATTCAAAGGTAAGTTGCCAATCATTTGTTTCAATTGTAATGAAGTTGGTCACATATGCAGCCGGATGCACACAAAAGAAAAATTACAAGGATGGAGGCAACTTCAAGAACAAGAAAAAGGACAACAAGGACTATAGAGGTAAAGGAAAAAGATGCTACATTGTTGAAGAATACTCTAACAAGAATGATGATGAAGTAGTCTATGTGTCTATGAAAGATGAATCAGATGAAGATGAACCAACTACCTTGGTAACCTGCATGAACAAGAATAAAAAATGGATCATAGATAGTGGATACTCTCATCACATGACTAGAGATAAAAGTAAGTTCATTTCCTTTACTCAATATGAAGGAAATAGTGTTAGATTTGGTAAAAATGTACCATGTTAGATCAAAGGGAAAGGTAGTATCAAGCTTACTAAAAAGATATCATGTGATAATGCATACTATGTTGAAGGCCTAAATTATAACCTGTTAAGTGTCTCACAGTTAGGCAACATAGGATTGAAGGTTGAATTTGAAAATAGAGTTGCCAAGATCTATGATTCTCAAGGAAGTCTAATAGGAAAAGATGACCAGAATAGGAGTAATTTGTTCTACCTAGACATGGAAGATGCTTCTTGTCTCATTGTTCAAACTGATGATGTATGGTTATGACACAAGAGGCTATGTCATGTAAATTTTGACAATCTAATAAGCATCAGCAAAATGAAGAAAGTTAGAGGTCTACCAAAGTTGAAGAAACCTGATAACACCATGTGCAAACAATGCCAACTATGGAAGATGACCGAGTCAACTTTCAAAAGAAAGGCTTATACTTCTAATGAAGTATTAGAGCTAGTTCATACTAACTTGTGTGGTCCTATTGAAGTGTAAAGTTACAAAGGTGATAGATACATAATGTTATTTGTAGATGGCTATTCAAGGATGATGACAGTCATGGTCCTGAAACAAAAATCAAATGCATTCCAAATGTTCAAATGGTACTTGGATAGAGTTGAGAAAGAGACTAAAATGTGTCCGATCTGATAGAGGAGGTGAATTCACATCAAGAGAATTTGAAGAATTCTGCAATGAAAGAGGAATCAAAAGGTAGACATCAACACCTAGGACACCACCTTAGAATGGTATAGCAGAAAGAAGGAATAGATTAGTTGTTGATTATGCAAGGACCTTAATGATGGAGAAAAATGTTGCACTCAAGTATTGGAGAGAAGCTGTAAGTATTGCAGTCTACACACTCAATAGAGTTCAAGTCAAGAAAGGTACAAATGCAACACCTTTTGAATTATGGTATGGGAATTCTCCTAATATAAAACATTTCAAAATATTTGGATGCAAATGCTATATATATATATATATATAAAGAGTCTAAAAATGGAAAGTTTGATGCAAAAAGTGAGGAAGGCACATTTTTTGGTTATTCTACTAGAAGCAAAGCTTATAAGTGCTTGAATGTTAACACTAACAAAGTAGTAGAAAGCACAAATGTGAAATTTGATGAGCTTGAAGAAGTTCAAAATGTTGAGAACACCAAGAAATCAGAAGAATACAAGACCTTTGTATACTTTTATGAAGGTATGACTAATGATAATGAAGTTGCAACTCAGAATGATAATCATCAACAAAATCTAGTATCTGCCGAGTCACAGATAGTGAATGTTGAGTAGCAGACACATTCAGAAGCTGAGCTGCAGAATATAGAGAATGTTCATTCAGATTTTGAAAACTATCAACATGAAGGAAATGAAGAAATATTTGATGAAAATACACATGAAGATTTAGATTCTGAAAGAGACAACATGCTAACAAGGAAAGAACCAGTATTAACAAAGTATGTAAGAAGACATCATCCTGAAGATCACATTATTGGAAACAAAGAGGTAGGACCAATGACAAGGAATAGACTCAGAAGTGAGACATGCCTGCTCAGCAAAATGGAACCAAAAATAGTAAGTGAAGCCATAAAAGATGATGACTGGTACAATGCTATGAAATAAGAAATAGAACAAATTGAAAAGAACAAGACATGGACCTTAGTCTCAAGACCAGCTGACAAGAATGTGATTGGAACCAAGTGGGTGTTTAGAAACAAGTTAGATGAGAATGGTAAAATCACAAGAAACAAGGCAAGGCTAGTCTGTAAAAGGTATGCACAAGAAGAAGGAATAGACTATGGAGAAACTTTTGCTCCAGTTGCCAGAATGGAAGGAGTAAGGACCTTACTGGTATATGCAACCTTTAAAGGATTTAAAGTCTATCAAATGGATGTTAAGTCTGCATTTTTGAATGGTATACTTGAAGAGGAAGTCTACATAGAGAAACCAGAAGGATTTGTTGATGAAAATAACAAAAACAAGGTATGCAAATTATATAAGGCTCTATATGGATTAAAGCAAGCCCCTAGAGCTTGGTATGAGACACTTCACAAGTATCTAGTGCAAATAGGATTTGAAAGAACTGATGATAACAACAACATGTACATCAAAGTAGAAGAAGGTAAGGATATCCTTGTATCTAAAATCTTTGTGGATGACATAGTTTTTGGAGGAAAGGAAGCACTTTGCAAAAGTTTTTCTGACAAAATGAAACATGAGTTTGAGATGTCTATGTTTGGAGAAATCAAGTTCTTTGTTGGATTACAAGTACATCAACTAAAACATGGTATATTCGTGACACAATCAAAGTAAATCAAAGAGATACTCAAGACATTTGGATTGAAAAACTCCAAACTAGTCAGCACACCAATGGCAACATGACATAAGCTATCCAAAAATGATGAATCAGCTAAAGTCAATCAAACAATGTACAGATCCATGATTGGAAAACTACAATATGACTAGACATAGAATTAGTAGTTGGAATAGTGGCTAGATTCTTTGCTAATCCTAGAGAAAATCATCTCATGGTAGTAAAAATGATAATGAGGTATCTCAAAGGAACTAATGATTTTGGCCTATACTACAAAAAGAATGAGAAGTTTGAGCTCAATTGCATACACAGACGCAGATTGGGGAGGCAACATTGATGATAGGAAAAGCACAAGTGGAGGAACATTATTCTTAGGTAAAAGGCTAGTTACTTGAACTAGCAAGAAACAAACCTGCACATCTCAGTCAATTGTAGAAGTAGAATATGTGGCAACAATAGTCAATTGTACAAACATTGTGTGGCTTAAACATCTATTGAAAGGAATGAAAGAAGAGGTAACCAAACTGTTGATACTCTATTGTGATAATAAAAGTGCTATAAACATATCCAAAAATCTAATAATGCATGCAAAAACCAAGCATATTGCAATCAAGTATCATTATGTCAGAGAATTGGTGGAAGACATACAAGTGAAGATGGAGTACATTCACACAAAAGAACAAATTGCAGATATCTTCACCAAACCATTGGCTAAGGATCCTTATGAATATCTTAGAGGCAAGTTGCGAGTAATGCCCCTAACTCAAGTAGTCTAAAGCAACAAAGAAGTTGGCCTGCATCAATAGGAGTAGATCATTGAAATATCAGAAGAATGATGCAGAGGATGACAATAGGAGAAAAAACTCCAGATCAGGCACAAGCATGGTGATAGAGGGAGAAAACATAAGACGTAAAGCTTATATTTAGCATGTTGAAGATGCTACATCTTTGGCATTTATGTCAAAGAGGGAGATTTCTGAGAAACTGATCAATACAAAGTAAGAGGGAGATGTATATGAAAGAGGGAGATTCATAAGAGATAAGAATATTAAGAAGAGATAAGGTACTGATCAGCAAGCAGCTATGAAGGAAGGATCAAGAATATAGAGTAAGTATGCAGTAGTCAAGAGGGAGAAGTAGAACAAAGGATTCAGTTTTTATCAGCAAAAGAGGGAGTTATATACCAAATAGAAAATGTATATAATTTTGGTGGTAACTAAGTTGATCAGCTCAATCAATTGATTAGTTTGGTTTTCCATCAATGCCAAAGAGGGAGATTGTTGGAAATGGTTGAAAAGATAATGAATGAAGAATAATGGAACTACTAAAGAATGTTTTCAATCATTATTTTTTCATTGATGTCAAACTTGCTACTTGTAGGAATGACAATTGCTTAAGCGATCCAAATACTATCAATTGGTTGATTGACAAGGAGGAGGCAATCAATAAGATGTAACTAGAGAACCTAGAGAAAGGTTGAAGTTATGATGTTATAATGAAGTACAAGGATCAGCTAAGCCATTGATGAAATAGTGTATTGATGACATATTCTAAGAAAAAGGGAATGGACACACTCAAATACACTCAAAATGTAAAGTTTAACTAAGTCATTTGTAAAGCCTAACTAAGTTCATTTGAGAGAGCCAAGCAAGCTAGTGAGAGCTAAGAAAATTCTTAGTTGAAGCTGAGCAAGTTCAACTTCAGTGTGTCTCGAGAAATCCTTTAGGTGTTGAGTAACATAGAATTGTTTAGGTACTGAGTAACATAGAATTGTTCAGATGCCGAGCATCAGAAAAAGGTAATGGATGCTAAGAAAATTTCTTTAGGTGTCGAGCATCAGCAAATGCAGTAGAAGCTGAGTAACATAGAAGGAGCCAAGCATCAGTAAACCAATGATGCTAAGTTGCTGCATTATTTGTTAAGTCAAAAGATTTGCCAGATCAGTAACGATAAGTTTGTTACATTGAATTTTGTGAATAAGTTGGATGATGAGTAGATGTCATAGAATTTTATGTAAACCATGCAAACCAATTCAAGGCGAATGTTGATGGACTTATCATGGAGTTTTTGGAATAAATAGTTTGGAGGGAAAACAATATCATTTTCTTAGATCAATTCAAATTGATGAGCGGGAAGACTTGGGTGGGAAATGTAGAACATAACTTCTTTATAAGGAGTCACAGCTCAGAGATCAAAGAAGTGAGAAGAGAGGGAGTTGGTCATAAGTGTAGTTGTGTAAGAGAAGCCAAGAGGAGGCTAGTGTGAAGTATTAAGAAGAGGACACAGTGAGGAGTAAGTACAGAGCATCAAGACTCTGAGTTGATCAAGTGACCATAGAGTGCATTGGCATAATAATTGGAAGAACTCAAGGAGATAGATCTTGAAGGGTGGACAATTTGTTAGCACTACAAGGAAGAAAAGACAAGAAAAGAAAAGAACTAAAGAGTGATATGAAATCGACAAGGTTAGAGTTGCAATCTTTATCAAGTCAAAACCCTTCTAATACTCTCTTACCATTGTATTAGACATTGAAATTCTACATTGCTAGGTTATCTTAACAACTAGGTGGATAAGCCTTAGGAAAAGGATAGAAGATCCCCAGGAGAAGGATATGAGATCCTCAAGAGAAGGATAAGAGATCCTTAGGAGGAGGATAGGAGATCCTTGGAGAGAGATAAAAGATTCTTTTGAGAAGGTTACTGTAAATCCCATGGACTTGGGTGGGCCTAACAGCTCTATGTAAATCCCTTAACAGGGTGGCATTCCAAGTTGAATGTTCTTAAGTCCTCTAACAGGGCACACTCCCAACAGGGTGTAGAAATCCTTTAACAGGATCACATTTAACAGTGTGGCCTTTAACAAGGCAGACCTTTAACATGGAAAACCATTAGAAGTGGTTGAAATCAATTGCACAGTTATTTTGTGGGTGTCATCCCCACCCTAGTTTTACCTTCTTATTCCTGGAGGGTTTCTAGGTCACCAAAATCCTTTGTGTTATGGTGTGATGCATGTTTACTTTTCATGATTGTTTAATGTTTAATTGCATGCATGATAATTTCAATTATATGTCATTAAGGATTTGACAAAAAATTTGGATTGGACATTATTGGACCTTGGATAATTGGTTCACCCCCCCTCTCAGTTATTCTAAAAGAATTCTAACACAACCCCCATTGTGAAATGAACAAAAAACCCCTCTTTAAAAGGAGTTGTAAGACTACTCAAAACCCCACAAACCATCATTGGAAAGAGAGAAAATCCATAAAGAGAAAGGAAAAATACCCACCACTAGATCTGACCCCAAGCATTAAATTTATGTAGTATTTCATAAAGATATTGAGAGTTTTTTTAAATTCATAACTGATTCACCCCCTACCTCCCAAGTCATCTTGGTGAACTTCTCTTTTGAATAACATTACAAGGGAGTAAAAGATGTGGTAGCATAGTCAAGACATGTGCACAAGTTAAAATGCCACATATTCTATTGACAAAATAATCTATAGACTCGTGATGATACATAACAATCAAACCTAGTTGTGAAGTCTAACTAGAATCCAACAATAAATTAGTTGACTAAATGATTGATGAACACCCAAGAAAACTATATACAAACTATGAATGAACAAAAAAAGTCTATGCACAACATAGACCAATTATGCTTGGACAACTACAATTATTGTTTTTTAATTTTCACTAGGGTATTTTTTACCAAAGACTCCCTACTTATCAATTATTCTTCAATTTATTTGTTGGGATATACAATAATAATCATACTCTCTATTTTTCTTTTAACATCATCGACTCTTATAGTCTCAGTGAGTGTATTATTCATTAAACCAACTATTTAGATGATTAGTTGTAGTACTTAAATTCCCATAAAGAAGGTTGTAGAAATTCATAAAAAAATACAATTATTTACAAAATTATTCTTATGGACTAAATTAATAAATGATTTTATCTCCTTTCCTTTAAAATGTGTTTTATTCCAATGTGTTTAAGGGATCAAATGTTGCCCAACAAAAAATTATATTTGTATCATTTTTAGTCAATTGGGACCATAATGTCCTTTGCATATAATGTTGAACATTTTCCCTTAGGGATGATGGAAAAAGTCAATCTACCCCAAGATTCATGAGTTCCTCCACAATTTTGTAAGAAAACCCTTTATACCAATCCTCTATATCTACATATGTATGACCCACACCACCCTCATTGTTTAGAGAACTTGAAAGCTACTTATTTCTACTGAGTTCTACTATCAAGGATCTATCATCAAAAGTATAGCAAAATACTCTACCTCTCGCTACTCCCTATATACAAACCCTTGATTCATTCCACCCATCCCCTCCCTTATGAAAATCATTACGTGATTAAAAAAATGATGTTCCATATTTTCTAAGATAAATTATTGGTATATTATATCTATAATAAAGTAAATAATTAAATTGTCTTTCTCAAATATAACATCATATCATATATTTTTAATTAGTTATGTTTCATTAAATGCTAATGACATTTTATTTGTTGAAGAAAAATATGAAAAATTTAAGGTTATTTAGACAAGTAGATTAGAAAAAACCAAACTTCATTTTAATGGACTTGAATATTTTTTGAAGTGGTTTATTGAATTATTTGGCAAGTTGGAGCTATTATCATAGTATAGTAATCACTTTAGTTTCATTTACTCAACAATTCTCTCAAATTCTTCTATTATTTCTTAATGGTGTCTTCACATTTCCAACTTATTTTATTGTGACTATCTTTTATTCTTCATGAAGAGGTTCCTATTAATTTTGAAACATATCCAAATTTTATCATTCAAATATATAAAGAGAAAGAAATTTATTAAAAACCATTATTCAAGGAATATTTATGCATGTTCCCCATTCTAACTAGACTTATTTCCATTTTTTCTATTTGATATATGATGGAAAATCACATAGGAAAGTTTCCCTAAGAAAATCACAATCTAAAAAATTGGTGGATTGGTGGGTTGGATAGAGATGATGAGTGGGTTGGATTGGTGGGTGGGTTCCAATGAAATTTTATTTGTTAAAGAAAAAAATATGAAATTTTCAATATTTCTGAGACAAGTAGATTATGTTAAGTGGGGTTGCCATTGCATCAAAATACATATTTGTCAGTGCTTAATACAACCACTTAACTTATAGTACATAAGAGGCAGTTAAGACCTTGTCACAAATCTTGAGGGGATTGTTGAACAAATTTCCAACAATCTCCCCCTCAATGTTACCTAAGGGTTTGAGGATACAAACTTGTGACCAAGCTCTAATACCACTTGTTAGAAATATATAATATTGCGGGGGAGAAGGGGTGAATCAGTATATTACAAAATTTTTCCCACAACTGAATATTGTTAATTACTTTATAAATTGCATATGAAAGTAAACTAACAATTTTGAACAAAAAATATAAACATACACATAGAGAACTCATAATACCATTATTTGTTAACTAGGGAAACCCTAGCCAAGGGAAAACCCTAGTCGGGATGATACCCACTAGATGACTCACTAAACAATTGGATCTTGTTAAGGATATTGACCATATTAGGAGTCTATGAAGTACATATAGTGTATCAAGTCCTTGTTAGAAGCCTCAACCCTATTAGGAGTTTTTACAACCCTATTATGAGTTGGTAGAACAATTACAATGTATGCAAGAAGAGCCCACTCCCCTAACATGAAATTTTACAATTAAATTCATTCATAAGATAGGTGTATATACAATACTTACTTTTCTATTATAACTTTCACTTTCTCTAATCTTACATCAGATGTCACATCACATAAGGCTTGTAGATAGTTCTCTCAATAGTTCACATGTCATATCTAATCACACAACTTCCCCATTATCTATACAAGATACGATCTTTACTTGTACCTTGCACAATCATAAAACTTTGCACTTTCGACCTTCATGTCTTCACACACTTGACATAATATAAAATAACTTATGGAATAATATCTACATAGTCATCTCAACATAAGTTAGTAATTATTTCATAACCAAAATAATTCCTAAAGCCATACAACTTTGTTTATTGCCATGCTTTGTTCTTCACTATTAAATGCCCATACTGTCAATCTTAGTATAACTTGTGCTATACTATCTGTACATGCATGCAGATTGGTACACATCATCATGAAAATTTTACAAACCTTTCCTCAACTATGCAAAATATAACTCTCTATGTATCATTTGTATTCATAAGATATGTGCTTTGTGCTATTGCAAACTATCTAATACTTAGATAATTTTCTATCTCTAAATGCTTAAATGAAATGATGAATATATGTTTCCATAAATGAAAATCATCAATACATCTAACTAACCATATTTCCAAAAATCTCCCCCTTTGGCATTGATGGAAACTTTTGGAAAAATTGGTTAAGTCCCAAAAATATGTCATACATAACAAAACACATAAAAGTAACTACACAACAATTGCCTTCAAAACATAACCATTTTATTCATGTTTTTATGGATCATTACATTCCTTATCACTCCTTTACATTGATACATTCATAAGCTCCTCCTTAAATATATATTTGCATCTATATAAATTTTCTTTTACATAACACTCCCCCTTTGACATCAATGGCAAAGGTACCAAAATTGTATCACAAAAGCTTGTTGCCTCTAGCATTAGCTCGTCATTCTAGATATGCAATTTGTAAAATTAATCTTCAATTTGTCAAAGTCATTTTTCTAGTTTCCTTTGACTATATCTAATATACTGATGAGTGCAAAAAGTGCATAGGATGCCACTTCACCTATGCTCAGGTTAGTATAGGCAATTTTTTCATAGGAATTCTTTGTTGAAAGACATTTCTATAATTGCCTCTGCAAAATTACAACTTTAGGTGCTGGATATTCTCTAAGAACAAAGAATCTTCTTATTACCTTCTCCTTGTCACACTCAATGCTTCTAATATCATTTTGAATCTTCTTAATGTCATTCTCAAAATCTTTAATTTTGATCTTAGGTTGCTACAATCTTGTAGTGAGTATCTGAAGCTCACCCATATAGCCTTTGATCTTTGCATCAAAATTTGATAGGTAAGTGTAAGACATTGTGCATTGTCCATACAATTTCTTACCTTCAGCAATACATTTTCTCAATTCCTTGATGTTTCCATCAAGTGACTTCAAATCATTGCACACATTGGTGCACACTAAGATAAATAGGGCTGCTTCATGATTTTTCCATGCTTGAGTGGCTACTACTTCAGCCAAAGTTGGGAATTCCCTATCAAAGGTCTTTACCAACTCTTTTTCCTTGGCCTGCAAGTTTGGATTTTCTTTAGTTGTGGAAAAATGTCTTCTACATGCACTCCAAGACTTCAACAATAGTCTTCTCCAAAGACATAAAAATTTTATTCTTCTCAAATAACTTGCTCAAGGTGCCCATTAATTTTTTTTTTCTTCATCATTAGATGGAATATATGCTATTGTAGATGTTCTAGCTACTAACACTACTAAAAGTACATTAGCCTTTACCTTCTATTCCTCTACTCTCTTCTTTTCTTCAACCTCTTTCTTTACATCTTCTTCCTTTCTTCTACTTTCTTCCTCTTTCTTCTTCTTCTTTTGTCTTCTTTACCTCTCATTATATCTTCTTCTTTTCCTCTTCTTATTTTCTTTTCTTTTCTTCTGCTTCCCATTCCCTCTTTTCTTATTCTTCCTTGTTCTTTTTCTCTTCTTCCTCATCATTAGAACTAGAATAATCAGTAATATTGTTGATATTTACAACAATATTTGGTCCATACCCTAGGCTCTCCTTAGTGTCCATAGTTATGTGCGTACTATCCACTTGCATGGATTCAGTACCCAAAACAATATGAGGTGGTGATAGTGCTTAGTGTGTTTCCTCTACTTCTTCCTCTTCCCTAGAAGGTGTATGGACTTCCACATACAATGGTCTTTCATCTTTAGCTTGTGCACTCTCCTTAGGCACTAAAGACATGTACTTTACTAATACCTCTTCTGTTTCTTGCCTAACCTCTTCATAATTGCCTCCCATCAGAAGAATTCATCTTCTTTTTTTCCTCAACAAGGGCTCAAAATCCTTCAAAAAAATTTCAGATTCTTCTTTTGAACCAACATCACATAACTTGTTTATGGATGTAATCTTCATGTTCAAATATTCTTCTATTACTCTTCTCTTCCTATTAATCAACTTATTGTATAGATCTTTAGGAATTTTATTCTATTGCTATCAAATCTCTTATTCCTTAGAATCATGTTTCTTATTATGGCATTCTCTAATTGCCTCCTATCCATACTACTATACATGCTATAAAATTTATTTAATTATACAAAATTGTCATCATTTATAATTTGTATGTTTAGATTATCTACCTTTGGTTTCCATGCCTTCTTTCTTGTAGTTGTCTTAGCTTCCTGCACATCTTGTTCAATAGGTTTATCTTTAGCATCATCTTCTAAGCTTTTAGAATTGCTCACTTGCATGGTTTTCCTTCTCTTTCCTAGTCTAATGGTGGTATGTTTGACTCTTTTCTTTGCAAAATCTTATTTGACCTTTACCAGTCTTCCTGACTTCCTCTATGCAAAAGGTACTTCCACCTCTGGCTAAACCCTTGATTGATCATAGCTGGCTCTAATTGGTTGCATTTGCAAAACTTCAGTGCAATAGGATCTTGCACACATGGCTATGCCACTATTACTTGTTCTGAGGGTCCTTACACTATAATAGGTGTTACTACTAACAATTCATACTTCCCATTGACCTTCATTTCTAGCGTGATTCCCTTTAGCTCATTGAATTCTTGTCTTGACATGCCGAATTCCTTGAGAATGTAATCTATTTCTTTCTCTACTTTCTTCTTTCTCTCTTTATTATGGAGCTCATATTCTACTATCCTTAACCTTTTATCATATGTTCCCCATCTAAGACATTCTGTGTCCTACTTAGATTCAAGTATGATCTACACATATCCTTCTATCAATTCTATGCTCATCTCATAGCCCATAGACTCAATGAACTTTACTCTAGGTATCACTACTTCCATGTAGGTGTTATCAGTCTCCACCATGAAGCACAAACCATCCTTATATTTTTCCACCATAAAGGGAGGTATCCTATACCTCAGTTTCATATAAGACTGAAAGTTCTTCATCATTCTATCAATATCAATGTCTCTGAAATTCTTAGGTTTGGATCTATAGTATTGAGTTATCATCTTCACTACGTACTTGCTGCTATCCCAATTAATTATGCTAGGAAACTTCTTTATAACATAGAAGAAAAAATGAGTCAATAGAGACTCAAATCTAGACACTACACTCTTTGTTTTTTTTTATCTTTGCAATATTATCCAATAGTTTCAATCTGATAATGTCACACAAATTCACTTTCCTCCTTTCAACAACCACCACATATGCTGGATGAAGAAATCTTGCTAGTAAAGATTTAATAAAATAACTTATGGAATAATACCCACATAGTCACCTCAACATAACTTACTAATTATTTTGTAACAAAATTAATTCCTAAAATTGTACAACTCTATTTACTTCCATGCTCTATCCTACACTGTTAAATGCCCACACTATTAATCTTAGTATAATTTGCACCGTACTATCTATACACATGTGCATTGGTACATGTCATCATGAAAATGTCACAAATCTTTCCTCAAATGCACATAAGCTAACTCTTTGCACATCGTTCATACTCTTAAGATATGTACTCTGTGCTGCTATAAATTGTCTAATACTTCTATCTCTAAATTCATAAATGAAATGTTGAATGTATGTTTCCATAAATGACAATCATCAAGAAATCTAACTGACCATATTTCCAATAGATTAGAAAAACTCAAACTTCATTTTAATGGTCTTGAATACTTTTTGAAGTGGTTTATTGAATTATTTGGCAAGTTGGAGATATTAGCATACTATACTAATCACTTTAGTTTCATTTCCTCAACAATTCTCTCAAATTCGTCTATTATTTTTTAATGGTATCTTCACATTTCCAACTTATTTTTATCATTCAAATATATAAAGATAAAGAAATTTATTTAAAAATATTGTTCAAGGAATATTTATGCGTGTTCCCCATTCTAACTAGGCTTATTTTCATTTTTTTTTCTTTTTGACATATGATGAAATATCACACAGGAAAGTTCCCCTAAGAAAATCATATTCTAAAAAAATGTGGATTGGTGGGTTGGATATAGATGATGATTGTTAGGATTTTATTAGATCTAGAGAAAGAATTCATTAACTCCTATTTTAATGTTAAGAGGGATACCAACTAGAATTCTACTATTTCTTCATGATATCTTCATGTATATAATATTTAATCCATAGTATTTATAGGTCAAATTAATATTGCTTCTTTTTTATCTACTCCTTCATCTAGTATTCATTTAAGAATGATTTATATATTTGTAAAAGGAAGAGAGGTCTATGATCTATGATGATTGATCTACATGTTATTTACCTTTTTAAGAGGGAAATTAGATAGAGTAGGAAAATTTATAGTAGCTAATATATTGGAAGCAACCTTATCATAAATAAGACAGGGAGAAGACAAGAGAAGGTTGAATATGTTGTTAATTACAACTTGTCCAAGAATTTCAAAGATCTATCATTTAGTTTTATGTTGAAAGAAAAAATTAGAGTCTTTCTATGTAGGAGTTGTTGGGTTTGGTAGTTTTTCTAGACTAGGTAAAAGTACAATCGATTATCACACTTTTTTAAAGGAAAAGACTAACAAAACTAGAACTAGAACTATTCAAATTGAATGACATAAAGTTGCATTTTTGTTTTGAATTGTAAGCATTGTAAACTCATCAAATGTTTAAAAATGGATGAAGTTCATGAAGTTTATGATTTTTATTTTAAATATATTTTCTAAATTGGAATTGATATTTTATTAAAAGATAAATATAATTTTTAAATTGCTAAAAATTAGGGGTCTATTTCCTACCAAACACTTATATGCAAATAAACTAATTTCTTCCTATTTTTAAAACATGATATAGATGATTTATATACATAGTTCTTGAAGAAGAAAAAAGGATTTTGACCTAGATTTTTCTCTTTTATAATAACTCCATATCAAATCATCTGTCATTGCCATCTTTAATCTCCCACCATATTTGCATAACTATATATCCAAATCAGAAAATTAAATATACATTCTTGAAGAGAACTCTCTCCTCTAGTACATAATATATTTTTAAAAAATTTTCTAATATAATTTACTGTTTGTTTTCTTTCTCTGAATAACATCTTTTTGACTGTTAAAATATCTACTTGTAATATTTCTCAATTTTAATAGACCATGTCTAATTAAAACACTATAAAATCTGTATGGATATTTTAGACTTTGATGTCTAGAAAAAGATAGTTTTGTATATTTACAAAATAATCATTAAAAATAATATGAGTTACTGATACATCACTTTTCTTGGATAATTTTATTTTTTTGGTAATTGGACCCAAAGTGATATATAACACACATTTAATAGATATTTCCTATTGGAAAATTTAAATAACTTATATAACTTAGCTAGAATGAATATATCAAGACCATACGTTTGACTAGACTTATATTTAATTCAAAATACTCAATTTTAGTTGTGCTAATAAGTTATCTTGAAATGTAAAAATTGATTGTTCTTTTACCCTTCTACTATTTTTATGGTGTTTTTAATTCAAATATTATATTATTATATTTTTGGGAATATATAATGGATGGTTCATAAGCTATAATAGTTTCTAAAGGTTTTGTCAATTCGGTTGCAAGAAATTATGACATAACCTTAGAGGAAACTATATGATTAAAATTGCACTTGAGCTAAAGTAGTATTAGGATGAGTGAACTCCAGAGAAGTCTTAGTAATTCATCCCTATGAGCATCACCACCTAGATTTTATGAGGGTTAAGTGCCCCATAATGAAATGTGTTCTTATGAATTACAACTCATAAAGCATGAGTCAATGAATTTTATTTGAAACCTACACAGTGAAAAATATTCTTGTTAGGAATAGGAAACAATGTGAGAGAGGGGGGATGGAGGGGGGGAGGGGAATTAGTATTCCACAAATGTTTTCCCAACTATGGATATCTTTAACAACCTTAAAACATGCATATACAAATAAGCTAAAAAATAAACATATCCGTAACACAATACAACTCATAACACCATTATTTGTTAACTAGGGAAACTATAGCAAAGGAAAAACCTTGGTGGAAATGGTACCTACAAAATGATCCACTAATCAACATGCTCAATATACTAATTCCCATCCACAATGAGCCACCTCAAAAAGCTTAACATCCAACTCAATAGGGTTTGTACCTCAACAAGAAGTAGGAGATAAGAAATAAAGAAAGTTGGACATTAACCCCCATTGAGAAATGAACAAAAACCCCTCCTCAAAAGGGGTTGCAAGACTAGAGAAAACCCCACACACCATCATTGGAAAGAGAGAAAAATCCATAAAGAGAAAGGAAAATACCTACCACCAGATCTGACCCCAAGATTTATTTATGTGGTATTCCATAAAGGTATTGAGAGTTATTTTAAATGAATAATTGATTCACCCCCCACCCCATGAGTTATCTTGGTGAACTTTACTTCAAAAAAATGTTACAAGGGAGTACAACATTTAGAAGTATAGTCAAGACATGTGCACAAGTGAAAATGTGACATGTTCTATTGAGAAAATAATCTATAGGCATGAGATGACACCTAACAATCAAATCCAATTTTGAAGTCTAACTAGAATCCAACAATTGTTTTGTTGATTTAATGATTAATAAACACCCAAGAAAACTATATAAAAATTATGTATGAATCAAAAAAATCTATGCAAAATGTAGACCAAGTATGCTTGGACAACTACTATTCTTGTTTTTAAATTTCTGCTAGGGCATTTCCCTACTTATTAAATATTCTTCAATTTTGTTAGTTGGGACACGCAATGATACTCACACTCTCTCTTTTTCTTTTAACATTATTGACTCTTATAGTCCTAGTGAGTATATTATTCATTAAAAAAACTATTTAGATGATTAGTTGTAGTAGTTAGATTCCCATAAAGAAGGTTGTAGAAGTTCATAACATAATGCATTTCTTTACAAAGTTGGCCTTACTAGACTAAATTGATAAATAATTTTATCTCATTGCCTTGAAAATGTGTTTTTTCCAAAGTATTTAAGAGATCAAATGTGGCTCAATAAAAAATTATATTTGCATCATTTTTATTCAATTATATATTAATTTAGGAGTTCAATCTATCTAAGATTTCTAGAGATTGTCAAATCAATAGTCTCTTTATAGTAGACTCCTAATAAACCTTTGACATGCCATGTATACTGCTACTTACAATAAGAGACATGTTATTCAAAATATTCTTAAGGAAAAGAAAAAAGTAATATTTTTTTTTCCAATTATCTTAAAAGTCAAAGGAAAAAAATCAAACTAAAATAAACTCTTAAAAATTGGGTCAAAGCTTAGGTTGTCATTCAAATAAAAAAATAACAAAAAATTCAAAAAGATAAAACATTTCCAAATGGTGAACAAAGAAGCCATAGGCTAATTAATATAAGGTATTTAAAAAAAATTAAAATTAAATATATTCATAGTTATTTAAGGATGTCCCTTATACCCTTTTATCAAATTAGTTGATATCAATTTAGAGCATATGCACAAATTTATCAATGAAACTACTTTTCATATTATATAGTTGAAAGTTAGATAGTGTATACAGTTAAATTTTTTATTACTATTTAATTTAATACAATACATATTTTACATTTATAATAATAATAATAATCTTCAATCTATGGAGGTTTCTTATAAGTTTAGATATTTGGTAGGACTCTGGGTGTTTGGGTTAGAGTTGTTATTTTTTGTTGCTTGGTTGTAATGGCCTAGAGAAATTAAGTGTGAAGTGTAATGCTATTATATGGGTTTTGGACCCTCTTCCTACCTTTGTTAATCAAAAATAAATTTTAAATAATTTCATATTTAAAAAAATTAAGTAATAGCTATGATACGAGTTAGAATTAGTGAGCTAAAATGATTGTAAGAATTTTCCTTAGGGCAGAATTCACCCAAAGACTAAGGAACTCAAGCACAAGCACAATAGTTGACCAAAGAGAGTATGATCAGAATGATGATATATTCATTCAATATTGATTGAAAGTACACTAGGAGTGCCTATATATAAAGGCCTTTGGAATGCATATAAGTCAACAACATGATAAGTCATAGAACTAGGTACATGTCCACCAAATATGGGTTATCCTCCATTAAGCATAGGAGTAAGTGTGATGATGTGAGGATGAGCCTACAAAGGTGTAGCATGCAAAATAATGTTGTAGACAATATGTGCTAAAATGGGAGTGCGAATAACTGTGTTGTCTACATGAAAACTTAGTTAATTATGCAAACTCCAATGTTGTAGGCACCATGTGTTGAATTAGAGTTGCTTACTCCAGTGTTGTCAACATGACAACTCATGAGAGTATGCAAACTCCTAAATGTCTTACCTAAATAAATAATAAAATAATGCAATATAATAAAACAATGCATTAACCTAAGTAAACTTAAGTAAAGTGTAAATAGTAAATACTTAGATATACTAACACCCCCCCTTAAGTGCAACTTAGGGGAATGCACTTAAGCTTACGGAAGCTAGAATGAAATGCATGATGAGTCCCAGCTACTAGGCCATGTTAGGTACCCATGTACATAATGAAATGAAACAAGAGAGATGAAAAGACTAGATGCATGGATGGATGGAGTAATCAAGACCCCCCCCACCCATTATGACATACATCAAGTATATACAATAGAGAAATGTGAGAAGAACAATATCCCAAAAGAGGAAAAGTTCCCCCCACAAGAGAGAAGAAGAAAACAGACAAGGTAGTCCCCCCCCGCCCCCAAAAAAAAATAAAAAATGAAGAGTGTCGATTAGTGATAGCTGCTCCAATGTAGAAGTTGATCCAAGAATGCAAAATATTTTCCTCTCCTTTGGAATAAACAATACCATAGGTACAAATGAGATACTTCCACTATGTGTGGAAAGAATCCTGATGATCACTAATGCCTTTGAAACCTGTTCAATTTTCCTGGTCAAGGATGAATGTAGTGTTGGAAATAATCAAGACTAGCTAGGTTACTAAGAGGGGAAGGGTGAATCAGTAACCTCAAAACTTTTAATAATTTCAACACTTAACAACATAATCCAATTATCATCAATAGATCTAATCTATTGCATGCATGAGAAACTAAAAGCACAAAACACTTTGAACACAATACTTGGTGACCTAGAAACCTTCCAAATAGAAAGTAAAACTAGCATGGGGATGATACCCACAACAATTTAATACTATACTATAAAGTTGTCCTGTTAACTTGGCTTACAATGATCACTTCTAATGATCTGCCCTGTTAGGAGAAATTAGGACTGCTAGGTCCATCTTGTTAGAGGTTTTACATACATATAATGAAGTATGCACTTGGTAAAGAGATTTAAAGAAAAGATTGTTAAGTCTACTCTATTAAAGGATTTGAAGTTGATTCACCTATTAGGATGAAACCATATATCTGACTTACAACTGAATTGTTGATTAAGATCCTTGAAGTACTGATCACCTCTATGTGATAGGTGTAACTTGATTGCTCCTGAAATGACCTTGCAATACACTTTACTCTGCTACTAATTCACATTCACATGCTTTTCATTTCATTCACATTCACTCTTCTCAAAATCACTACACTTGGGTATGATACAATACATTACATATATACCAACCTAATTCACATAATTACAAGGTTGGCCAATACAAAAGTTAACACCAATATTAAAAAGTTGGCCCAAATGTAGATACTCAGGTTCTAAAAACTAACTTGGTGACTTTTTAAGACATGATCTCCACTATTAGCATCGTCATGCATTTGGTAGAAGTAGAGGCTCAGTCTATACTAATCACTCTAATGTAGTTTTAAACTTGATGTACACTAGTGACTTGGTAGATATTGTGTCACATGGTAGAAACTACATTCCATTTTTACCATGCTTATACTTAGTAAACACTAATCATCTCATCAATCGGTTAACACTAGCTTCACTTCACAAGAATTGTTGACTTGGTAGATACTTGACTTGATAGATATTACAAAGCTTTGTAACCACTAAACTCCTTGGTAAGAACTATTTGGTTTCACACTGCCTGAATTCACTTGGTAACCACTAGAATGCTCGATAGAAACTGTGAAGCTTGGTTACCACTAAATTATATGGCAAACACAAGAGACTGATCGAGGAGCTCAGTAACCATACAAAATCTGAATAAGTGTTGTTACTAATAAAAAACTTGACTTAATGTCAACAATCTCCCCCTTTGGCATTAGTGACAAAAATACTTATCAGCCAAAACTTATGTACAACATAGTGTGATACTGGCTTGGTATGGTGTGCTGATTTTTTATTTTTCAAAATTTTTCTTTGTAACTCTATTATATACTTTTGCATATATCTCCCCCATACAATATACATATTGTGTCCTACTAAGTCTATCTCCTGGTATGGAATCTTTCTCTCATGATATATACAAATATTTCTCCTCCTTAATCTCTCCTCTTTTATTATGCACATGGCTCTCCCCCTTTTTGACAATAATGCCAAAGATTTATACCCAATCTACTTATGTAGAGACACCAAAATGTGAGAGAAATTTAGAATGTACCTTAAGAATAAAAGTTAAGGTCTTGTCCCATTTTTCTTGCACAACATTTTAGGTTTGAAGAGCAACTTGTACTTCTGTAGAGAGCTCAATCATATGATCTGCAATTGAAAAATTATTGTCATGGATCAATGTTTTGGAATAAGCAATGTGCTTCTACATTGTATCCATGATGGGAAGGATCATGTTTTGAATGTTTATGAGTGTAGATCGAATCCTTGCTTCCTCTCTCAATAATTCTACCTACACATTTGATAAGAATTTGATCTTCATATGGTGTGCAGAGCTTGAATTGGGGTCAAGTTGCAACTTCTATGCACTAGCCTTCATATCCACATCAATTTTATTCAATTTTCTCTTAATTTCCTTTGTATACTCAGTAGCATCACATAAGTTTGCAAAAAGAGATGTCACATTTGTGTAAGAAGTTTCAAGATTTGTCAAAATTGAAGAAAGTTCTATTTGCTAAATAGCTATTTGTTGAGCAATGTGCTCAAGAACTTTATTATCAAACTTCTTTTTTATTTTCTCCATTAGCTTATCTTGACCATTGGAATCTTCATTGAATTTTTTGACTGCCTCTTCTAATTGTAACAAAATGTGTTGAGAAGAATCAACATTAGCACCTATAGCCTCTATTAAAATATTTTTAGCACTTTCAATAATTGTAAATTCTTTGTCTCTCTCTCTTCTCTTAATTTCTTTTTCTTGGCTTTCTTTTCAACAAGTTGACTGACTAATCTCATCTGATCTATAACATCATTGTCAATATCCAATTTGGGAGTTTCAATATCCTTATCCAGATCTATATCTTCCTCTATTTCCTTTCTACTAATCAAAAGTCTTGGTTGAATCTTTGGTTCAACTTCTGAAATTAATGCTTTAGATTTTGGAACATAAACAATAGTGAAAATAATAGGGCTAGCAATAAAAACTTGTAGAGTGCCTACTGGTGGAATACTTAAAGAATCCAAAACTGATGTATTTTCCAAACTTCCCAAAATTGAAGTATTTATTGGTGAAGTACTAACAGAAGTATGCACAATTAAAGCACTTACTGGAGCATGTACAATTGACATAGCCAAAACTGAAGAATCCAAAATTGTACTTACTACTAAAGAAGTCAAAATTGTGGAACACTCTATATCCATTGCTGAAATTGGCTTAGTGATTAAAGGATTTTGCAGCTTAGTGGATGAAGTAGTAGACACTTCTATCTATCATGTGCTGAACTGAGAGGTAGCAAGGAGTGATTGGACATTTGATGTATCAATGGTTGTCACAATCAAAGTTGCTGAAGTTGTCTCCATGCTTGATGATGTTGCTATTTTTGTTGGAGAGTGAGGAAGGGAGGCTATGACAACCATAGCTATCTTAACTAAATCACTCTCTTCTTCTTCTTGCTTCTCTTCCTCCTCAGCTTCTTCCTCTTTTTCTTCTTTTACCATCCTTCATCAATTCCTGATATTCTTCAACATCAATGGTGACAAAAAGAGTATTGTCTTCATCATTTTCTTCATCACTGTCACTGTCATCATCCTTAACTTCTACTAGAGAGTCACTTGGTTTATTCAGGTGATAAACATTCTTCCACATATCTGTAGCATTCTTGATGACATGCTCTATGTCTTTTAACAAAATTAAACAAGTATTAAATCTTAGAGTCATCTTGTCTTCATTTTTCTTCATAATTTCTTTTACCTCAGCATTGGTAATGCTTGGTAACAACTTTCTTAGAGTTTTCTCATAGATGTTTTTTGCTATCTACTTAGCTAATTCCCATCTTGGCTTCAATCTTTCTAATAGCTCATTAGAGATTTGAGGTGCTATCTAATCAGGGGAATACTTCCATTTTCCAATCTTGGTTAGTACCAACTCCACAATCTGCATTTTCTCAGCCTGTGACCTTGTCTCATATTTTAATGCTTTAAAGTTTTTTATACCTACACCTTCTTCTAATTGCTTTAGTCTTTCTTGGAAGGTCAAAGGGGGCTTACTAAACACAACTTTTCTGCCACCTTTTCCTACTTTCTTCTTTGATCTTCTTATGAAGACTATAGTGGAGGGCTTGGGTGGCTTGGTGATAATCACCTTGCCTTTCTTCCTTGTAGGCTCTTCTTCCTTTTCAGATTCTTCTTCATACTTAGATTCCTCCACATCTTCACCTTTTCCCTCAGTAATCATAAGAGGGGCACTTACTATTTTCAACTTTGATATCCTCCTCTTTCCTTTGTTCACTGCCTGTGGAAGCTTGACCTTAAGCTTAATTCTTTCTTTAGCTTCATCATAGGTTCCAAAGAGAGATGCTTTTGGATCTAGAGGCTCATTTACTAGGGCTTCAATGATTTATTTTCCCTCATCAATATTAATCTCATAAGGAAGAGATTTTATCCACACTATTCTAGGCCTTACTACCTAAATGTATACTCTATCACTGTCAACCATAAAGAAAACATCATCCTTATAATCTTCAACCAACTTCTATGGTATCCTAAATCTATTATTCATCTTTTCTTTGAAGGATTCAAAATAATTATCCATGATTCTATCAAAATTTTCACCTATTTTACCTATAAACTCATTGATCTAATATAAGACTAGCGTGTCTTTTCTCCATACAACTATGCCTTTAGAGGGGAAAAACTTTTGAACATAGAAGAGAAAAACATGCCAATAGTGAACCAAACTTTCATGGGTTATTCTTTGATGTTCTAATGCTTTCCATATTCTTGTTCAACTACTTTAACATCAAATCTACTAGGTCACATGACAAATTCTTCTTAACAACCTTATAAGCTAGGTCAACTGCTTCAAACAACACATTATTGAGTCGATTTGAGCTATAAATCTTATGTGCTATCACATGAATGCCAAATTTGAGTTCTATATCAGATACACTACTAATTTTCATTCCTTTGCCATCCCATTTGCTAGGGTTTTCTTCTATAACTCATCCTAACCTAGGGTTTTTGTGACTTTGGCTTTGGTAAACATAGGGAGACTAGTAATGTGATGAATCATTTTCTTTATAATTAAAATGTTCTAATCATAGTTGACCATTATGAACTCGGCTTAAGATATACCTAATCCATTTAATTTGAAAGTTTCATGGTAGGTGAGGAATATGGGTTAAGCCTTTCTCTTCCAATTTTTTATGCTCAAGTTTGAGAATTCCATCCACATAGAGTTCACTTATGGCATTATCCATTTCAAGGGTTCCTATCTCCTAAACTACACATTTAAAATGAGTTCCAATTTCATTTATAAGAAGTACCTTAGATGGTATCTGCGACTGAGCTCTATTCGGGTCGAGGGTTTTGGTGATTGTTGGCACCAATTTGAAATGTGGAGCTTTCTACTCAACACCTCGAACCAAAATTTTAGATCCTTTCTTCACCTTGCTGTTGTTGCTATTGGATGCCATGATCACTCAGTAAACTGAGAAAATTCTTTGAAAAGCTTCTGCTGAGAATTCTACTCAAGATTGCTAGGATGATCTACAAATTGCTATGTTCTCAATATGCTAAATTCATGGTGGAAATGTAGTTGATTTCTTGTCTTTTTAGAAAAACTTCCCATTAATGCTCAATACGATGAGAGCCATAATGAGTACATAGTGTGTAATAGCCTTTCATCCACTATCTGTACAGATTGCTTGATGAAAGCTTGTAACTCGGCAACAAACATAACCTTATTTCTCCCAATTTCGCTCAGTATGATCCAACCTACTTGGTGATTACTAATACTGATCTTTTGTGATTCCCTTGTATCTAGAATACTAATTTGGATCTTTTCTTTTCAATTTTGGAACTATTTAAGATGTGACCATGATAATGCAGTTCCAGTTCTTCCTTAAGAACTTAATTAGAAATGGTGGAGTCACCCACTTCTTGAGTGACATGACTATCATTGCTTGAACTAGCTTACTCAGTAGATTTAGGAATCCACTACTATCTCATCTACTTCTTGATGCTATCAACTTTTTCTTTCTTTTCATCTTCAACTCTACCTATATTCATGCAATTCTTAGTGATATGACCAAGTTCAGTACATGTGTAACATCTTATGGTGGTGTCCTTCCTTGTCATGTGATTTCTAACACAATTTATGCCAACATGTCCATATTCTCCACAATAATGACATCTACACCAACTATTGTAGTCCCAACCAAATATTGCCTTCACAAATTGTTTAGCTAGATTGAATGGTTTAGATCTACATTCAAATGCTCTATGACCATGCTAACTTCAATTGTAGCATTTTCCATTGAATTTTTCCTTTCCATTACTCCAACATTTATTTGATGTATGACCTATCTTACCATAGTAATTGAAAGTAGGTCTTTGATTCCTTTGAGTACCTTGTTTGGAGCATTTGCCTTCTTCTTTGTACCCAATAACTGCTTTGCCCCTTTGCCTATAAAGATTCTACTCATTTTGTTGATTCAATTGATCCATGTCTTCTTGGGATTTCATTATTCTCTCATTGAGTAGCTTTTTAGAATTTAGATCAACTTTCAATCTTTCATTGATTTTGTTTTCAGTGTTTAAGTCATTTGTTAACCTTTAATTTTCAGATCTTAGACTCATGATTTCTTTATTTACATTGGAGAGCTGATTGATAAGACTTTCTTGCTGAAGGGATTGATTTTGAATTTCATTATTCCTTACCTCCAAGTATTCTTTTTCCTTATTTCTCTATTTTGAGATTTCACACAATCTTATTGACTAAATTTCTTGTTCTCTTTTCAATTTTCTTACTTCTTCTTGTAGGGAGCCATTCTTTTCTAGGAGTTTTTTTATTTCATCATTTGCTTCATCTGAACTACTTGAGGGGAAACAATCTTCAATTTTCTCTTCAACATATTGGTGGTCATTCATCTAATTTGAAAGTTCCTTCCTTTTTTTTAGAGATTGGGAAAGATGCTCTTTTTCTTCCTTGAGTTGAGCTATGGTCATCTCCAGATCTACCTTTTCATTGTTAATAGCTTTACTAAGTCTAAATATCTCCATTGTCCTTGATCTTTTCTCAAGTTGTCAAACTTTATCCTAAGAACCACAATGCTTTGATTACAATTGTTGGAAATAATCAAGACTAGCTAGGTTACTAAGAGGGGAGGGGTGAATTAGTAACCTCAAAATTTTTAACAATTTCAACACTTAATAACATAATCCAATTATCATCAATAGATATAATCTACTGCATGCATGAGAAACTAAAAGCACAAAACAATTTGAACACAATATTTGGTGATCTAGAAAGCTTCCAAATAGAAAGTAAAACTAGGGTGGGGATGATACCCACAAAACTTCAATACTGTAGTATAAAGTTGGTCTTTTAAGGCTTACAATTATCACTTCTAATGATTTTCTCTATTAGGAGCAATTAGGACTACTAGGTCCATCTTGTTAGAGGTTTTACATACATTCAATGAAGTATGCACCTGGTAAAGAGATTTAAAGAAAAGACTAATAAGTCTACCCTATTAAAGGATTTGAAGCTAATTCACCTATTAGGATGAAACCGTATATCTGACTTACAACTGAATTGCTGATTAAGATCCTTGAAGTATCGATCACCTCTATATGATAGATGTAACTTGACTACTCCTAAAATGACCTTACAATACACTTTAATCTACTGCTCATTCACATCCGCATGTTTTTCATTTCATTTGCATTCATTCTTCTCAAAATCACTACACTTGGGTATGATACAATACATTACATTACATATATACCAACCCAATTCACATAATTACAAGGTCAACCAATACACAAGTTAACACAAATATTAAAAAGTAGGCCCAAATGTAGATACTCAGGTTCTAAAAACTAACTTGGTGACTTTTTGATACACGACGTCCATTGTCATTACTTGACATCATCATGCATTTGGTAGAAGTAGAGGCTTGGTCCATACTAATCACTCCAATGTAGTTTCAAACTTAGTATACACTGGTGACTCGGTAGATACTATGTCACTTGGTAGAAAGTGCATTCCATGTTTACCATGCTTGCACTTAGTAAACACTAATCATCTCATCACTCGATTAACACTAGCTTTGCTTCACAAGAACTAATGACTCAGTAGATACTACGAAGCTTGGTAACCACTGAACTACTCAGTAAGAATTTCTTGGCTTCACACTACTTGAATTCACTTGGTAACCATTGGAATACTCAGTAGATACTGTATAGCTTGGTAACCATTGAATTACATGGAAAATACTAGATACTAATCGAAGATCTTAGTAACCATGTAGAATCTAAATAAGTGTTGTGACTAATAACAAACTTGACTTAATACCAACATGTAAAAATTGTTTCAAAGAACCTACTATCTCCTCAACTAATACAGGGACCTCCTGCAACTGCTGTACATAAGTATCCACAATCACATCAACCTGTGAGGATCAATCAAGTAGAGAATGGGCATGAGGTTTAGAGTGAGCCCTTGCAAAAACTGAAGAAGGATTTTCTCCATCAAAGAGATGTATATCATCAATGATGTCCCCTAAATCCACTACGTATGACTTCACAAATAAACCTGAAATATCTATTATGTAGCCATCCTCTATTGCTAGAGTTGGAAGACAAGGTGCACCCTTCTATTCTAGACCTATTGCCATGGCAATATATCCATGTGGAGTATGTTGATGTCATGACCTCTTTCTACAACTATTGATAGAACCCCAGATATCTGAATTTGTTGAAGCACTATCGCTGGTGTCACTATTAGTTTCCATAATGTATGAAGTGTAAAGAGGATTAGAGGATAAGTTGGGTGAACTTTCCTCAAAGTGTACATCCTTCTCAACAAAAATCTCATGTGTCTTAGGATCCATAATTTTGTATGCCTTCACACCATCTTCATATCTGATTAAAGTACAAGGCCTATGTGGTGGTGCCTTACATCCCCTAGAAGATATGTTTTCCCATGCTAGACAACCAAAGACTCTGAAGTGTATCACAAGTAGTTCTCTACCACAACATACCTCAAAAGGAGTCTTTCTATCTAAGGTAGGATGAGGAGACCTATTAAGTATGTGATTGGCACTGCTGATTGCTCTGACTTCAAGTGATGGATCTAGAGACTTGGCTTGTATCACACAACTTACCATAGACTTAAGAGTTTGTATCCTCAATGTTGCAACATTTTTCTTATATGGACTAAATGCTAGTGGATTCTAAATATCAATACCCTCAAGTTTGCAAAAGTCTTTAAGTCTTTTGTTCACATATCTACTTTCATTGTCCATCCTTCGAACTTTGATGGCTTTCCTTGATTTTTGTTCAACATGAGTCTTGAAGGCTAGAAACTTGTGCAACACTTCATTTTTGTGACGAAGAAAGTAGACCCAAGTGTAGTGTGAAAAGTCATCAATGAAAGTAACTATGTAGTTACCCTGGCTATCTAATGTCACTGCAAAAGGACCTACTAGTACCATGTGAATCAACTAAAGAACAACTGGTGCTCTTGAAGACTTCCCTTTATGTAACTTCTCCTCTAGATTTATATCCATTGAACTTTTTGAACATTCACCATGGGAAAATTTGATTGTAGGTAGACCTTTCACCATTTTTTTGAGCAAAGTTGCTGAAGATAGAAAAAGGGAAGATGACCAAACCACTCATTCCATAATTTGATTTAAAAATTGGATTGAGTCAACAAGGCTTATGAAGGAGACTTGGGTACAAAGTGGGAGAAAGAATATAACCTTTTGTCATGATTTATTTTCCCCAGTACAACCAATGAATCATCTTTTAGACTGTACACCTTTACTAAGTCAAGAAGGAACTCAACTTTGTGACCATCTCCAATGTGAGTGATTTGGTAAATTGAGAGGAGATTAGAACTTAGGTTTGGAACATAGAGAACATATTTGAACTCTCCATTTTCCATCTCCACATTTTCTTGTTAGGAATAAGGTGTCTCAACCTTGTATAATTCCTATTCTTATTATTTGTAAAATGTATTTCTTGCAAATAATGTTGATGTGTCAACATCTTGAATTGTGTGTAAGGAGATCATGACTAAAATGGTTATGATGGATTCCTATGACATGTAAGAGATATGTTAGGAAGATTCAATGATAGGTGAAGACATGTGGCAACTAAGATATTTGAGTACTGTACACTCTACCCCAATAGTGGGGTTTGGGGTTCCTATTTTCTCAGAGAATGGTAAAACCCTAATACAGTTTACCTTTGGGAGTAGCCCTAAAGTGAAGTGCATGTTATAAGCATTTTTAGGGTTGCGAAGAGATGCGATGTGACATAGTGTATTGTTGGTACTACGAGTAGCTATTGGAGTCTTCCGTTATTGATGTTGAACTTGCATTACAAGTGTATTATAACCTTGTGTTGAAGATAATACATTGTGCAGGTTCTAAAGGGGTGGGGTTGTTTTACCGAAAGGTTTTTCCCCATCGGAAAATCCTTGTGTTATGTGTTCCTTTCTCTGTCTATTTTCTATATGCATGTTTGGCTACAATATTGTTGTTTACATGATATTGAATCTTTAAGTGTAGAAGATTTTAATAGGATTTGCATCATACTTTCCTTATGAGATTAGTGTAGGAAGTTGTTTCCCCACTTGAGTTTCCTTACAAGTGGTATCAGAGCTTGATCAACTTTTGATCCTAGTTGTTGGGTAGGGTTTTTTGAGCTAATCTCAAGTTGAGTGGGAGTCTTGTGCAAAGCATCCTGAATCTTATTTGTAGATCGAGATGGTGAGTTCATCATATGGAAGAATGGAGGTGGAGAAATTTAATGGCACTAATTTCGAGTTGTGGAAACTCAAGATGGAAGACATGTTAGAAGATCGTGACCTATGGGAAGCGACTACAAGTGCTACAAGACTAGAAACTATAGCTCAAGAAAATTGGGATATCAAAGACCGTAAAGCTAAGGGTCTCATAAGACTCTATTTAACCAATGCAGTCCTTCTGAATGTTCTAGATGAGAAAACTACATATAGTTTGCGGGAGAGACTTGGGGCCATGTATCAAGCCAAATCTTTGGTGAACAAGTTATTCCCGAGGAAGAAGTTGTATTCTCTATGAATTGAAGAAGGTGGATCCTTAATAGATCATTTAAATGCATTTAATCTACTGGTTGCACAGTTGACATCAGTTGGTCTCAAGTTAGAGGAGGAGGATTGTTGCTACACACTTTTGTGTTCTTTATCGGATTCATGGGACCATCTTGTGATGGCTCTTGGAAGCACATTAGTCACTTTCAAAAAGGATGATGTGGTGTCTTCGCTGCTATCAAAGGAGATGCAGAGAAAGGCTTCCGTTTTGGAAAAAGAAGCCCTTGCTGTTCGTGGGAGATCCACGAAAAGAGGGAAGAAAAATGACAATAAGTCTAACAATAAGGGTAGATCCAAATCCCCTGGGAAGTCAAAGACTTCCAATAAGTCCAAGGCAAAATGTTGGAACTATGATAAGACTGGGCACTTCCGTAAAGACTTTAAAGAGCCTAAGAAGAAGAAGAAAGCCTCAGATTTTGGTTCTGAAAAATCTCAAGAAGATTGCAATGCATTCATCGTAGCTTTGGCAGCCCATGCATCTGATGATGTGCGGTTGGTTGACTCGGGTGCATCTTTTCACATGACCTCTCATCGAAAATGGTTCTCAAGATATGAAGAGTTTGATGGTGGAAAGGTGTACTTGGGTGATGGTTCTCACCTAAAGATAGTTGGATGCAGAAGGGTCACTATAAAATTTCCTGATGGACAAGTAAAGGGAATCAATGGAGTTATGCACATTCTAGGTTTGGCATGAAACCTATTATCTGTAAGTATGCTAAATGATGTAGGTGTGCAAGTTGTTTTTTATAAATATGGATGTAAGATGATGAGGGGAGCTATGGTGCTTGCTAAGGGTACTAGGAGAGGTACTTTGTTTTAGCTTGATGCACACATTTCTCAGTGTAATAGTTCTTCTGTTTCAGAGAAGACAGTAGCTATCACTTCATCCCCACCATCTGAATTAGCAGTAAAGAAGACTGTGGTTAGTGGTTTTGATGGTAGTGCAACAAGTGTACCTAAGGGTGCAAACACTTTGGAAGGAAATCTTCCTGGAGAAAAGACAATGTTGTGGCATATGAGATTTGGCCACATTGGTGAGAAGGGTCTCAGAACCCTAAAAATTAAAAATCTCATTGAGGGGTTAAATGATTGCAATCTCGAGTTTGACTTCTGTGAACACTGTGTATATGGTAAACAAAATCATGTTCAGTTTTACTCTAGTTCTCACAAATCTTCTGATGTATTTGGTCCTGTAAAAGTTCCTTCAATCTCCAAGTCTGTATTTTTTGTATCTTTCATAGATGATTATAGTAGAAGGACATGGATTTATTTTCTTAAAAGTAAGACACAAGTCTTTATTCGATTCAAGGAATTTAAAGCCCTTGTAGAGAATCAGACTAGTAAGAAGATTAAGTGTGTGAGAACTGACAATGGTGGTGAGTTTTGCTCAGCAGAGTTTGAACAATTCTGTAAAGAACAAGGTATCAAGAGGCATAAGACAACTCCGTATACCCCACAGAAAAATGGAGTTGCAGAGAGAATGAACAACACACTGATGGAGAAGGCTAGGAGTATGCTTAGTGGAGCTAGTTTAGAACAAAGGTTTTGGGCCGAAGCTGTGGCCACTGCTTGCTATCTAGTTAACAGATCTCCTACATCAGCCCTTGTTGGTAAGAAACCCATGGAGGTGTGGTCTGGTAAGAAGCCTTCAATTAGACATCTTCATGTTTTTGGTTGTGAAGCCTATGCACATGTTCCAATGGAGAAAAGATCTAAGTTGGAAAACAAAGTTGTTAAATATATTTTCATCAGGTACAGTGCTAGTGTGAAAGGATACAAGCTTTGGGATCCTATGACTAGTAAGGTGTTGTATAGTAGAAATGTTATTTTTAGAGAGCTAACATCTTCTACTATTGTGCTACAACCAGATGAAAAAGAAAAGGAAAAAGATGTTGTTCAGTTGCCTCCTACCCCTGAGAAGACTGAACAAAGAGACCATGTTGGGTCTAATGATGAGGAGAGCTATTGCAGCTCTGATAGTTCAGAAGAAGAGGAAGAACAACCTCAACCTCAGTCCTTCAGGAGATCCATGAGAGAAAGAAAGCAACCAGAAAGGTTTGGTTATTCTATGTTAGATTCCAGTTGTGCTTTTGCTTTGATTACTAATACTGATGAGCCTAGATCTGTGAAAGAGGCTTTGGGCATGGAAGATGTAGGTTCCTTTATTGAGGCTATGGATGATGAGATGGCTTCATCAGAGAAAAAAAAAAATGGGACCTTGTACCTTTGCCTAAAGGGAGAAAATCTTTTGGTTGTAAATGAGTGTTCAAGAAGAAATTCTGTGCAGATGACAGTGTTGAAAGGTACAAAGCTAGATTGGTTGCAAAGGGGTATTCACAGGTAGAGGGAATATATTATGGTGAAATATTCTCTCCTGTTGCAAAGTTGACATCCATTAGATTTTTTTTATCTCTTGCTGCATCATATGATTTAGAGATAGAACAGATGGATGTGAAGACAACTTTCCTTCATGATGATTTGGAGGAAGAGATTTATATGTCATAGCCTGAGCACTACATTGTTAAAGGTAAAGAATCCTTAGTTTGCAGATTAAAGAAATCTCTATATGGTTTGAAGCAATCTCCTAGGATGTGGCACCTTAAGTTTGATGCCTTTGTGTTGTCAATTGGATTTGTAAGATCAAAATCAAAACATTGTGTTTATTTCAAAATTGAAAATGATTGCCTTCTTATTGTTGCATTATATGTTGATGATATGTTTCTGTTTGAGAAGGGTAAGGGTATGATTTCTGATTTTAAATCTCAGTTGTCAGCACAGTTTGAGATGAAAGATCTTGGGGCAGCTAGGTACATCTTGGGTATAGAAATTAGTAGAGATAGGTCCAACAGAAAACTTTGGTTGAGTCAAAGTAAGTGTTACTACATTCCCCCCCCACCCCGCCAAAATTCAAATTTCAAATGTTTGCCCTGCCTCAATGGTCATCTCCCCAGCTTCAATATTATTTTTATCGCCCACGAAAATATCAAAAAAATCAAATGTTCAACCTTAGGGTTATTTCCTATTTCCCTAAGTCTGTTTCCCCACCCACAACCTCTCCACCGTTGGATCGACATGAATCAAGGGTTAGGCGCTATGTCGTTATTGAAATTTCCAAGCTCTTCACCCATAGCGACATAGTGCCCTCTCAACACATGGCATGGTGGGTCTGGGTTTCACAGAGCAGAAGTCAAGGATGAGCCGAAAAAGGAAGTGCATTGCCGGAGGGCGCTATGACGCTAACGAGAAATTGGCCCTTCCCACCATTAGCGACATAGCGCCCGGCCAGGAAATGAGTTTCACGTTGGGTCCGCAGTCAATTCTAGCAGTGTTTCACGGGCCGGGGAAGGTAGCAAGGATGGTAGGCGCTATGGCACTAACGGAAAACCCGTGGGTTTTCTGTTAGTGATATGGTGCCTAAACAGAAAGTGAAGGTCCCAGTAGGATCCTCAGGCAGGGCGAGTCCCAGATGGTTATGCTTCATCACAGTTAGCACAACTAGAAAGTTTTCAGTACACCTTGGAGCCACATCCGCATCAGACAAGAGAAATTCACAGGGGGCACTATGGCGCTATGGGAGGTTCCCCTCGATTCTCGCATAGCGACATAGCACCTAGGTGCCACGTCAGGTCAGGTTGCCAGGTGGATCATGAGCTCAGAGGTCCCAAGGAAGAATGTGCAGAGTACGACGAGGTTTCTAATCATCAGATGAGACTGAATCAATGGTGGGCGTTATGTCGCTATCAAGAAGTTGCACAAAAAATGCCATAGCGACATAGCGCCCAGGGGACCCACCACATTCTTAAGGATAGTGCATTAAACATAGGCCACATGATCAAAGGGAAATCCACGATGGGCGCCATCGCGCTATGAGAAAGTTGCGAGCTGTTTACGACGGCGACATAGTGCTTGGAGGACACGTGTCCTCGTGGGCCCAGGGAGGAGGTACAAAAAGTATTAACAGTTCAGGGGATGGCTGGCAGTTTGTGTTGTGGTTAAGGTTGGAGACTTCACAGTTAAACATGATAGTTTGGGGTTGGCGCGGTTAGTAAATTAAAATCTAACCACTGGGCGCTATGGCGCTATTGGAATTTTAGGGTAAATCCTCCATAGCGACATAGCGCCCAATCAAGTAAATGATGGTCAAACACGTTAAGATTATCGTAGGTGGCAAAATAATGGGAAGTGATTGGCCCGCGTGGCCCAGCTGGTTGTTGGAACTTGGTTGACCCATTTGACCTTGCTGTCTCATGACTCAGAATGATAAAAAATTTGTGATTTTTTCCACAATCTGATTCTGTGATCAATGCCACCCACTCCAGAATGAATGCTAAAGTAATGAAGGGACTTTCCATTCATTATCGATCCATCTACCTAGTCAGAGAGATTTTCATGGTGCCATTTCTATCTTCTCGAGGTTCTCTTTTAGAGGAATATTAGATTGTCTTGTACCTGCACCATGCTCATGTGTGATCTTTGATCAGATTTTTAGTATGGGGAATTAATGCAAGTGGTTGAGTAGTAAATGTAGAAGCAAAATCCCAGTTATGCCTAAACTATAAAGGTAATTTTGTAATTCTTTTCTCGGGGTCGACTCTTCCTGGTTTTCTTTGCTACTGCTTGCAGACTTGCAATGTAGAATCCCTGTATCTCTGAGCTACATAGCATCCTGTGTCATTCTCTTTAGTGGTCAATGTGCATGTGCTTCATTTTGCCTCTCATTGATGCATTATTGAGATTAGTGGTCCACATACTGTATCTATCTTTGGCCTATTGGATAATATACAAGTGAAATCTCCTTTTCCTGGTGTCATTCAGTTGGTTTTCTAATCTGTATGTGATTATTGATCGATATAAGTCTGGACATGTATGACTTTTGTATGTTACCCTAGTTTTGTAGTGCATATATGGGTAATAATGAGTCTGAACACTCTGTTTTGGTGCATCACCGCCTTAGATTAGACTAGGTAGATTTGTTTTAATGCTCTCTTTCTTGCTTTCCCTTCTGAGAATAGATAGGTGTGCCCTGACAGTAAGAGGAAGCCTCCCTTCTCCGGAGACTCAACCTCGTAGTTCAAGTCCCATAGCTTGGAGGTTGTTTCCATGTTTCACTAGGTTGTTCTCACGCATAGGCCTTGGATAAGGGTGCAAACCTAAGTGACAACAGTTTTTGGCACGCTCGGTGGGACCCATATCAGAAGATTTCAGGTCTACTGGTATCAAGAAAAAAGAATTCTAGAGATAAATGCTGAAGAAGTAGTGTTGGCTTTAGTCTTCGAGCCTTTAAGAGGCTGGTTCTTCAAGTACTTGGCAACTTCGAACATCAAAGACTCTGGTTCCAGACCAAGTTTGCAGTAATTCATGCCCAAGACTGAAACAAGGGCATCTTCTAGAGGTAAATTTCAATATCAAGAGCTTTCTATTTCAAATCTTAGGAGAAGAAGGACTAGAACTTCATTATCACCAGTTAGGGGTAGAATAATAGTCGATATACCTATAAGATCTATCTCTACTCCCCCTATTGTTCGAACTCAGCCTAGATTGCCATTAACACTCATCAATAGAACACTTGTTTATATGGCACAGCCAAGAGTTCATCCTTTTGCCACCTTTAATGGTGGAAGTCCTTTGTTGTTAGCCCAAAGACATGATATACCAGTAGCTGCACTAAAAAGCATACCTGATTTTACTGGTGAAACTTCTATTTCCCCCCTAGAGCATATCCAAGAGGTAGCGAATGTTTGCAATATTCATGGTATTACAGAAGATGATGTTTTCGTCAGACTTCTAGCCTCATATTTAAAAGGAAAAGCATTACAGTGGTATAGAGGCTTAGCTCATGGTTCTATAATAGATTGGGATGGACTAGGAGCAGGATTATGAAAACATTTTGAGGATAAGAGTGACCATTTGTCACTACTAGAGAAGCTGACTACAATAAAAAGAGCCCCCCATGAATTTATGACTGATTTTAATTATAGATTCCAAAAGACATGGGATAGAATACCTACTATAGTGAAACCTACCCCTGGTAATGCCTTCTTGCATTACCTAAGAGCTTTCAACAGTGACATTGCCACCACAATCCAAACTATGGGAGGAGATACATTACCAAATGCTTATGAGACAACTATAAAGGCTGAGAATATCCTAATACAAGGTGGAAAGTTGGCTCCAAGGCCTCCTATGCCTTCCTTTCCTGATGTTCCCAACCACCAACCAGCAATAGCCTCTCTTCCTACAATTCCTACGTCACAAGCCCTTAGTCTAGTTCCCCAAGCTTCCACATCCTCAAACGGAATAGATGAACTCAAGGAAATGCTCCAAGGTCTAGTGCTGAGCACGGATAAAAGAGAGAAGACCCTGGATAAAAAATTACAAGAGTAGGGGAGGGAGTTGAAGGACCAAGGGAAGAGATTAGAGGATAGTTTTTCTCTAATACAAAAGATGAGTAACAAGGTGGTGGCCTTAGAAAGGCAGCAAGCCCAAGGTGGCAAGCCTCCCCAATTGCAATATCAGGCTCCAAGTGGTGGTAGGCCTCCTAATCAGTGGAATAGCTCTTTTGATTAGAATAGGCAGAACAATCATGCTTCTGCTTCAAGCTCAAATCAGAACAGAGCTATAGTCCTTCAAAATAACTTGGCCCAAGACCAAGATTTTTGTCCTTCATGTAACTATTCTTATACCTACTGCCTATGTCAGAAAGCAGAATCTTATTTGGCCCTAACTATCCAGGAGTCCACAGTAAAGCAATCACACAAGGAAGATCATCCCAAGGAGGCCTCATATGTTCAGAGGCAGGGTGATTGCTCTTTTATGAATCACCAGATGGAGGAGCATTGTAATGTAAACCAGGATTCCGTTGCTCATAACACAAGAAGCAAGAAGAGAGCTATGGAACATGCTACTCCTCCTTCTCCTAAGCAGGCCTCAACTTCAAGTGTTATACCTAACACACATACAACAAATGAGAAAACAAACACTTCACGACAGCAAAGGCAAGGTCCAAGAGAGGAGAATGCAACTGATCCCTATGTTACTCCATCTCAACCTCTCATGAGTGCAGCTCCCAAAGTTTCTACCAAAATTCCTAACGCACCATTGAGTGTGGTAGAGCAAATGAAGAAGACCAATGTAAACATTTCCATGTGGGATGCTATTGCTACCATACCAATGCAGAGGAAGATGCTGCAGCAAGAATTGGAAAGGATTGAACCCAAGGATCAGTCATCTACCATGGAGAGTGCCACTAGTTTAGTACAACCGGTAGGAGATGTGGAGACAAATAAAAAGGTTAGACCTCCTCCATTTTATGTTTCTCTGATTATAGGGGGAAAATTAGTCCATAATTGCATGATAGATTCGGGGGCTAGTAGCTCAGTAATGCCTAGGTGTGTTGCTGATGCTTTAGGGATGAAATATGAGCCCATTGTTAGGGATGTGTTACAACTAGATGGGAGTACTGTCAAAACCGTAGGCATCCTTAGAAGTGTGGAAATGGCCCTACATGCATGCCCTGGTTGTACTGTGATTCAAGACATATCTGTTGCTGAGGTTAAGCCCTATTTTGCCATCTATCTTTCAAGAGACTTCACTGCTCAAATTGGTGGATTCATATCTGCTGATTGGTCTTACATGTCATTTAAGACCAGATATGGGGCCAATGCTTCAATAAGAGCAGAACCTCAAGCCCTTCATCACACTGAACCCTACACTCCCAACTTCATCAATATGAATTGCCCTATCCTAGAGATGGACGAAAATAACATAGTAAATGAGCATGTCACTTCCATAGCAGAGATTCCTGATTTCTTCTTAGATGAGTGGGCAAATACATGTCAATTTGAACCTATGTCGGAAACCCTTGAGACATGCCTTAGTACATATTGCATAATAGAGAAAGAGGTTCAAGTTCCTGACCTTGTTAGGACTAATGACGACATAAATGGAGTATGGAGTATGTACTTTGATGGCTCAAGGAATAGAAATGGATCAAGGGCTGGTGTTATGTTGATCTCTCCTGCACAAATAAGATACTACTTCTCTTTTAGGTTCCAATTCAGTTGTACCAATAATGTGGCTGAGTATGAATCCTTGATCCAAGGTCTCCTACTTGCCCAAAAGAGGGGAATTCAAGCCTTGAAAGTATATGGGGACAGTGAGTTGGTAGTGAACCAAGTGAGAAATCAGAATATCACCAAAAATGGCCTGCTCAAGTCTTATAAACACAGAGTCTGGGATTTTCTTGAGGGTTTCCAAGCATTTAATATTCAAAGCATTCCTAGGAAAGAAAATAAATATGCTGATAGACTTGCAGCAGTGGGTGCATCTTATGATGTGCCAAGGAATCTTGAGGAAGAAAAGAAACAACAAATAAGGGTAGTGGTAAGGCCTGCTGTTCCTGATAATAATACTCATTGGCAAGTGTTTGAGTCTGATGAGCAAATTGTGAGCTTCTTGCAGAATGAAGCAGAATTTTCAGAGAGAAATCAGACAAGACTACAAGATCAATATGGTGATCAGATCATTCATCTCAGTTCCAACAAGCTGCCCAAGGGTCTCATTACCTTGGAGAGTGTCTTTAATCCTGATGATCAGTCAAGGGATAAAGGGATGAATCTAGTTGCAGAAAAGGATGACCATGCCCCAGTTACTATTGCTGATGGAAAATCTCTTAACATGGGGAAGGTATGTTCTGAAGTTGAGCAAGAAAATTTTGTTCATCTATGTCAAGAATTTAGTGATGTATTTGCTTGGACATATGATGACTTAAAAGGTTTTGACCCTAGTTTGTTTTAGCATACCATAGATTTGGTTGATAGGGTCAAACTAGTAAGACAAAAGCAGAGCCAGTGAATCCCAAGATTGAACCTTTGATGAGGAAAGAGCTATCCAAGTTGATTGAAGCTAACATAATTTTTCCTATTAAACACTCATCATGGGTGGCTATCCTTGTCCCTATGAGGAAGAAGAATGGAGAAATCAGATTGTGTGTGGACTTTAGGGATCTCAATCAGGCTTCCCTTAAGGATCACCATCCTCTTCCTTCTATGGAGAAAATTCTGTCCAAGGTCAGTGGGTCAAGGAGATTCTCTTTTCTTGATGGGTTTTCTGGTTATAACCAAGTGCTGGTTAAAGAGTCTGATAGATACAAGACAACATTTACTACTAAATGGGGCACCTATGCTTATTGCAAAATTCCATTTGGATTAACAAATGCAGGTGCTACATTCCAAAAGGCAATGGAGGTAGCTTTCAAAAGATTAATTGACAAGTTTGTCTTAGTATACCTTGATGATATAACTATGTATTCCAAGAATGTGGAAGATCATCTTGATCATTTGAGACAGGTATTTCTAAGATGTAGAGAGTTTGGGGTTTCTCTCAACCCAGCCAAATGTGTCTTTGCTACAAACCAAGGAAAACTATTGGGACACATTGTATCTAAGGATGGATTGACCATTGATCCAGAAAGAACAAAAGCAATACTTGCCCTTCCTCTCCCTAAACACAAGAAAGGGCTGTAAAGTTTCCTTGGTAGGATAAATTTTGTAAGAAGGTTTATTCCTAATCTTGCTACCATGGTGAAACCCCTTACAAACATGCTCAAGAAAGATATGGTCTTCTCATGGACCAAGGAGGGGAAGGAGAGTTTTGAAAAGATCAAGGCAGCCATAGCATCGGCCCCTACCCTCATGAACCCAAATTTTGAGAAAGATTTCATCCTCTACACTTTAGGTGGTGAGTCAAGTATTTTTTCTATCTTGACTCAAAAAAATGACAAGAATGAGGAGCAGCCCATAGCCTTCTTTAGTGAAGGGCTTAAAGAATATGAAGATAAATACAGCTTTGTTGAGAAGAAAGCCCTTGCAGTCATTAGAGCCTTGAAGAAATTTAGACACCTTTTATCCCACAACAAGATACATTTGTCGGTGCCCCATGCTAGTGTAAAGGACTTCCTTTTGAGCAAGGATATCAGTGAAAAGAGGGCCGGATGGATCACTAGGGTAATGGAATATGAGGTTGATATTCAGGTTACCAAATTGGTAAGAGGGAGAGGATTATGCAAAGAGATGTTATCAGACCAGGAGTTGGATGAAGAGGTTGCTATGGTAATTACAGAGCAATAGGAGGAAAGAAATGTTAATGGCCCAAAGAGCTCGATGGATGACATGAAGAACTTTCTATCAGGAGATGGATACCCTCAGGGATTGGACAAAACTAAAAGGAGACAATATAGACTGCAGTCCATCCCCTATGTTGTGATTGATGGTATCCTATTCAGGAGGGATTTTAATGGGACTCTGTTGAGATGCATTGAAGAGGATCAGGCTGAGAGGATGATTAAGGAACTTCATGATGGCCCTGATGGTGGCCATTTCTCCGCAAGAACAACCACCATGAAGATCATGAGGGCTAGTTATTATTGGCCATCCTTGTTCCATGATTGTCATAGATATGTGAGAAAATGTGAGAAGTGCGCTTTCTTCTCAGGAAAATAGAGACTTGCAACTCTTCCTCTTCATCTCATTCAGGTGGATCAGCCCTTCACCTAGTGGGGGTTGGATTTCATACGCCCCATTAATCCTCCATCTAGTGCAGGTCATAAATGGATCTTAGCTGCTACCGATTATTTCACTAGGTGGACAGAGGCAGTTGCCTTGAAGGATGCTACAAAGCCATTAGTTGTTGAATTCCTTGATGGAATTGTATCTAGGTTTAGAGCTCCTTCTACCATCATCTCAGATAATGCCAAATCTTTTGTTGGAACCCAGATTTGTGCATGGGCAATGAGTCACAATATCTATCTGAGCACATCATCAAATTACTACCCGCAGGGTAATGGTTTGGTTGAATCCTCCAATAAGAATCTGATCAGAATCATAAAGAGAATGATAGAAGACAACCAGAGGGCCTGGCATAAGAAGCTAAGAACTGCTCTATGGGCTGATAGGATAACGCCCAAGAGATCTATTGGGAATTCACCTTTTGTGTTGGTTTATGGTAGGGAGGCCAGACTTCCAATCTCATTGGAATTCCCATCCTTGGAGTTGGCTCATCAGATGGAACTAATTGAAGATGATGCCATGTCAGTAAGAATGGCAGAACTAATTGAACTGGAAGAAAAGAGAAGCAAAGCTATGCAAACTCTAGAGATACATCAGTAGTAGATGAAGAGGAGCTTTGAAAAGAAGGCAAGGGCCAGAATCTTCAGAGAAGGAGATTTAGTTCTAAAGTGGGATGCAGATAGGGCAAAACCAGGAAGACACTCAAAATTTGATGCATTATGGAGTGGCCCCTATCTGATTGCCAGTTGCAAGCCGGCTAATGCGTTTCAATTAAGCAGGCCAAATGGTGAAGTTTTGCCCATTCCAGTCAATGGGATTTTCCTTAAAGCTTGCTTCTGATGAAGGTCGAGTTCCTGTATATAAGTAGTTTAGTTTCCTTCTGTTGTTTCAGCTTTTCAAGAAGTGCGTGGGCACAGTTGTCTTCCTGTGAGATAGCAAATTTTGAGGTGTTTCAGGTAGGGTTAGGGTTTCATAGTATGCACAAGACCCATTTTTTGACTCCATAGCCCAATGGATAAGGCTACTGGTCTAACGCATAGCAAGCTTGTGTCCCCTGTGAGTCGCCAGAATGTTACTACATTCCCCCCCTGCCAAAATTCAAATTTCAAATGTTTGCCCCACCTCAACGGTCATCTCCCCAGCTTCAATATTATTTTTATCGCCCACAAAAATATCGAAAAAATCAAATGTTCAACCTTAGGGTTATTTCCTATTTCCCTAAGTCTGTTTCCCCACCTGCAACCTCTCCACCATTGGATCGACATGAATCAAGGGTCAGGCGCTATGTCGTTATTGAAATTTCCAAGCTCTTCACCCATAGCGACATAGCGCCCTCTCAACACATGACACGGTGGGTCCGGGTTTCACAGAGCAGAAGTCAAGGGTGAGCCAGAAAAGGAAGTGCGTCGCCGGAGGGCGCTATGGCGCTAACGGGAAATTGGCCCTTCCCACCGTTAGCGACATAGTGCCCGGCCAGGAAATGAGTTTCACGGTGGGTCCGCAGTCAATGCCACCAGTGTTTCACGGGCCGGGAAAGGTAGCAAGGACGGTAGGCGCTATGGCACTAACAGAAAACCCATGGGTTTTCCGTTAGCGACATGGTGCCTAAACGAAAAGTGAAGGTCGCAGCAGGATCCTTAGGCAGGGCGGGTCCCAGATGGTTATGCTTCATCACAGTTAGCGCAACTGGAAAGTTTTCAGTACACCTTGGAGCCACATCCGCATCAGACAAGAGAAATTCACAGTGGGAGCTATGGCGCTATGGGAGGTTCCCCTCGATTCTCGCATAGCGACATAGCACCTAGGTGCCACGTCAGGTCAGGTTGCCAGGTGGATCATGAGCTCAGAGGTCCCAAGGAAGAATGTGCAGAGTACGGCGAGGTTTTTGATCGTCAGATGAGACTGAATCAATGGTGGGCGTTATGTCGCTATCAAGAAGTTGCGCAAAAAATGCCATAGCGACATAGCGCCTAGGGGACCCACCACGTTCTTAAGGATAGTGCATCAAACACAGGCCACATGATCAAAGGGAAATCCACGATGGGCGCCATCGCGCTATGAGAAAGTTGCGAGCTATTTACGATGGTGACATAGTGCCTGGAGGACACATGTCCTCGTGGGCCCAGGGAGGAGGCACAGAAAGTATTAACAGTTCAGGGGATGGCTGGCAGTTTATTTGTGGTTAAGGTTGGAGACTTCACAGTTAAACATGATAGTTTGGGGTTGGCGCGGTTAGTAAATTAAAATCTAACCACTGGGCGCTATGGCGCTATTGGAATTTTAGGGTAAATCCTCCATAGCGACATAGCGCCCAGTCAAGTAAATGATGGTCAAACGCGTTAAGATTATCGTAGGTGGCAAAATAATGGGAAGTGATTGGCCCGCGTGGCCCAGCTGGTTGTTGGAACTTGGTTGACCCATTTGACCTTGCTGTCTCACGACTCAGAATGATAAAAAATTCGTGATTTTTTCCACAATCTGATTCTATGATCAATGCCACCCACTCTAGAATGAATGCTAAAGTAACAAAGGGACTTTCCATTCATTGTCGATCCATCTACCTGGTCAGAGAGATTTTCATGGTGCCATTTCTATCTTCTCGAGGTTCTCTTTCAGAGGAATATCAGATTGTCTTGTACCTGCACCATGCTCAAGTGTGATCTTTGATCAGATTTTCAGTATGGGGAATTAATGCTAGTGGTTGAGCAGTAAATGTAGAAGCAAAATCCCAGTTATGCCTAAACTATAAAGGCAATTTTGTAATTCTTTTCTCGGGGTCGACTCTTCCTGGTTTTCTCTGCTACTACTTGCATACTTGCAGTGTAGAATCCCTGTGTCTCTGAGCTACATAGCATCCTATGTCATTCTCTTCAGTGGTCAATGTGCATGTGCTTCATTTTGCCTCTCATTGATACATTATTGAGATTAGTGGTCCACATACTGTATCTATCTTTGGCCTATTGGATAATATACAAGTGAAATCTCCTTTTCTTGGTTTCATTCAGTTGGTTTTTTGATCTGTATGTGATTATTGATCGATATAAGTCTGGACGTGTATGACTTTTGTATGTTACCCTAGTTTTGTAGTGCATATATGGGCAGGAAATGAGTCTGAACACTCTGTTTTGGTGCATCACTGCCTTAGATTAGACTAGGTAGATTTTCTTTAACGCTCTCTTTCTCCCTTTCCCTTCTGAGAATAGATAGGTGCGCCTTGACAGTAAGAGGAAGCCGGCCTTCTCCAGAGACTCAACCTCGTAGTTCAAGTCCCACAGCTTGGAGGTTGTTTCCATGTTTCACTAGGTTGTTCTCGCGCATAGGCCTTGGACAAGGGTGCAAACCTAAGTGACAACAGTAAGTATGTGAAGTCTATGTTGGACAGGTTCAGCATGGCAGATTGTAGACCACTATGTGTTCCTATACCTGTGGGAACAAAGTTATCTATAGATGATTGTCCAAAATCTCCTAGTGAGGTGGAGGACATGAGTAGAGTACCTTATGCTAGTGCAATTGGCAGTCTTATGTATGCTATGGTTTGTACTAGACTAGACATTGCCCAAGCAGTGGGAGTCTTGAGTCGATTTATGGCTAATCGTGGACGGATACATTGGGATGCAGTTAAGCGAGTATTCAAATATTTGAGGGGTACATCGGATTACTCCATATGTTATCATGGTAACTCTTCTGGATCTCTGCATTCAATTTGTATTCATGGGTTTGTGGATTCAAATTGGGCAGGTGATATTGGCTGCAGGAGATCCACCAGTGCTTATGTGTTCACTATGTTTGGTGGTGCCATCAGTTGGATGAGCAAGCGACAACCTGTGGTTTCTTTGTCCGCTACAAAAGTTGAGTACATGGCTGCTACTCATGCTTGTAAGGAAGCCATTTGGCTTAAGAGATTGTGTTCTAATGTTGGTGTTGATGCAGAACATATTACTATTTGGTGTGATAGTCAGAGTGCTATTTGCCTTGCAAAGAATCCAACTTTCCATGCCAGAACGAAGCACATTGATGTGCAGTATCACTTTGTGAGAGATATGGTGGAAGATGGAAAGGTAAATTTGGAAAAGGTAGATACTGTGAAGAATGTTGCAAATGCATTAACAAAACCAGTGGGCACTGAGAAGTTTAGATGGTGTTCGGAGTCTATGGGCCTTTCGGCCTATAGCGGTTAGTTCTTGTTATGTTCCTATTGCTCTTACAAGGTGTTCGACAAGTGGGAGAATGCTAGGAATAAGGTGTCTCAACCTTGTATAATTCCTATTCTTATTATTTGTAAAATGTATTTCTTGCAAATAATGTTGATGTGTCGACATCTTGAATTGTGTGTAAGGAGATCATGAATAAAATGGTTATGACAGATTCCTATGAGATGTAAGAGCTATGTTAGGAAGATTCAATGACAGGTGAAGACATGTGGCAACTAAGATATTTGAGTACTATGCACTCTACCCCAATAGTGGGGTTCGAGGTTCCTATTTTCTCGGAGAATGGTAAAACCCTAATACAGTTTACCTTTGGGAGTAGCCCTAAAGTCAAGCTCATGTTATAAGCATTTTTAGGGTTGCAAAGAGATGCGATGCGAAATAGTGTATTGTTGGTATTGCAAGTAGCTACTAGAGTCTTCTGTTGTTGATGTTGAACTTGCATTGCAAGTGTATTGTAACCTCATGTTGAAGATAATACATTGTGCAGATTCTGAAGGGGTGGGGTTGTTTTACCAAAAGGTTTTTCCCCACCGGCAAATCCTTGTGTTATGTGTTCCTTTCTCTATCTATTTTCTGTATGCATGTTTGGCTACAATATTTTTGTTTACATGATATTAAATCTGTAAGTGTAGAAGATTTTAATAGGATTTACATCATACTTTTCTTATGAGATTAGTGTAGGAAGTTGTTTTTGCACCCGAGTTTCCTTACATTTCTTTCCCTTCAACTTTCATTTTTGTATCATCTCCCACAAAGATGTGTGGTACCTTTGACTGCTTCAATGAAGAAAAACCTCCTTTTGAAGAACCCAAATGATATGAGGTACCTGAGTCAAGAATCCATTCCTTTGAAGAAGTTGAATTTTCCATGAGTGCTTGCCCTTTGCCCTTTGAATCTAAAGAAGATCCGTGCTCCTTATAAGCATTAGGTAGTGGAACATTATGTTTCTTCATGATAGTTGTCAACTCATCAATCTTCTTATGATAACACTCATGTTCTTCATGACCCAATTTCTTGCAATAAGCACACTTTTTCTTGTCCTTATTATTGTCTCCCTTCTTATTTGAATTCAAGGAAGACTTGCCTTGTTGATTTGATGATGGTGTTGTCTTTTCTGTATCCTCTAATTTGTTATTCTTCCACTTCTTATTCTTGCCCTTTCCTTTATTTGAAGATTGACCAGATGAATTTTGAGAACCCTCATTATTGGTCACCAATGCCTTTGACTTAGGTGATTTGAGAATCACCATTGATTTCAACTTCTTTTCTTCTTTATCCAATAGTTTAGCATAATCATCAAACAAGACTTTCTGATAAGCAGACCTTAATGTAGTCTTTGAGGTGTTATAAGTAGAAACAAATGTGGAGTACTCAGATGGTAGCTTATTATGAATGAAATAGATTAACCCGTCATCTTTAATAGGACTCCCACAATCATCTAGTTTCATTCTTAATTCATTCACCTTTATGATAAAATCCTGTATGAAATCAAATGCCTTAGTATCTAAAGATGCAAGCTCATCTTCAATTTTGAAAACATCTTCCTCAAACACTTTACCATGTAGGTTTTGAAGGGTATGCCAAGCTTCCTTGGATGTATGAGACTTCTAGATCTAATATATGATCTTGTCTTCAATCCCCAAACAAACATCACCTAGGGATTTCCTATCCATTGTTTTCCAATTAGTGATTTCACTAGCCAATACTTGACTACTTATTGGTTTAGGAAGGGTACCATGTACATATTGAGAAACTCCTTTATGCATTAAATGACACCACATTTTAATGGACCATGTAGCATAGTTATGTGGAGTTAATTTTGGAAACTTAAAATTTTCCATGATAGAAAAAAGAACACAACACCAAGAACACCCCCCCTTTCACTCAATCAAGAAACCCCCAAAAAAAGATGCTTTTGGGCACTTTATATGTAGTGTGTTTACAATGGCCACTTGCCAAATTTGGCCTTAGTGAACTTCTAATTTTTCCTTTTACAACCTCCTTATGGAGTTCAAAATTGAAACATTATAATGTATCTTAGATATAGAACAATTCTAAAGATATATCAAAGTATTACAATGCAGAAAAGGACCTAATTTTGAAAGTGACAATTTTGTCCACACAACCCTATAATTTGATTGTAGATCTAGAAAGTAGACAAAAAATAATGCACTTTCAACAAAATGGAACCTATTTTTGTGTCCAGATGAGCTCGTATGGAGTGTTGGGAGTTGCAAAATGCAGGATTAAACATGTACAATTGCCAAAAAATGCAGTTTCTGACAAATTTGTGCACCAAAACTAGAAAAGAGCTGCACCACTAAATTTTTTAGGAAATTCTACCCAAAATTTAAAAAATTTCACCTAATTCAGAGTCTAGATGACTGAGATATGGCCTCCCAAAGTTGAACTGCAAAATAAAAAATCAATCTGGAGAGGGGTTGGATTAGCAAAATATGGGGTTAAATTTGATGGTCATATGGCTATCATAGTAATTCTAATTTTCCCTGGGATGATGGTCAAACAACCGTCAAATTTAGGCTCATGAACGTGATGACATCAACATACCTAGGCCCTATGATGACATTAGTGTAACATCAGGATGATGTCATCATGTACAAAATTATACAGACATACAGAAAAAATTGACATGTCTAGTATAGATCTGAGGTGTAGTCTAACTATGTAGTGCTAGCATGGCTAAATAAGATGAGGCCACATGTCCTTTGATTACATGGGGAGTCGAATTGGTATTGTAGATGTGGCAGATTGGGCGGTCATGTGGACAATTTTCTAGACACCGCATGGTGTTGTCTGCACTATGCGGGCTATCAAATCTATAACCAACACATGGTTGGGATATCAAATAAGTATTGTTCTAGAGGATAAAATAGTGTCATTGAAGATTGGAGGAATAGCCGATGTTGGGCCAAAAATTTGTCAAGTTTGAGTTTGCCAGCCTGGGGTCCTTAAAAAATATCTCACATTGGTGGGGTTTATACTATGGTGTTATTTTAAATGGAAGCCCACAAAATTTAATGGTAAAAAATCCCACGAGATATATGGGCTTGCTGGTTACTATGAGGTCAACTAGAAATGTGGAGTCCGATCGAGATTCTGTTGTTGGGGCTTGGCTGAAATCAATTACTGAGCTTAGAATAAATGCCGCCGTTCAAAAATAGAATATTCTTTATAAGGCCGGGGTGTCACTGCTCAGTTCTACAAAAAAAAAATTCTCTGTAGGGGCCCATAGGGCTGAATTTTTTTTTTAAAAAACCTATAGATTCAAAAAAGTAGAGAATAATTAAAATTCAGATTTGAACAATAGATTAACAAATCGAATAAAAGACCATACCCTAGTTGCAAATTAGTGCCTTTAGGTGCCAATTTGCAAAAAAAATTGCCTCATGATTGACTTTAGCCTAGCATAGGCAAATTTATAGTCAATTTTCACTAAATCGACATTCCAGATGCAATGGCATGGTTTGATTTGGCTCTAAACACTCCCAATTTCTGTAGATTCTCCAGATTTGGGTTGAGGTACTAAAGCAACAATGGTCTCAAATAGCCATGTGAAGAGAATCAAGCTCTGATACCATGTAAGAATTTTTCTTAGGGCAGAATTCACCCAAGATCAAGGAACTCAAGCACAAGCACAACAATAGACCAAAGAGAGAATGAATAGAACAATGATATATTCATTCAATATTGATTGAAAGTACACTAAGAGTGCCTATATATAAAGGACTCTAGAAGGCATAGAAGTTAGCAACATGATAAGTCATACAACCAAGCACATGTCCACCAAATATGGGTTATCCTCCATTAAGCACAGGAGTAGTGTGATGATGTAAGGATAAGTCTACAAAGGTGTAGCACACAAAATAATGTTGTAGACAACATGTTCTAAAATGGGAGTGCAAATAACTATGTTGTCTACATGACAACTTAGTTAATTATGCAAACTCCAGTGTTGTAGACACCATGTGTTGAATTAGAGTTGCTTACTCTAGTGTTGTCAACATGACAACTCATGAGAGTATGCAAACTCCTAAGTATATCACCTAAATAAATAATAAAATAATGCATTAACCTAAGTAAACTTAGGTAAAGTGTAAATAGTAAATACTTACTTACACCAACAATGATCAATTAGATTTCTATCTATTAAAGTATATTGGATTTCACTTTTATTTATAAATTTATTTAGTTTTTATTGCTTTTTTTTTTTTGGCAAAAGTGGACGAGCCACTGGATATATATATTAATAAAAATTGATTCAAGAGCTCAACTAGGAAAGAACTAGAAAGAAAACCCAACATCATCACAATATGTACAAGTGACAATCATCGATATTTACAACATATTATATTGATGAGAAAATCTAAATTAAAAAATTTAGGAGTATTCCCACCAAAAATCAAAATTTATCAAATTTTTACATTTTCAAAACCAAAGCAAACAATAGGCATAGAGGACTCAAAGTTCAACAAAAAATACCAATGTTTTATAACATGTCTGATGTTGGAAAAATTAATACACCAAAAAGAAGGTAGCCTTAATACTATCATTCTTCCATATCCTTGCAAGAGGTGCCCTCAACAGAATGGAAGGCATACTAGGTTGTAGAGAATAACCCCAACCAAAATCTGAATATGGTAAAGGAGCAACCTCCCAGCCTAAACCTGGACCTTCATCAATGACAACAGACTTACCAGTGGAAGAAGGCACACTCCAAACTATGGTAATGGTGTAGTCTAATTGAGAATGCCAATTTGTTTCTTGTGTGGCAGAGTGTTTTGAGCCAAGAGCACTGGAAGCCGGGGTAGACCAAACACTTGGTTCAAAGACAAACTAGTTTGGGGAGGCCAAAGGCTTCATCATATGAGCAAAAAGTGGATGTGCATTAGATATTAAACCTAAATTTATTCTAATAATTTATTTATAACAAATTAACTAATAAATTTTAAATAAACAATATATTTAATTAATCGATTTCAACACAAAAATAACTTTAAAAATCTAATTTCTAAATATTTTTTCAATAAAGTTTCATTTAAAACTTTACTTTTTAACTATTACAAATGCAATTATGAATTAAATATAATAATTAAAAAATTAAAACTTTACCTTTAAAATTAAAAAAAACCTATTTTATTGAATTAAATATAACAATTTAAAAATAAAACTTTACCTTTAAAACAAAAAAACATATTTTATTGAATTAAATATAACAATTAAAAAAATAGAACATTACATTTCAAATAGAAAACCTATTTTATTGTTTAACTTTATTGAATTAAATATAACAATTAAAGAGGAGATGAAGGAGGACGATTTGGGAGGTATGGAGGAGGTGGAGGAGGAGGATTTAGACTCCTCTAGGTCAGATTCAGGTGATGGAAAAGAGAATAAGGATGTGTCACATGTTTTGGCAACGGTTTAGCTAGGGTGTGTGGACCTAACAAAGGATTAGTTCCTTGATATGGTGGAAATGATGCCTTCCCCTGTAACGATCTCCTCCCCTATTAAGGCTATTTTTGAAAGTGCTACTAACTGCCTATTTGTGTAGGATACCGCAAAGACTAGTACTGATGGTCATTCGAGTGCTCAACATAAGGCTAGTAATGAGGCATGGGAGAGAATTCATGCACTGGAGGAGAGAATGTGCCTAATGATGAAGTTCATAGTTAAAGTGACACATACAACGGCTACCACTCTATGCCTACTCAAGGATGTCGATGGGGACCTAGCTAAGGAGGATTCTAAGATGCTATTTGACTTCCTAGCAGAAGACTAGGCAAACATCCTCCTGGGGAGGAAAGAGGTCAAGAAATCTTAAGCACTCCCTCCTTTTTTCTTTTTAATATTGTTAATCTACTAGTTACTGGACTTATTAGTTTGCAAGATAGTTATGCCTTTGTTAATATTTTTCTTTAGACTCTTATGTTTGATTACAGGCATTTTGTTTAAGCTTGCTGATACTGTCTTAATTATTGTAGTGAACCTTGTTTTTGTTTCTAGTAGCAATAGGGGTTAGTTTTGTTTTGATGGTGATCAACTGGTAGTTGACCAATTTTCTATTAAGGGCCAACCCCCTTGTTTTGGTTGCTATTAATTCAAAAATAATTTTAAAAATTAAAACATTACATTTCAAATAGAAAACCTATTTTATTGTTTAAAATTTATTCAATCAAATATAACAATTTAAAAATAAAACTTCACCTTTAAAATAACTAAAAAATATATTTTATTGAATTAAATATAACAATTAATAAAATAAAACATTAAATTTCAAAGAGAAAAGTTATTTTATTGTTTAAAATTTTTAAATTAAGTTTAACAATTTAAAAATAAAACTTTACCTTTAAATTAAAAGAATCTATTTTATTGAATCAATAAAAAAATAAAACAATACATTTGAAACCCTATTTTATTGGATTAATAAAAAATAAAACAATACAAGGGGCCTTGTTATAATAAAAAATAATAATTTAATATTCAAAACTAATACATATTTTAAAATATATCTCTTAATTAAAAATATAAATGGTTATATTAATTAAATGTATATTTATTTTGTATATTTTTATCTTGATTTATTTTTATCAAATATATTTAAAATAAGACATGAAATACTTACATTACAAATCATAGTAAATAAATAAAAGATATATTATTATTTGATTAATTTAATTATAATTAATTTAGAGATTTCTTAAAATAATAATCAAGATTTTTTATTTCAATTGTCTACCAATCAACTCATATTGATGATCTTGCCTGCGTGGGTTTTTTTGCTGATGTAATTCGGCCAAATGTGATCAAGCCAGATTTGGTATGGCTAGATCTGATCTGGCCAGAACTCTCTAGGTGTTATCATATGTGGCACTTTCTTTCATGATTTTTGCTATTCTAAAGAACTTAACCCTTCGAAGGTCAATTTCATCATTAGCATTAGTGTTTCAAAAAAATAAAAAATACCACTAGATAGAGCTTGTAGTCAGAATTATGCCACAATATATTATTTTTTTATAGGTGACCCAATATTGATTACAATAATTGCAAAATAATACAAGTAGGTATTTCAACATTGAAGATGATGCACATTTAGAAAAATATAAAAATTACTAGATGATAACGATTTTTTTTTTAAAATGGTTAATTATTCTAGAGGAGAGAGTTCTCTTCAATAATATATAACATTTGTAATTGTTAACATAGATTTACTAGGGAAAAGATGGTGGGAACAAAAAACCATTAAATTATGAAAAGTTCAACTTTAAATAGCTATGACCGACAAAATATACAATATTTTTGAAAATTTCTTTTTGATAGTTCTAGGTACACATGTTGTCAACAACATAATTCAGATTTAGATAAGCATACATTTATTTGTAGTTATTTATATGGTGGGAACTATAACCCCTAATTTGCTCGATTTTTAACACTATCAAAAAAGGTTATTGAAAAATATAAAAACATGCTATTTTTAGTTTTAAAAATATAATAAACATAAAATTTATCATTTTATACAAATTTTATCAGTTTACACCAACTTAAAATTCAAAACAGAAATATGACTTTTACATTGTTGAAGTTTAACACATTTTTTTTGTTAGCCTTTTCCTTCATAAAAGGGTGACATGTTTGTACATTAATTCCTAGAAAAAAAACTACTTCCCGCCTATAATGAACCACCTCAAAAAGCTTTGCCTCTACCTCAATAGGGCTTCTAGCTCAACAAGAAGCGGGGAAGAAGAAATAGAGAAGGCAAGACCAACCCCAACTGAGAAATAAATAAATAAAACCACCTCAAAATGGGTTGCAAGACTAGAGAAAACTCCACACACCACCATTGACAAGAGAGAAAAGAGATAAAGAGAACAAAGAAACACCCACCACCATATCTAACCCTAAGAATTATTGACTTGGTATTTCATAAAGATATTGAGAGTTTTTTTAATGCATAATTGATGCAACCCCTCCCACTCCAATTATCTTGTTGAACTTTACTTTTGAACAAAATTTACGAGGGAGTACAACATGTGGAAGCATAGTCAGGTCATGTGTATAGGTTAAAATGTTACATGTTCAATTGACAAACTAATCTATAGACTAAGACCTAACAATCAAACCCGATTTTGAAGTATAACTACAATCCAACATAAATTTAGTGGATTGAATGATTATTGGACACCCAAGAAAATTGTATACATATAATGTGCTAAACCAAAACAAAACTATGCAAAGTGTAGACCAAGTATGCTTAGACGACTACACAATTTTATTTTATTTTAAATTTCTGCTAGGGCATTTTTAGCAAAGACTCCCTACTATCTAAAAAAATAGAGAAAAAAAAACTCAAAATAAAATAAACTTAAAAAAATTGGGTCAAACCTTAGGTAGATATTCAAATAAATAAAAAACAAAAATTGAAAAAGAGAAAACATTGCCAAATGGTGAACAAAGAAGACATAGGATAATTAATATTAAGTAGTTTCTAAATTGTTTTAAAAATATATTCATAATTTTTTAAAGGTGTCCCTTATATCCTTTTATCAAATTGGTTGCTATCAATTTAGAACATATGTACAAATTTATCAATGCAACTATTTTTCATATTATATAGTTAAACATTAGATAATGTATATAGTTTAATTTTTTTAATTTTTTTTTTTTAATAATAGATCTATTATACATAAATAATAATAATAATATTCTTCAATCTATGGAGGTTTCTAATAAATTTTAATATTTGGTAGGACTCTAGGTGTTTGGGCTAGAATTCCTCTTTTCCACTGCTTGGTTGTAATGGACCAGAGCAGTAAAGTGTGAATGTAATGCTACTATATGAGTTTAGGACCCTCTTCCTACCTTTGTTAATAAAAAATAAATTTTAAATAATTGCATATTTTAAAATTTAAGAAAAAAGAAACAGTTACTATAGAAGTTAGAATTAGTGAGCTAAAAAGATCAATTAGATTTATTTCTCCTATAAAGTATATTGTATTTCACTATTATTTATAAATTTGTTTAATTGGTATTCTTGAAATTTAATAATTGCACTACAAATTTTACTAAGTATTTTATTATTGTGTGATATACTGAGCAACTTTTTATAATATTCAGATTGTGAAAATATCTAACACATTTTGTATCACTCACAATACTATCCTTGATCTTATGATTGAAATATTCTTTTTCAATGGTTTGATGAGGGTTCATTATTAGTCCTATAAGGTAGGGAACTAATGCTCCTCCTTCCTTCCCTTCGTTAATTTATGCGAAAACAACGCACGATATTTTTCAAAGTTTCGAAAGTTTGATTTATAAATTATTTATCAAATACTAATTCTAGTTTTCTGATTGATTAGACTATGACAATTTTAATTACAATATTTTAATGATTTTATGCAGACAGTATTTTTCTTTCATTAGTAAAATGCAATTTTCATTTCCTTTTCAACGAAATACAAATAATTCCTTAAAGTGACTAATTATGTTCCAAATGATATCAAGCAAGTCGTATTACACTAAAGAAAAGGTGATACACTTCACTTATTTAGGAGTGGTAATTATTATTTAGGAGTGGTAATTATTTACAATGTAGAGGAAGGCATAGAAAGCCATGCCTTCTGCATTGTTGGTGAGAGATAGATAATAATCTGGAGGACATAGCAGACCGAGACCTCTGTATTATTGGTGAGTGATAGATGGGTAGGTAATAATCCGGAAAGATTCCAGTACCTAGTAGGGGGTGGGGGTGAAGTCGACGGGGTAAACGGGAGTTCTGTTGGGATAGAAGAGGCCGAAATGGCGCTGGACGTCGGGGCCGGACTCGATGTTGTGGTTGAAGAGGGAGAAAATGTAGGCGTGGATGGGGTTTCCAGGCCTCCTGGGCGTTCCCTGGTTGGAGGAGACATGCCTGATGAGGTTGTTATTGTACGCCCTGGCGTTGTCCACGGTTGCCACCACATCATCTCCCGCAGAGGGCCACCCGCTCTCCGTAATGAGCAGGGGTAGACGTGGATGTCCCTTTCTTTCAAGCGCGGCAATGACAGAGTCCACCGTCGCGTCGAACAAGTTCCTGTATTGAAGACCTCCGTCGTGCACCACCAGGGCGGAGGGGTTGAAGAGCGCATAGTCCAAGGATATCTGGTCCCTGTTGCCCACGTAGGTGAAATAAGGGTACACATTCACCATCAATGGACAGCCGTTGTCAGCCAAGAACCTCAGCAGAGGGCGGAGAGTGCTCTTGAGATCGTTGCGGAACTCACCCTTAGAGGGGCACGGATCATAATTAGAATCTCCCACTCCCGCTCCCGCCAGCACAGATGAGGCCGCCTGGGTGGTGGAGACCTTTATATCCTTGTCCAGATTGGCCTTGCGCAGTGCAGTCTGAATGTTTCGTATTGCGGGGAGGAGATGTGAGACGTATCTCTCGTTTCCGTAATACAGCACTTCGTTTCCCACCGAAATGTATTTGATGTTGGCGGCCGGGTAGAAGGCGCCAACGTTGTCCCTCACCCAGCCGTTGGCTGCCGCCTGGTTGCTCGCAACCTTCTCGAGCTCCTCGTTCCTCAATCCAACTATTACTTCTCCTATGCCCGTCTTCTCCAGGGCTCATAGAGCTTCGACGCGATCATGATCATGTGCCTCCAAAATCCTCACTTTCCCGATGTTGTGGCGCTTCAACAGCTCCACCACCTCGCGCGGGCTGGGCACATTCTCCGATGTTCAATAGCACACTCCCTCTGCACGGGGCATTCAACATTAGAAAATATTCTAATAACAATCATAATCAAAACATACTACGCCACCGATCTTCCAATTACAATTCTAGCAGCAATTTATCTAATATATACATACCTCTGGCGGCCATAGTTATTCCTTAACGAATTCGGACAAACTGATATCTTTGGGAAAAAGCTAAATATTAATGGCTACGATTTTGGTTGCAGGATGCAATACTTGTGATACTTAGTGAATGAAAATCACAAGGCCCCATTGGGTATTTATAGTTTGCAATGGAGTCGGTCTTTGCGGGAAACCATTTCTACATAGACTTTGCCACCAGATGCTACGGAAACCATTTAAAGTGCAAACTCTTCAACCCCCTTTATCCCAATAACACGACTACATTCAGTTTCATTTGTTGGAATATAATGCTGATGCATGTTTTAACCTTCTCGCGGTTCTACGAGGCTCAATGTCTATCTATCTTCAGGAATAGAATTCAACCGATTAGAGTTTATGTCTAGGACAAGAAAGAAAGATATATATACTCTGACCATCGATCATACAGTCGCATTATTTTGCTGCATCCATTCAGAATAGAGAACCACATGCAATTATTTTACTCGGATCAAAACTTGAATTTCATATCACCACCATATCCGTATCAATAGTTGCCACAACGTCAGAGTTTTAGCTGACGCGTATGGTGGAAGAATTGCAAGTTATTTGTATCCAACCGTGTTTGGAATATTGTGGATAGATTAGCTAAGGTATTACTAAATTATCAACTATAACTTAATTATAAAACTAGCAGTTGCACGTTTTCGAACATGCAACGAGAAGTCGATAGAGGTGATATGTTGAGTGTAATGCATAGTTTTGAAATCTAATTCCTTAAAATAGATGAAGAGTAAGAAAGTTTTGCTTAATATAAAAAATTCTAAGTGATAGTTGAATTGTAGAAATTGTTGATATATTAACATTTGGAAATGGAGAATCAAGGTATTTAAGATGTTTTCAAAAATATATTTAGTTTTGTAATGTATATAAATATTCAATTTTAGAATAATAAGATAGTAAAAATCAATTTAATCAATGATAAATAAGTGCAATATTTTTCTATACATTTGAACGAGAAGAATGAATTTATACATGTATTCTATTCATAATAAATGAGTGATCCCTTAAAAGAATGTAATACCTTACAATTTGACACATTAGTTTTAATAAAACATCTTGAAATCTTAGTTCACCAATTTTTTTTTCATTTTTAGTTATTTTAATTCTTAATTTATATATATATATATATATATATATATATACACACACACACACATACATATTTAAAAATTAAAATTGCTAAATAGAAAATAGAAGATTAATAATTTTATAAATAGATATATATATATTTAAAATGCACGTTTAAGTAATAAAATCTAGATTTTAATATAATCTTTCTATAATTTTATACATGTTAATTTTTTAATTTTATTTTTTCATATTTAAATATTTTTATTGTAATATTTTTATTAAAAATTTATTGACCCACAAATAGCTTTTATGTATAATCTAGATTTTAATAGAAACTTTCTATACTTTTTCATATGTTTTAGATTTTCCTTTTCTTTTTAAATTTGAGTTACTAAATAATAAATAGAAACATTTCAATAAAAAATTTAATTAAATCTTACTATAGTTTTTACATGTTTAAGAAGTATTTGTATTCTTTTTAAATTTAATTTATAAAACTATAAAATAAAAAATAAAAACATTAATAATTTTAAATGTGTATTTTTAAAGACAATTGTAACTATCAATAGTAATTATTGATATCATTCACTACCAATAATTTTTTTCAATGAGTTTTTATAACTACTTGTAGAAATATGAAATATTATGCGCTAATTGTACTTTCTTACAACCTATTAATCTTCATACATAATGGCTGAAATTTTTAAAAAAATATAACAATTGTGAAAGAAACTCACTAATCCAAAGTTGATGTAATCCATTTTCATTTTAAATCTGATCTAAATAGTATGACTTCACTCTAAGATCAATTTTTTTTTTCTTGATCTTGGATTGAAGTCATGATTTTTAGATCAAAATTTTTAAAAAGCTAGGGCAATCCATTTTCTTACATAGAAATTCAATTGTAGAGCTCTAACATCTTATATATTTTATAGTTAACTCATAAATTGGCTTTACAGTACAATCATATTTTGAAGTATAAATAATAAATTCTCCTACTAATCAAAACAACTAAGATGCAAGCCTCTAAAAAGATAATAGAGTAGTAGAGCAGAAATGAGGAATGAGTGATCTCTTTAGAATGAATCATCTACATTGTGATAAATTAAAATCTCAACTATATCCTATATTTTCAAATATACAAGCTGATGGAATGCAACAATGACACACTATAGAGTATATCTTAAAGATTTATGCATGCACTATGGTTATCGAAACTGACCAAATGGAAAAACAAGGTATTTATTGGAATCAATATATTTTTAAAAATATATTTAGTTTTGTAATTTGTATAAATATTAAATTTAGAGTAATAAGATAGTAAAATCTATATAGTTATTTTATAAGACAGTAATGTATTATGCGTAGAGAATCATAAAAATTAATTTATTCAATGGTAAATAAGCACATAAAAATTTAAATTGTTAAATAGAAAATAGCAACATTAATAATTTTATAAATAGATATATATATATATATTAAATGCATGTTTAAATGATAAAATCTAGATTTTAATATAATATCTCTATAATTTTATACATGTTAATTTTTTTAAGTTTTTAAAAACATATTTAAATATTTTTATTGTAATATTTTTATTAAAAATTTATTGACCCACAAACATCTTTTATGTATAATGTAAATTTTAATAGAGACTTTTTATACATTTTCATATGTTTTAGATTTTCTTTTTCTTTTTAAATTTAAGTTACTAAATAATGAATAGAAACATTTCAATAATTTTTTTAATAAAATCTTACTATAATTTTTACATGTTTAAGAAGCATTTGTATTCTTTTTAAATTTAATTTATAAAATTTTAAAAATGGAAAATAAAAACATTAATAATTTTAAATGTGTATTTTTAAAAATAATTGTACTTTCTTACATATATTAATCCATTTCCATTTTAAATCTGATCTAAATAGTATGACTTCACTCTAAGATCAATTTTAATTTTTTCTTGATCTTGGATCAAAGTCCCAGTTTTTAGATCAAATATTTTTAAAAAGCTAGAGCATTCCATTTTCTTACTTAGAAATTCAATTGTAGACCTCTAACATCTTATATATTTTATAGTTGTCTCATAAATTGGCTTCACAGTACAATCTTATTTTGAAGTATAAATAATAAATCGCCCTGTGCATCAAAAAAACTAAGATGCAAGCCTCTAAAAAGATAATAAAGTAGTAGAACAGAAATGAGGAATGAGTGTTCTCTTTGGAATGAATCATCTACATTGTGATAAATTAAAATCTCACCTATATCCTATATTTTCAAATATACAAGCTGATGGAATGCAACAATGACACACTATAGAGCATATCTTAAAGCTTTATGCATGCACTATGGTTACTAGATCTGACCAATCTGTTGAAGCAAGAAAACTAGTATCAATGACCTTGAAACCACTCTATATTACACCTTCCCTATTTCTCCCTCTGCATTTAATAAAAAATCCTCTACATTAATTTCAACATACTATTAATTAAGAAATATAAAACAAAATGAGCAGTTACCTTCTCCACCTGGATATTCTTATTGAAAAATTTGAGGAATATAGAGCCCATATTACTTTTGTTGTATCCTTGAACATATGAAAAATTGCTTCTCTACGACACCTTCTCTTGTGTTGCATTTATACCCAAAACATGATTGAGGTAAACAACAAAGGAGCTATTTATTTATTTATTTGATGAAGCAAATCCAATAGAAATAGAAACTGAAAAAGATAGAATAAATTTATTTCCATAATTTAATTTATTTCTATAATTTATGTGGCACAAGAATAGAAAGAAATAGATAGAAATATGGGAAACAAATCAAATAGTCAAAAAATAGTTGTAATTCATCGGAAATAAATTTTAACGATTGAGGTAGACAATTTTCTGACAAAAAATGTAAAAATCGGGAGCAAAGCTCCCACATATAAGCCTATCGGCTTAATTAGGAAAAATTACACTTAATATTTATCTTTGAACATAAAATGAAAGGCAACAAAAATGATTAAACTATCATGAAAAAATCTTATGACAACCAAGGGTGACCATAAACTTCCAGCCCTGTTTGGGAGGTGAATAAAAAGGTTTCTTTTCAACAAATAACTAAGGTAGTCATTAGATTACATTTAGGTCCAAGTGATGAGTATATTGAAATAAACAAGTAATTTTTTCAAAATGATAAAATATGAGTGCATGTCATTATGAGTTGTACATATAGAGTTATTAAAGATTTATTAGTTACATTCATGTATAGGAAGAACATAACAGGGGCAAGGAAATGTAATTTTTGTCAAGAAATTAGTTTGGTTTACAAAAATAATTACTTAACTAATTAGGGATGACATGCTAGATGTTAATACTAAGCGAGAAGAGGTCAATTTTAATTGTTGGGACATGTGTGAAGACTTGAATGCTGACAAGACTAAACATAAAGGTATAAATTAAAGACTTTTATATGTTAAATTGTGTGATATCTTTGGACATTGAAATGTACTTGTTATATGTTGGATACATTATGTTAGAGAAGAGAAATGATAGTGTACATGAAGTTGTGTAGAAAAGAGATACAAAGGACAAATCATATATTGAAGATGTCAACATTGTCAAGAGATTTTTGTATCTATACCTTTTCTGTATAGAATATAACATTGTATATGCATGTTTGAGAAGTGGATTCATACTTCTACTTTTATAGTTGTAATACCAAATCCTAATATGGTTGAGGCTTCTAACAAGGCCAAATCCTCTAATAAGGAAAAATACACTAGCTCGATGTAATAGACTCCTAATAGGGTCAATATCTTTCACATCATACTTTTGATTAGTGGATCATTTTGTAAGTACCATCAATTATAAGCATCACTCAATTTGAGTTATTTGAACTAAGATTAATTCTAGTCAAATATATGGTCTTGATATATTCATTCTATCTAAGTTATATTTAAGTTATTTAACTTTTCCAATTCAAAATATCTATTAAATGCATGTTTTATATCACTTTGGGTCCAATTACCAAATAAATAAAATTATCCAAGAAAAGTGATGTTTCAATAAATCCTATTCTTTTTTAATGACATTTTTTAAATATACAACAATATCCTTTTGTAGACATCAGAGTCTAAAGTATCTTCATATAGATTTTATAGTGTTTTAATTAGACATAGTTTATTAAAATTGAGAAATATTACAAGTAGATATTTTAATAGTTAGAAATATGTTCTTAAAATAAAAAAGAAGCCAAAATGGGGACTGACCCAAAAAAGAGCAAAATCTTGACCTGAGATTAGTAGGAAGTCATTTCCATGTGATTACCCAACCCCCTTTTTGAACATCAAAAACCCATCCATAAGCATGATAGTAAAATAAGCACTACTAAAATCCATGAAAGTATCAACATTGTACATAAACTTGGTCATCAGAAATAAGTTGGCCAATAAATGAGTCCATCATAGAAAACTAAAAAGAGCCCAAATGCCAAACAAGTAACCAACTACCATAAGAAGAAAACTAAATAGGAAGTTGTTGGCAGTGTGCCAACATCCCTCACGAGTTTCATGACATGGCTTAACCACTTCATGTGGTTCTATAAGACTATTGGTTATTAAGCATTAACAAATCTATCTTCTATTGCAACAACAACCCTTGCCATTCTAACAATTAGGATTAGAGCTTGGTCATAGGTTTGAATCCTGTAAGCTGTAATGAGCGACATTGGGAGGGGGATTTTTAGCATTGGGCCAACATGCCTCACAGGTTTTGTGACATGGCTTAACCACCTCCTATGGTTATATAAGACAATTGTTTGAATGAAGCATGTATAGGTCAATCTTTTGGTGCAATGAAAACTTTGGCCTTTCTAATAGAAGTAGACAAGTAGGAGGTAACCAATCATTGGCTCCTCGGGTTCTCCAAGAGTAGGTGGAGCCAATCATTAGCCATGAAGTTGTATACAGAGTGAATAGCCTCCACTTCTTCTTCATTGGTTACACCATCCTTGTTAGTCTACATGAGATAAAGGGTAGTGGTTGTTGAGTGCATAACACACACTGAGAAATTGGAAACCCTATCAAACTTATCCTCAAGGTCTATGCTCTTTTTTATTAGTTCAGTAATGGACCTCTCCAGCTTCTCCACCTCCAAATTTACCTGCACTTTGTCATTTTTTTTCACTGTGGAATATTTTTTTTAAGTATGATCTCCCCCCAAGTCCTTACCCTTTTGGTCCCCATCTCCTTGAGTGACCTCCGCCTAGGTATGCTTCCAAAGTTACACATCTTGATCAACAAATTGACCATTCCCTTCTCTTCAACATTCTAATATTTCCTAGAATCTAGAGTTTGGGCATCACTTTTCAAAGTTTCTAAAACCTTAGAGAGGAAGGGACTATTTTGAACCTTCTCCATGACATCCTCATTCTTACCCTTGCTATCATTTTATTCCTCTTCTTCTTCCCATAATTCCTTCTACTCACCACATCTTTAGGTCTAGGGCCTAACTTCCTTCTAGATTTGTCAAGTTTAAACATTCTGGGAATTGTCAAGGGGTTTTTTTATCTCTTAGTTTTTTTCTCACCCAATTGATTCCCTTCCTACAGGTGGTACCTGTATTCTTGGCATTAAGGATTTTAATTTTTCCTTCTCAATTTTCTTAGCCAAGGCAGTGAGTTCTTCATCAACCTTGGGTTTGATGGTGGGTGGGAAGAACTTTGACTAGTAATTTTTAAGGGTAAATTATTCAAGCTCAAGAAATGAGGGCGAAGAGACTTTTAAAATTTAAAGAGATAGAAAATTAGTGCTTGAAGATAAATAATTTAATTGTTTCCTTCCTCACATTTATTCCTAATATTCCACATGTAGTCTTCTATAGAATGTAATTGGAGAAAAATGAAGGAAATACAATCCTTGTTTTGAAAATGGTTAAGAATAGGAAAGTGGTAGTAATAAAAGACCTTGAATCTATCCTACATGGTACCATATCATACTATAACATAGAAGACCATATCCCATAGTTTTGGAAGATTTTCTTGCACAAAACCACCATGGAAATAGACAGGGGTTTTGTCCAAGCAAAAGAAGTTTTTGAGGCTCATCTCATCTTCCACTCTAGCCTTTTTCCTCCATGATTTTACTTCCATTGACATGATATTTGTGTTAGCTATCAGATCTTGAATGACCTTAAGAGAGATTCCATTAATAGTAACCTAACACTTCTTCTAAGAGTCCACAAAGTGCCTCGTGAGCATCTCATCATGGCCCTTGATGCTCTCCATGAAAGGGATGAATCCATCTTCCTTCAAATGTGGCCACATGGCTATGTCTTCCATAATATCTCTCTTAATTCTTGATGGTTCAATTTTCAAATTCTCTCCCTCCATAACTTTATCTTCATCAAGGTCTCCAATCGGATCTTCTTCCCCTTCCTTAAGTTTGAATGCCATATCGTTCACCCACTTCAACAAACTATTCAAAAAAACTAGAGGCGAATCATAATACACTAGGTGCCGAAGCTTAAAATTATGAAAATCTAAAAGAACGGCCACTTAGGTTCTGTAGGTTTTGATTTAGGATAATATTTGTTCTTAAGTTGCAAGATAATAATATATTTCTAATTTCCTTTTGAAGCCCAGTCTCAAGATTTGGAAATCCATCTTGGATGATGTAAAATATCACCCCAATTATTGCATTGAATAATGACTTTCCAATTCCCATCACAAGTAATGATTACCACATTTTATCTAAAGGTAGCATCACATGTGTTTATCAGCATAAAGGCCTCATTCAAAATTAGCACCATGATGACACTACCCACCAAACAAACCAAATAATTTTGTGGTCATACTAATAGCCATCACCAATATTGAAAAAATGTAATATTTTAGTTGACAGTTTATAAAGAAATAAGGATAAAATAATAAATATGATTTATCAGGCATCTAGTTGTCAAATGGTGTCATGAGCTTTAAGGCTTGAAAGATTTATATTAAATTTTTTGAAACATCTAAAAAAAAAAAAAAAATTAGTAGTAATTTTAAATTATAATAGTCTTGATCAAGAAACTTGGACTAACTATTAAATTGTAGCTAAGAATGAGCTATTGGTGGTTTTTAAGTAATATTTGGTTGTATTCTAATTCCTCAATTAAATAATTCCAAATTTCACATTCATGCCACATTTTCTAGAGAATTCTATTATTATATATTATCTTTGTATATGTGTAATTCTTCATCAGTTGTTATTTTTCTACTAGGGAAACTAGGGAACACACCTTTTAACTTTGTACACTATATAGGACCCCTAGTCCCAAGCAAGACTAGAGGCTTTCTTTCTATGTTCTTTTCTGCCAGTGCCTATTTGAACTGAGATTTTGTAAATTTTATGTTAATATAATCTATAAGGCTTCGACCTTTTATGGATTAAAAAGATATTTATTAATTAATTTTACAAAGAATTAAAAACTCTCGTTAAACACGCATTACACAACCTCCTCTATATCTAATTTTCCTCTAGGTGGTATTAATGGTCACTCTTTCAAAAAATAGAGTGTTGTATTAGTTCTTTCGATTTAATATCTCTAGGAATTCCAATTTAATAGAAAAAGTTATATTTTACTTTAATCATTTTAAGGTTCACCGAATTGTGTTTTGTTTTAATCAGTATACTAGGTATTTATATGTTTTTCTAGTAATGTTAGAAGCCTTAGTAATGTTTCAAATCTCATCTTAAAATTTAATGACTCTTATTTAATATATCAAGTTCAGGATCACCCTCTTCTTATTGAAAAAATGTAATAGTTTAGTTGATAATTTATAAAGAAATAAGTATAAAATAAGAAGTGTTTGAGATACAAATAACCTGCAATTCTTCCACCTTACGCGGAAACTAGAACTCTGGATGTTGCGGTGAGAAGATCAGCTATATGTGTCATTTGGCTGTACAAACTAGTGATGTGGAGCTTGTGGCTAGTCGAGGTTGAAATTGTATTCCGTATTGCAGGTCAAATGGGTAAAAAAATTTCGTGTGATCGAGGCAATCGAGATAATTACATGGACTGTATGTTCAATTGTCAAAGCATAGATATCTTATGCAGAAACTCTAATCTGTTGAATTCTATTCCTGAAGATAGATAGACATTGAGGCTCGTAGAACCGTGAGCAGGTTAAAAAATGCATCCGCATTATATTCCAACAAATGAAACTGAATGTAGTCGTGTTATTGGGATAAGGGGGTTTGAAGAGTTTGCACTTTAAATGGTTTCCATAGCATCTGGTGGCAAAGTATATGTAGAAATGGTTTGCCGAAATGACCGACTCGATTGCAAACTATAAATACCCAAGCGGGCCTCGTGGTTTTCATTCACTAAATATCACAAGTATTGCATCCTACAACCAAAATCGTAGCCATTAATATTTAGCTTTCCACCGTACCGGCAACTAGAACTCTGGATGTTGCGGCGAGAAGATCAGCTATATGTGTCATTTGGCTGTACAAACTAGTGATGTGGAGCTTGTGGCTAGTTGAGGTTGAAATTGTAATCCGTATTGCAGGACAAATGGGTAAAAATGTTTTGTGTGATCAAGGCGATCGAGATAATTACGTGGACTGTATGTTCGATTGTCAAAGCATAGATATCTTATGCAGAAACTCTAATCTTTTGAATTCTATTCCTGAAGATACAAATAACCTGCAATTCTTCCACCGTACGCGGCAACTAGAACTCTGGATGTTGCGGCGAGAAGATCAGCTATATGTGTCATTTGGCTATACAAACTAGTGATGTGGAGCTTGTGGCTAGTTGAGGTTGAAATTGTAATCCGTATTGCAGGTCAAATGGGTAAAAATGTTTCGTGTGATCGAGGCTATCGAGATAATTACGTGGACTGTATGTTCGATTGTCAAAGCATAGATATCTTATGCAGAAACTCTAATTTGTTGAATTCTATTCCTGAAGATAGATAGACATTGAGCCTCGTAGAACCATGAGCAGGTTAAAAAATGCATCCGCGTTATATTCCAACAAATGAAACTGAATGTAGTCGTGTCCAAAGATATCAGTTTGTCCAAATTAGTTAAGGAGTAACTATGGCCGCCAGAGTTATGTATACATTAGATAAGTTGCTGTTAGAATTGTAATTGGAAGATCGGTGGCACAGTATGTTTTGATTGTGATTGTTATTAGAATATTTTCTAATTTTGAATGCCACGTGCAGTGGGAGTGTGCTATGGAACATCGGGGAATGTACCCAGCCCGCGCGAGGTGGTGGAGCTGCTGAAGCGCCACAACATCGAGGAATGTAATGACTCTTATTTAATATATCAAGTTCAAGATCACCCTCTTCTTATTGAAAAAAAGTAATAGATTAGTTGATAATTTATAAAGAAATAAGGATAAAATAATAAATACAATTTATCGGGCTTCTAGTTATGAAATGGTGTCAGGAGGGCATTTCAAATTCTTTCTCTAAGGCTTGAAAGATTCATATTAAGTTTTTTGAAACATCTAAAGAAAAATAAAATATTTTTGTTTTATTCATTTCTTGACTTTCATTTGGAGCATAGGAGGGTCCTTCTAGGACCAAAGTGTGAAGGGTGGCACACAATCGACGTTAGAGCCCAAGGTGACTAGTTCTGGATAACCCATGATGTAGTTTTTAATTAAGTGGAAACTTCAAAAAATTAAATAGATTTCGTATTTCAAAATAATAAAGGATAATGGTGTCTCACCCATGCATAGAGTATGCAAAAGGTCTTTTGTAAGGATGGGTTGAGAAGGCTTGGTCATTGTTGGGGCATTAATCTGGAAGTACCATGTCAAACTATTGACCTAATGCAAATAAAAAATGATGTTCAAATTAGTCTCCTAGATGACTATTGACCCAATGCAATTCAAAACCATGTTGTTTTAGTCTCCTATATGACCATTGTTGATTGTGCTCTTCCATGAGCTCTAAGAGTTGGTAGTATTTTTTTGTATAACAAACAAGGAAATATATTAGAATGTGTAAACATTTAAATAGGCAAAGGGATGAATGTATTAAAAAGTATACAATAAATTTCTCTATAGAACAAGGAGAGATGCCTAGATTTTCTGGAAAATATGTCATTTTCTTAATATACTAATGCATTGAAATCCTTTTCTCAAAAGATTTTATGTGTCTGTCTAAGTTAAAGTAAACTATAAAAAAATATGGAATTCAACAAAGTTTGTGATAAGTTATGCAACTGTTAAAAAATTAATCATGTACTTTTACCTAAAGAAATATAAGAATTTTTTTAATTAAAATTTATATAATTAGATTTAAAACACTAAAGATCCATTTTTATGGACCTTTAATTTATTTTATGTACACTTAATTCAATCATTATAATGGTTGAGTTCAAATCTGCAACACTAAGGTTTGTAAGGTTCAAAAAATTGGAAAGAAAAAAGAGGGAAATAAATGTTTCATTATGTTTACTTGTCATGTCCCATTCTTATAGTGACTCTGTAGTGGACCAACATTGTAGTTTCTAGAAAATTATTTCTTTTTTTGTGTGTAAATAAGGCATATTTGTATTCTCCTCCTCTTTTCCCGCATCCCTTTAGCATTTCTCAAGCTCTCAAGTATTAGGAATATCTAATCTTTTGATCCCTTTCTAACAATTATAATTTCAAGATTCCTTGTCCTTGAACATATTTCTATCATGTATATCTTTCCCTGATATCTCTTCCATTGAAAATTTAAGCTAGTCCTTCTAAGAGTCTTTCATTCCTTCCTCTTTAGTGTGTAAAGGTGTCCCCTTCCTAGGTGGTCTTCTCATCTCATGCTCAAATCATCATCCTTACTGATAAATTTTTACATATAAGTGAATTATAGTTAATATTTTGCTTGAAAATTGTAATATTGATCGAATGCATTGCAAAGCCAAATTCTTTTGATTTCCTAGACAATCATTGTCTAATCTTTTCTTTCCTGATATGTAAGAGTTGGTAATATTTATTTGTGCAAAAAATAGGGAAATGTGTTGGAATGTGTAAGCATTTAAATGGATAAAGGGAATTTTCTAGAAAAGTATGTCATTTTTTAATATATCATTGTATTGGAATTCTTCTTTCAAAAGCATGAATAACAAAATTTAACCATTATAATAATGTTATTTTATTTTTGATCGATAAGAGGCCGAAGCTAAAATTAATTAATTTATTTTTTGTGATTAATTTTTTTTTATGAAGCTTGAGTAGATTCAAACTCAAGACCTCCTAGATACCATTGTGTTGTAGGTATTTCCTAATTTTAACCATTACAAACTTACAAATTATTTAACAATATAATATTTTAGTTAATATAATTTTCATATGGGAATGTAGTATCATACAAAGGCCATGTGTTGTCACAACTTAGAAAGTTTAAAATGTTTCCATCATAGATATTTTTTAAAAAAAAATATGATTTTAAAATTAAAAATATATATAATAATCTATTTTATCATTTTGGAAAATTTACTTGTCTATTTCGACCTATTCACCACCCGAACCTAAATCTAATCTAACTACTACCTTAGTGATTTGTTGAAAATTAGCGCTTTTATTCACCACCCGATTCCCAGAACCTAAATATAATCTAACGACTCCTTTCTTTCTTTATTTAAAAGAAACCTCTTAACTTTCACAACCACATGGAATGATGTGTTGATAACTAGTGTCAATGCCGAAGTACTTTCACTTTGCATGAAAACCCATCATTCGAGTGATACATGTAGAGGGAGTGTTTGAAATAAGTTATAGTTCCTAATTTCGTAATAACTTAAGTATATTCTAAATGTAGTTGGATGAAAATAACCTACAATTCTTCCACCATATGTGGAAACTATTGATGTGGATATGGTGGTGAGATGAAATTCAAATTGTGATCCGAGTAAAATAGTTGCATGTTGTTCTCTATTATGAATGGATGGAGTAAAATAATGTGATTGTATGATCGATGGTCAGAATATATATATCTTTCTTATATTCCTATGCAAAAACTCTAATTTGTTGAATTCAATTCCTAAAGATAGATAGACATTAATCCTCGTAGAACTGTGAGAAGGTTAAAAGATGCATCTATAGCCCCGTGCAGTGAGAGTGTGCTATGGAACATTGGGGAATGTACCCAGCCTGTAAAAAGTGATGGAGTTTAAACATCACACTAAGACTTGATTTTTAGTGTAAAAGTGTTAAATAGTCAAAGTTTGACTTACTTTTCCTAGCTTAATTTCTTCCTTAGTGTGTGATGTTTAAGGTTGACAATGATGGAGTTACTGGAGTACACAACATTGGGAAAGTGATGGTTTTAGAAGCACACGATCACGTGGAAGCTCTAAGAGCCCTAGAGAAGACTAACATAGAAGAAGTAGTAGTGGGAGTGAGGAATGAGGAGCTCAAGAAGGTTGCAAGTGACCAGATGGCAGCTAACGAGTGGGTGAGGGACAACTGTCACAACCTATTTTCCCTGAACCAAATAAATCGGTGAATTTAATTCCACATGGAATTATTCTTATAACTTTTTATTGTTCATAAAATTAAACTTAGCATTAGCGGCTGATGGTATGATTAAAAGGAAATGATGAATGTAGTTATTTGTTTCTCAAACCTATTAAATTTGCTTCTTATCAAATTTTGTGCACTGCCACGAATCTGGATGGTTAGAGTAACTCAGTTGAGTACCTGATTCTTGTTGTGCTGAGTTATTTTCTCATATCTAAGGTGAGTAATTGGGGAGAGGAATGAATACTTACTAATATTTCATGTGCATATCTGATGTAGGGGGGTAGAGAGTTCAATTTTGGCTTTAGTACGGTCCATATTTGTGAAGCCCTTTTCTATTTTTCCTGAGCTTTAATCTAGAGGCGAGTGCTTGCTACTGTCAAATCGGCAATGGTAGATGTAAATATGGGAGAATTTGAGACCTTTTCATTTCAGGCCAAAATTAATCAGCTTTTGAGTCTCATTATTAACACCTTTTATAGTAACATTGAGATTTTTCTTCAGGAACTTATCGGCAATGCTTCTGATACTTTGGACAAGATTCGGTTTGAACGGCTAATGGGTAATAGAAAATTGGATGCTCAACCTGATCTTCTCATTCAAATTATTCCTAAAAAATCAAACAAGTGCCTAAGTATTGTGGATAGCGGAATTGGCATGACCAAGGGTGGGGAAGATTAGGCTAGAGATGGTGTGAGATCTCTATTTGCCAAGGAAAGTTACTGCAGCTATACCAGTGAGCTTCGGATAGAACCCGGAGGAACCAAGGAATCAAGCTATGAAGTTGACAAGCATTGACCTCTAAACTTTAGGTTCCATTTCTTTATTATATTCCTTCTCACTAAATCAGCTTTGTGTATATGTGTGGAAAGAATTAGATGAACATTGATAGATTCAATCTAAGTAAGGATTGAACATTCTGTCTGAGTGAGTGTCTTACTTGATTGGGTTTCCACCTTTAACCACATCTCCCTCTTGTATTGCTATCAGGGATTCTAAATTAAAGGAAATAATAACTCAAGGAAACAAAAAATAAAAATAAAAATTTGGACGCCCTTCATTCAATAGTTGAAGGATAACGTACCATCCCCAAATAAAAATTGGGACGCCCTTTATTCTAGAAGCTAGGCTTCTCGTGCTAGGGTCGTGGAATTCTTCGTGTTAGGAAGAATTTTGAGGAAAGTGTCACTCTATGGTTGGTGAGGTTAAAGCATCTGGGCCAAACTTCTGTCTTAGGAAGTAGGTGGGAGATGTCCTATAGCTTTGGAGATTGGATTCACTGAAGAACACAATGAAAATGTCATCTTAGTTTGATTGTTTATCTCATCATTTGAGATGTACTTAATTACGTCATTATTTGATGATTTAATGGCATAAAGGCCATACATCGCAACATGTTCTTATATGTTGGTTAAGCACACTATGTTGACAAAATGGGCGTGCGGGCCTAAGGTCACTCAATTGATAAAAATTGGATTACTGATCCTTGCAAGTGATTAGTGAGCATACCTAGATGATTTACTTAATGGTGCTGACCATATGATAGATGACACTGTGCTCGTATGATGTGCCTATTGTTCCATGTCCGACATGTAGGTCTGCATTTTCTATGATGGCCAGTGAGGTATGATGCTTTACATTATACTTCGTATATTTAGTAAATCATGCATTTGATGGATAGATTCCTTAGATAATGTCATGAGTTACATTTGTAAATGGATAATTATTGTTAATCCTTGATTATGGCAGTGAAACAAATGTTAACTAATCAAGCTATAGTTTTCTTATTTATGTGATTCTTTTCATATTTTCATTTATGGGATAGTCATGTGATGATATGTTGTGTTCGACAATTCGGTTGATAATTGGATAGGAAAAAAAATTACACCTATCATTTTGACATGAATGTTGGAAAGTAGAATGAAGTTGCAAACTTAATTGGAAGATATTGTATCTACTTGTTGATTCAACTAATTGTAGACAAATTTTGACTAACTCTATTTGACTTTTTTTGCCTATGTGGCAAGTGTATGAAAATATGGTCTTTCTATGAGGATGGAAACACTTATGTATCTATTTTGATAATATTTTTGCATTGGTGTTATGTATATGTGATGATCCACCATGCATGTGACTTTTACTTTATAGAATGTTGTTAACACCTTTTATTTTGTCAATTTGGTCAATGAATAATGATCAACGATGTAGTCATCTTGAGTTATCTGTTTGACTACTAGTCGATATGGTGTTCAACATAGACTTAGACCCTTTGGTTGACTTTTTTGTTTAGGATTTGGTTGAATTATCTATTGGTGTAGAACTTGGATTAATGCTACTTGACATATTTGATTGTGAGACATTCTATCCTTGATCTATCTATAATATTTGTTAAATATATGTTGTTAATTTGGAGCTATATGACACGTTAAGATGCATAATGATGATTAAATGTTAATGATTACATTAATCATTTTATATGTGCATGTCATTATTTTTCCTGATGATCTAATGAGGATGACTTAGATGTAATTAGATTGCATTACTTGATTATGTTTCGAGGACACTGGTCTATTGATGTGGACAATTACTCACTTAGCGAGCACATGTTAGATGGTATGTATGGTACATATGGCTTGTGATTATAAGATGAGTTAAGAAGTCATAAAGTTGAACAAAATTTTTGACTACTAATATTGGAGTTGATCTCCTTGAGATACTAATTAGTATGGCAGGATGTGGATAAGAAGTACCTACTAGCAAGGAAAAATCCCCAGGTGATGCCAAGGTATGGTAAGTGCATAGGTATGTGTGTGATATCATGTGATTTTAAGTCAAATGTACAAAATTTGAGACTTCTTGAGATAAGGAAGTATATGATTTTATATTTCATTGGAAGGTCAATTTGATTTATAATATATGATGGACTGACATTGGGTGTTGTTCTTGTAATGTAACAGAGGGAACGACACATTATCAGAAAGGGGGAATATTGTCGGAGAGAGGTAGCCTAACCCTGTAAAACTATAGAATGGTAATGGAATTCACACACTCACATAGAAAATTTCTTCAAATGATTAAATAATTCAAAGTATGTATGTTTCTCCATGAATTGTGTTACTTCAATTATGTGTTAGTTCAATTATGTGTTATGAAAGGTTCTATGTTAATATATCTAATGACAATTACATTTCATTCAAGTGATAAATTTGACAATTTTGTTGAAGTAGATGGTACACAATCTTGTTGATTTTTATAATTTCTTAATCAAAATATATGCATAATTTCAAGCATTGAAACATTGGAAGCCAAATTGTGAAAATGGTTCTCTTTGATTATGGATGCAATATTCTTCAAGCATCGAGGATGATGCATCTCCTAAGAGGGGAGGGATGTCACAACCTATTTTTCCTCAATGAAATAAATCGATGAATTTGATTCCAAAGGGAATTATTCTTAAAACTTTTTATTGTTTATAAAATTAAACTTAGCATTAGCGACTAATGGTATGGTTAAAAGGAAATGATGAATGTAGTTATTTGTTTCTCAAACCTATTAAATTGGCTTCTTATTGTTTCTCCAAGAGTAGGTGGAGCCAATCATTAGCCATGAAGTTGTATAGAGAGCGAATAGCCTCCACTTCTTCTTCATTGGTTACACCATCCTTGTTAGTCTACATGAGATAAAGGGTAGTGGTTGTTGAGTGCATAACACACACTGAGAAATTGGAAACCCTATCAAACTTATCGTCTAGGTCTATGCTCTTTTTTATTAGTTCATTAATGGACCTCTCCAGCTTCTCCACCTCCAAATTTCCCTACACTTTATCATTTCTTTTCACTTTGGAATATTTTCGTTAAGTATGATCTCCCCCCAAGTCCTTACCCTTTTGGTCCCCATCTCCTTGAGTGACCTCCGCCTGGGTTTGCTACCAAAGTTACACATCTTGATCAATAAAGTGACCATTCCCTTCTCTTCAACATTCTAATATTTCCCAGAATCTAGAGTTTGGGCATCACTTTTCAAAGTTTCTAAAACTTTAGAGAGGAAGGGACTATTTTGAACCTTCTCCATGACATCCTCATTCTTACCCTTGCTATCATTTTATTCCTCTTCTTCTTCCCATAATTCCTTCTACTCACCACATCTTTAGGTCTAGGGCCTAACTTCCTTCTAGATTTGTCCAGTTTAAACATTCTGGGAATTGTCAAGGGGTTTTTTATTGCTTAGTTTTTTGCTCACCCATGTGATTCCCTTCCTACAGGTGGTACCTATATTCTCGTCATTAAGGATTTTAATTTTTCCTTCTCGCTTTTCTTAGCCAAGGTAGTGAGTTCTTCATCAACCTTGGGTTTGATGGTGGGTGGGAAGAACTTTGACCACTAATTTTTAAGGGTAAAGTATGCAAGCTAAGGATATGAGGGCGAAGGGACTTTTAATATTTAAAGAGATAGAAAATTAGTGCTTGAAGATAAATAATTTAATTGTTTCCTTCCTCACATTTATTCCTAATATTCCACATGCAATCTTCTATAGAATGTAATTGGAGAAAAATGAAGGAAATACAATCCTTGTTCTGAAAATGGTTAAGAATAGGAAAGTGGTAGTAATAGAAGACCTTGAATCTATCCTACATGCTACCATATCATACTATAACATAGAATACCATATCCCATAGTTTTGGAAGATTTTCTTGCACGAAACCACCATGGAAATAGATATAGGTTTTGTCCAAGAAAAAGAAGTTTTTGAGGCTCATCTCATTTGCCACTCTAGCCTTCTTCCTCCATGATTTTACTTCCATTGACATGATATTTGTGTTGGCTCTCAAATCTTGAATGACCTCAAAAGAGATTCCATTAATAGTAACCTAACACTTCTTCAAAGAGTCCACAAAGTGCCTCGTGAGCATCTCATCATGGCCCTTGATGCTCTCCATGAAAGGGATGAATCCATCTTCCTTCAAATGTGGCCACATGGCTATGTCTTCCATAATATCTCTCTTAATTCTTGATGGTTCAATTCTCAAATTCTCTCCCTCCATAACTTTATCTTCATCAAGGTATCCAATCGGATCTTCTTCCCCTTCCTTAAGTTTGAATGCCATATCCTTCACCCACTTCAACAAAATATTCAAAAAAACTAGAGGTGAATCGTAATACACTAGGTGCCGAAGCTTAAAATTATGAAAATCCAGAGTGAAGAACGACCACTTAGGTTCTATAGGTTTTGATTTAGGATAATATTTGTTCTTAAGTTGCAAGATAATAATATATTTCTAATTTCCTTTTGAAGCCCAGTCTCAAGATTTGGAAATCCATCTTGGATGATGTAAAATATCACCCCAATTATTGCATTGAATAATGACTTTCCAATTCCCATCACAAGTAATGATTACCACATTTTATCTAAAGGTAGCATCACATGTGTTTATCAGCATAAAGGCCTCATTCAAACTTAGCACCATGATGACACTACCCACCAAACAAACCAAATAATTTTTTGGTCATACTAATAGCCATCACCAAGTTCATTGTGACGAGACTATCACTGTCGTACGCTAGAAAATTGTACTCCATGAGTGAAAGGCCTCTTTTTCAACAACTGATTTGATCACCATCGGAAGATCTTCATGCTCATTCTACCAAAATTAAGCATTGATGATATTATGAAATTTTATCTTGATTTACCACTTATAATCAAGGTGGCATACCAACTCATCATAATATCCCTCTTGATAATCTTAATGACTAACGAATAATCTCCCTCCACAAGCAAGTTTTGAATTTTCATGCTACTAGCTAGTTGCACTCCCCACACAAGTCCATGCACTTTTGCCTCATTACTCAAAAGTCTTCCACATTTTTTACAATATTTGTTGATACAAGCTCCTTGTGCACTCTATATTATTCCTCCCAACACAGTGTCCACCCAATGCTTAGACCCATCAAAATTGAATTTCATCTAGTTCAAGGGAGGTGGCTGCCACTTAGTTTGCTATCTTTTCTGGAAGTTAGTATTATCAATTCTCTTAATAACTTTATTGATGCCCCAAAACTGTGCCCAATCCACTCAATTTGTGTGGGGGAGTGAGTAGGCGGTTTAAATTTCCAACTAAGGGTACACTTACTCAAAATCCTCTAAAAGTTTTATGTGTGACCACTCCTAGAAGAGTAATTGTAGCTTTGAAGATATGATTATTTATTCTTTCCATATTTTTTAGTAGATATAGGGTGAATGACCTTCCATATCATTTTTATCAAGGTTTTTAGAACTTGGAATTATAAATTCTCACAATAACTTGATTGGTGCAAAAGAAATGTATTGAGTCCTACTCAATTTGTGTTTGTGTGTGTATGGGGGGCGAGGGGGTGGTGAGGAGGTGGTTTCCATTTTGAGCTAAGGGAACACTCGCTAAATCCTCACATAATTTTATGTGTGACCACTCCCAAAGGGGTACTTGTATATCTAAAGATATGGTTGTTCTCTTCCTTCCATACGTTCCAGTTATAAAGATGTTATTCAGAGAAAGAAAATAAAATAGTTAATTATATTAGAAAAGTTTGAAAAACATATTATGTACTAGAGGAGAAAGTTCTCTTCAAGAATGTATGTTTTAGTTTTTTATTTCGATATATATGTTATGAGAATTATGGTGGGAGATGAAAGATGACAATTGTAGATGATTTGGTATGGAGTTGTTATAAAAGAGAAAAGTCTAGGTCAAAAACCATAAAAAAATTCTTCATGAACTATCTATATATGTCATATATAACATGTTTTGAAATTAGAAATAAATCAGTTTATTTGTATATAAGTGTTTGGTAGGAACTAGACCCCTAATTTTTTGCAGTTTAAAAATTATCTTAATTTTTTTTTTTAATATAAATTCCAATTTAGAAAATATATCTAAAATAAAAATCATAAACTTCATCCAATTTTAAACATTTCATCAATTTAGAGTGTTCACAAATTCCAAAAAACAATGCAAGTTTATGTCATTCAAGTTGAATATTTCTAGTTTTGTTAGCCTTGTCCTTTTAATAAGTGTGGCAACTAATTGTACTTTTACGTAGTCTAGAAGAACTACCAAATCTGCCAACTCCTTCATAGAAAGACTCCAATTTGTGGTTTCAACATAAAACCAGATGATAGATCTTTGAAATTCTTGAAGAAGTTGCAATCAACAACATGTTCAACCTTCTCTTGTCTTCTTCCTATCTTATTTATGATAAGGTTTCTTCCAATCTATTATCTACTATAAATTTTCATACTCTATGTAATTTCCCCCTTGAAAAGGTAAAGAATATGTAGATCAATCATCATCAATCATAGAACTCTCTTCTTTTTATGAGTATATAAATTATTCCTAAATGAATACTAGATGAAGGAGTAAATAAGAAAGAAGCAATATTAATTTTACCTATCAATACTACGGATTAAATATTATATACACGAAGATATTATTAAGAAATATTAGAATTCTAGTTGGTGTCCCTCTTAAAATTTAAAGAGGAGTTAATTAATTCTTTCTCCAAATCTTAAGAAAATCCTACCAATCATTGTCTATATCTGGAACCCACCGATCAACCAATTTTTAAGACTTTGGATTTATTACAGAAAGTTTCCAATGTGATTTTCCATCATATATCAAAAAAAAAAAAATGGAAATAAGCTTAGTTAGAATGGGGAAAATGCATAAATATTCCTTGAACAAATTTTTTGAATACATTTCTTTCTCTTTATATAGTTGAATGATAAAATTTGGATATGTTTCAAAATTAATAGGAACCTCTTCATAAAAGAGGGTCACAATAAAAATAAGTTGAAAATGTAACGATACCATTAAGAAATGATAGAATAATTTGAAAGAATTGTTGACAAAATGAAACTAAAGTGATTGCTATACTATGCTAATAGCTCCAACTTGTCAAATAATTCAATAAACCACTTCAAAAAAAAAATCAAGGCCATTAAAATGAAGTTTGAGCTTTTCTAATCTATTTGTCTAAATAACCTTAAAATTTTCATATTTTTCTTCAATAAATAAAATGTCATTGGCATTTGTAGAAACATAAATAGTTAAAAATAGATCATGATGTTAAATTTGAGAAAAACAATTTAATTTTTTACTTTATTATTGATATAATATACCAAAAATATATCTTAGAATATACGGAACCTAATTTTTATTATCATGAAATGATTATTGAAGTGGAGGGGATGGGTGGAATGAAGCAAGGGTTTGTATAGGTTATAGTGAGAGATAGAAGTTTTTCCTATGCTTTTGATGATAGACCCTTGATAGTGGAACTCAATAGAAATAACCAGCTTTTAGGTTCTCTAAACAGTCATACATATGTAGTTATAGAGGATGGGTATGAAGATTTTTTTTACAAAATTATGGAGGAACTCATGGATCCTAGGATAGATCGACTTTTCCAACATCCTTGAGGGAGAATATTCAAAATTATATGCAAAGGACATTACAACCCTAAAAGAGAAGAGGCCTCAGATGAAAACAAGAAAAAAATCGTGTGGCCCTTTTTTGGGGTTAAACCTAGCAATAAATATTTATTTACCCCAGTGAATAATATTTTAAATAAAAAAATGGTACTTTTCTATTTTGATCTCAAGTTTTGTGATTGACCACAATATGTATTTAATTTCTTTATATCTTGTGAGAAAGTTGACGAGTCCTAGAACCAACTATAGAGAAGGAAATAGTAGACAGCTAGAGGAATATAAAAATCTCAAGGGATAGACCTTCCCTTGTGCTACATCATTTAAACTAGCATGGAAAGATAGAGAGATTAAATATTATACTTTTTCGTAAAGAATTATTTATAAACTAGGATGTTGTGTTGCAATAATACATTTTAAAGTGTGAAAGTGCATAATAGTTTGTTACCAAACTATCAGTTATATAGTTACTAAAGGTTATGTACAGGATCATGGTGGGCCAAAAAATGGTGATGAGAAAAAAAAACTAGTCTAACAACATCCAAAAAGTGTTTTGCAATTTGCGTTGACTTTTTGCTTCCAATCCTAATACTAATGCAAAGGAAAAAACATTACACAACCTTATCGCATATCCGATACATTGGTTACCCAAAACTTGCACATAGGCTTTTAAAAAAATTGAATGCAAATTTTTCTGAATTCTTACCATTTGAACAACTAAAGTGATCGAGTTCTAGTAGTGTAATCAAGTATATAAATCAATGCAATATATTTTCCACTAGATTCTGCATCCTAGCACAAGTAATTTGATTTTTTTTGTTTTGCACTTGATTTTTTACTAGCCATGTGTGCTTCTTTCTCTTGCATATGTGAAGTTACCTATGAATATTTTAGCTTTGTTAGTAAAATTAACTTATCTTTAACTTTATGAAGAAGAATATGGTATTAATGTATAGTACTATAGACAAATGATATCGAACTTATCAAGCATTGAACAATTATCCTAGGAAGGAAGTCAAGGAAATGATTGGTACAAAGGTTTCCAAGGATATTATTTGAGTAAAGATTTGAGAATGATTGAGAAAATTGAAAATTTTAATTTGCCACACAATTTTTAACTCTAAATAAAATCAAACTAGCATAGGAGAACCATAACTCCATGACAAGGATAATTGAATCCTAAAATTTATTAATTCTCAAGGATGATTTGGGATCCTAGTAATTGTGGGAAATGCTAGGCCTGGGATTTAACTTCTAGAAAATCGCTTGCAGTTTATAAAATGAATTGTGAAATAATTTCTTCCACATGAAGTGACAGATATATTGTAGGAATGAGATAGTTAATATGATCCAACCAATGAGAAGGATCACCATCATTGGATACATTTAATATCTAATTATGATGCATTGTGGAGGGTAGATTATTGTTGAATAACTTGGGGATTAAACTATTTGTAACTTTAAAGAGGCAAGTCATAAACCCTTTGATTTTCAAGACTAAGCTAGTGGACGAATATCATTGATTTAGGAAAATTTGAAGAGAAACAAAAGAAATCCAAGTAAGGATAGATTGCTATAGATTTCAAATGATCAATGATAAATTAAAAGATTATGTTTCTTACTGTCTGAAATATATTTTAAATTTTAGATTTAAATTAAAATAAAATATTAAAAATATTTTTTCTAATATAATATCATATGTAAATTAAAATTGACTACAGATTAAAATTGCACAAAGAACGTAAATTAAGTATAATAACAACTACTTATTTTATTTATTTAGTGAAAAGAAACTTCCAAACATTGTCAATGTCTTGGAATGACGTTTTAATAACAAGTCAAAGTCCCAAGTGTCCTCGTCAGGATCTATGGTTGAATTAAGAAGTGTTTGAGATACAAATAACCTGCAATTCTTTCACCGTACGCGGCAACTAGAACTCTGGATGTTGCGGCGAGAAGATCAGCTATATGTGTCATTTGGCTGTACAAACTAGTGATGTGGAGCTTGTGGCGAGTTGAGGTTGAAATTGTAATCCGTATTGCAGGTCAAATGGGTAAAAATGTTTCGTGTGATCGAGGCGATCGAGATAATTACGTGGACTGTATGTTCGATTGTCAAAGCATAGATATCTTATGCGGAAACTCTAATCTGTTGAATTCTATTCCTGAAGATAGATAGACATTGAGCCTCGTAGAACCGTGAGCAGGTTAAAAGATGCATCCGCGTTATATTCCAACAAATGAAACTGAATGTAGTCGTGTTATTGGGATAAGGGGGGTTGAAGAGTTTGCACTTTAAATGGTTTCCATAGCATCTGGTGGCAAAGTATATGTACAAATGGTTTGCCGCAATGACCGACTCGATTGCAAACTATAAATACCCAATCGGGCCTTGTGGTTTTCATTCACTAAGTATCACAAGTATTGCATCCTACAACCAAAATCGTAGCCATTAATATTTAGCTTTTTTCCAAAGATATCAGTTTGTCCGAATTAGTTGAGGAGTAACTATGGCCGCCAGAGGTATGTATACATTAGATAAGTTGCTGTTAGAATTGTAATTGGAAGATCGGTGGCGCAGTATGTTTTGATTGTGATTGTTATTAGAATATTTTCTAATGTTGAATGCCCCGTGCAGTGGGAGTGTGCTATGGAACATCGGGGAATGTACCCAGCCCGCGCGAGGTGGTGGAGCTGCTGAAGCGCCACAACATCGGGAAAGTGAGGATTTTGGAGGCACATGATCATGATCGCGTCGAAGCTCTGAGAGCCCTGGAGAAGACGGGCATAGAAGAAGTAATAGTTGGATTGAGGAACGAGGAGCTCGAGAAGGTTGCGAGCAACCAGGCGGCAGCCAATGGGTGGGTGAGGGACAACGTTGGCTCCTTCTACCCGGCCGCCAACATCAAATACATTTCGGTGGGAAACGAGGTGCTGCATTACGGAAACGAGAGATACGTCTCACATCTCCTCCCCGCAATACGAAACATTCAGACCGCACTGCGCAAGGCCAATCTGGACAAGGATATAAAGGTCTCCACCACCCAGGCGGCCTCATCTGTGCTGGCGGGAGCGGGAGATTCTTATTATGATCCGCGCCCCTCTCAGGGTGAGTTCCGCAACGATCTAAAGAGCACACTCCGCCCTCTGCTAAAGTTCTTGGCTGACAACGGCTCTCCATTCATGGTGAATGTGTACCCTTATTATACCTACGCGGGCAACAGGGACCAGATATCCTTGGACTATGCGCTCTTCAAACCCTCCGCCCCGGTGGTGCACGACGGAGGTCTTCAGTACAGGAATTTGTTCGACGCGACGGTGGACTCTGTCATTGCCGCGCTTGAAAGAGAGGGACATCCACGTCTACCCCTGCTCATTACGGAGAGCGGGTGGCCCTCTGCGGGAGATGATGGGGTGGCAACCGTGGACAACGCCAGGGCGTACAATAACAACCTCATCAGGCATGTCTCCTCCAACCAGGGAACGCCCAGGAGGCCTGGAAACCCCATCCACGCCTACATTTTCTCCCTCTTCAACCACAACATCGAGTCCGGCCCCGATGTCCAGCGCCATTTCGGCCTCTTCTATCCCAACAAAACTCCCGTCTACCCCGTCGACTTCACCCCCACCCCATACTAGGTAGTGGAATCTTTCCGGATTATTATCTATCTATCTATCACTCACCAATAATACAGAGGTCTCGGTCCGCTATGTCCTCCGGATAATTATCTATCTCTCGCCAATAATGCAGAACGCATGGCTTTCTATGCCTTCTTTACATTGTAAATAATTACCACTGCTAAATAAGTGAAGTGTATCACCTTTTCTTTAGTGTAATAATTGATCCTCAATATAATAAGACTTGCTTGATATCGTTTGGAATATAATTAGTCACTTTAAGGAATTACTTGCATTTCGTTGGAAAGGAAATAAAAACGACATTTCACTAATGAAAGAGAATCACTCTCCACATAAAATCGTTAATAAAATATACTAATTCAATGTCAAATCAAGGATACCTCCACTCTCAGTGATTAAAAAAATGGGCTAGATATTTTCACAATCTAAATGTTATAACTGTAAATAAAGTAGGAGAACAATAAAATTAAGAGTTCATATTAGTCCTTATGAAATAGTATAAATGTGAACAAACATTTATAAATACATGGATAACTCTATAGTAATTACCTTGGAATTAGCACTCCATTGTGTAAAATATATTTTTATTATGCTTCTATAAATGATGGTCAAATTTTATCTGCTAAAGAAAACAATTAAATTTTAAATGCAGTTTACAAAAGTATATTAGAATATCTCAACATTAACTTTGATGGTCTTGAATTAATTTTTGAAGTCGGGTGTTAAATTATTTTGCAAGTTGGAGCTTTCCGGATTATTATCTACCCATCTATCACTCACCAATAATACAGAGGTCTCGGTCTGCTATGTCCTCTAGATTATTATCTATCTCTCACCAATAATGTAGAAGGCATGGCTTTCTATGCCTTCCTCTACATTGTAAATAATTACCACTCCTAAATAAGTGAAGTGTATCACCTTTTTCTTTAGTGCAATTGATCCTCTATATAATAAAACTTGCTTGATATCATTTGGAATATAATGAGTAACTTTAAGGAATTATTTGTATTTCATTGAAAAGGAAATAAAAATGGCATTTCACTAATTAAAGAAAATTACTCTCCGCATAAAATCATTAATCAAATATAGTAATTCAATCTCAAATCAAGGATACCTTCACTCTCAATGATGAAAAAATGGGCTAGATATTTTCACAGTCTAAATGTTAAAATAAGTGCAAGTAAAGTAGGAGAGGAATAAAATTAAGAGTTATTAGTCCTTATGAAATGGTAGAAATTCGAACCAACATTTATAAATACATGTACAACTCTATAGTTATTTCCTTGGAATATAGAAAAAATTATATTTACTTTAATCATTTTATGGTTCATAAAATTGTGTTTTGTTTTAATAGTATACTAAGTATATATATTTTGCTAGTAATGTTAGAAACCTTATTAATATTTCAAAATTCTTCTTGAAATGTAATGGCTCTTATTTAATATATCAAGTCTGGGCTCGCCCTCTTCTTATTGAAAAAATGTAATATTTTAGTTGACAGTTTATAAAGAAATAAGGATAAAATAATAAATATGATTTATCAGGCATCTAGTTGTCAAATGGTGTCATGAGCTTTAAGGCTTGAAAGATTTATATTAAATTTTTTGAAACATCTAAAAAAAAAAAAAAACTTAGTAGTAATTTTAAATTCTAATAGTCTTGATCAAGAAACTTGGACTAACTATTAAATTGTAGCTAAGAATGAGCTATTGGTGGTTTTTAAGTAATATTTGGTTGTATTCTAATTCCTCAATTAAATAATTCCAAATTTCACATTCATGCCACATTTTCTAGAGAATTCTATTATTATATATTATCTTTGTATATGTGTAATTCTTCATCAGTTGTTATTTTTCTACTAGGGAAACTAGGGAACACACCTTTTAACTTTGTACACTATATAGGACCCCTAGTCCCAAGCAAGACTAGAGGCTTTCTTTCTATGTTCTTTTCTGCCAGTGCCTATTTGAACTGAGATTTTGTAAATTTTATGTTAATATAATCTATAAGGCTTCGACCTTTTATGGATTAAAAAGATATTTATTAATTAATTTTACAAAGAATTAAAAACTCTCGTTAAACACGCATTACACAACCTCCTCTATATCTAATTTTCCTCTAGGTGGTATTAATGGTCACTCTTTCAAAAAATAGAGTGTTGTATTAGTTCTTTCGATTTAATATCTCTAGGAATTCCAATTTAATAGAAAAAGTTATATTTTACTTTAATCATTTTAAGGTTCACCGAATTGTGTTTTGTTTTAATCAGTATACTAGGTATTTATATGTTTTTCTAGTAATGTTAGAAGCCTTAGTAATGTTTCAAATCTCATCTTAAAATTTAATGACTCTTATTTAATATATCAAGTTCAGGATCACCCTCTTCTTATTGAAAAAATGTAATAGTTTAGTTGATAATTTATAAAGAAATAAGTATAAAATAAGAAGTGTTTGAGATACAAATAACCTGCAATTCTTCCACCGTACGCGGCAACTAGAACTCTGGATGTTGCGGCGAGAAGATCAGCTATATGTGTCATTTGGCTGTACAAACTAGTGATGTGGAGCTTGTGGCTAGTCGAGGTTGAAATTGTATTCCGTATTGCAGGTCAAATGGGTAAAAATGTTTCGTGTGATCGAGGCAATCGAGATAATTACATGGACTGTATGTTCGATTGTCAAAGCATAGATATCTTATGCAGAAACTCTAATCTGTTGAATTCTATTCCTGAAGATAGATAGACATTGAGCCTCGTAGAACCGTGAGCAGGTTAAAAAATGCATCCGCGTTATATTCCAACAAATGAAACTGAATACTCGATTGCAAACTATAAATACCCAAGCGGGCCTCGTGGTTTTCATTCACTAAATATCACAAGTATTGCATCCTACAACCAAAATCGTAGCCATTAATATTTAGCTTTCCACCGTACGCGGCAACTAGAACTCTGGATGTTGCGGCGAGAAGATCAGCTATATGTGTCATTTGGCTGTACAAACTAGTGATGTGGAGCTTGTGGCTAGTTGAGGTTGAAATTGTAATCCGTATTGCAGGACAAATGGGTAAAAATGTTTTGTGTGATCAAGGCGATCGAGATAATTACGTGGACTGTATGTTCGATTGTCAAAGCATAGATATCTTATGCAGAAACTCTAATCTTTTGAATTCTATTCCTGAAGATACAAATAACCTGCAATTCTTCCACCGTACGCGGCAACTAGAACTCTGGATGTTGCGGCGAGAAGATCAGCTATATGTGTCATTTGGCTGTACAAACTAGTGATGTGGAGCTTGTGGCTAGTTGAGGTTGAAATTGTAATCCGTATTGCAGGTCAAATGGGTAAAAATGTTTCGTGTGATCGAGGCTATCGAGATAATTACGTGGACTGTATGTTCGATTGTCAAAGCATAGATATCTTATGCAGAAACTCTAATTTGTTGAATTCTATTCCTGAAGATAGATAGACATTGAGCCTCGTAGAACCGTGAGCAGGTTAAAAAATGCATCCGCGTTATATTCCAACAAATGAAACTGAATGTAGTCGTGTCCAAAGATATCAGTTTGTCCAAATTAGTTAAGGAGTAACTATGGCCGCCAGAGTTATGTATACATTAGATAAGTTGCTGTTAGAATTGTAATTGGAAGATCGGTGGCACAGTATGTTTTGATTGTGATTGTTATTAGAATATTTTCTAATTTTGAATGCCACGTGCAGTGGGAGTGTGCTATGGAACATCGGGGAATGTACCCAGCCCGCGCGAGGTGGTGGAGCTGCTGAAGCGCCACAACATCGAGGAATGTAATGACTCTTATTTAATATATCAAGTTCAAGATCACCCTCTTCTTATTGAAAAAAAGTAATAGATTAGTTGATAATTTATAAAGAAATAAGGATAAAATAATAAATACAATTTATCGGGCTTCTAGTTATGAAATGGTGTCAGGAGGGCATTTCAAATTCTTTCTCTAAGGCTTGAAAGATTCATATTAAGTTTTTTGAAACATCTAAAGAAAAATAAAATATTTTTGTTTTATTCATTTCTTGACTTTCATTTGGAGCATAGGAGGGTCCTTCTAGGACCAAAGTGTGAAGGGTGGCACACAATCGACGTTAGAGCCCAAGGTGACTAGTTCTGGATAACCCATGATGTAGTTTTTAATTAAGTGGAAACTTCAAAAAATTAAATAGATTTCGTATTTCAAAATAATAAAGGATAATGGTGTCTCACCCATGCATAGAGTATGCAAAAGGTCTTTTGTAAGGATGGGTTGAGAAGGCTTGGTCATTGTTGGGGCATTAATCTGGAAGTACCATGTCAAACTATTGACCTAATGCAAATAAAAAATGATGTTCAAATTAGTCTCCTAGATGACTATTGACCCAATGCAATTCAAAACCATGTTGTTTTAGTCTCCTATATGACCATTGTTGATTGTGCTCTTCCATGAGCTCTAAGAGTTGGTAGTATTTTTTTGTATAACAAACAAGGAAATATATTAGAATGTGTAAACATTTAAATAGGCAAAGGGATGAATGTATTAAAAAGTATACAATAAATTTCTCTATAGAACAAGGAGAGATGCCTAGATTTTCTGGAAAATATGTCATTTTCTTAATATACTAATGCATTGAAATCCTTTTCTCAAAAGATTTTATGTGTCTGTCTAAGTTAAAGTAAACTATAAAAAAATATGGAATTCAACAAAGTTTGTGATAAGTTATGCAACTGTTAAAAAATTAATCATGTACTTTTACCTAAAGAAATATAAGAATTTTTTTAATTAAAATTTATATAATTAGATTTAAAACACTAAAGATCCATTTTTATGGACCTTTAATTTATTTTATGTACACTTAATTCAATCATTATAATGGTTGAGTTCAAATCTGCAACACTAAGGTTTGTAAGGTTCAAAAAATTGGAAAGAAAAAAGAGGGAAATAAATGTTTCATTATGTTTACTTGTCATGTCCCATTCTTATAGTGACTCTGTAGTGGACCAACATTGTAGTTTCTAGAAAATTATTTCTTTTTTTGTGTGTAAATAAGGCATATTTGTATTCTCCTCCTCTTTTCCCGCATCCCTTTAGCATTTCTCAAGCTCTCAAGTATTAGGAATATCTAATCTTTTGATCCCTTTCTAACAATTATAATTTCAAGATTCCTTGTCCTTGAACATATTTCTATCATGTATATCTTTCCCTGATATCTCTTCCATTGAAAATTTAAGCTAGTCCTTCTAAGAGTCTTTCATTCCTTCCTCTTTAGTGTGTAAAGGTGTCCCCTTCCTAGGTGGTCTTCTCATCTCATGCTCAAATCATCATCCTTACTGATAAATTTTTACATATAAGTGAATTATAGTTAATATTTTGCTTGAAAATTGTAATATTGATCGAATGCATTGCAAAGCCAAATTCTTTTGATTTCCTAGACAATCATTGTCTAATCTTTTCTTTCCTGATATGTAAGAGTTGGTAATATTTATTTGTGCAAAAAATAGGGAAATGTGTTGGAATGTGTAAGCATTTAAATGGATAAAGGGAATTTTCTAGAAAAGTATGTCATTTTTTAATATATCATTGTATTGGAATTCTTCTTTCAAAAGCATGAATAACAAAATTTAACCATTATAATAATGTTATTTTATTTTTGATCGATAAGAGGCCGAAGCTAAAATTAATTAATTTATTTTTTGTGATTAATTTTTTTTTATGAAGCTTGAGTAGATTCAAACTCAAGACCTCCTAGATACCATTGTGTTGTAGGTATTTCCTAATTTTAACCATTACAAACTTACAAATTATTTAACAATATAATATTTTAGTTAATATAATTTTCATATGGGAATGTAGTATCATACAAAGGCCATGTGTTGTCACAACTTAGAAAGTTTAAAATGTTTCCATCATAGATATTTTTTTAAAAAAAATATGATTTTAAAATTAAAAATATATATAATAATCTATTTTATCATTTTGGAAAATTTACTTGTCTATTTCGACCTATTCACCACCCGAACCTAAATCTAATCTAACTACTACCTTAGTGATTTGTTGAAAATTAGCGCTTTTATTCACCACCCGATTCCCAGAACCTAAATATAATCTAACGACTCCTTTCTTTCTTTATTTAAAAGAAACCTCTTAACTTTCACAACCACATGGAATGATGTGTTGATAACTAGTGTCAATGCCGAAGTACTTTCACTTTGCATGAAAACCCATCATTCGAGTGATACATGTAGAGGGAGTGTTTGAAATAAGTTATAGTTCCTAATTTCGTAATAACTTAAGTATATTCTAAATGTAGTTGGATGAAAATAACCTACAATTCTTCCACCATATGTGGAAACTATTGATGTGGATATGGTGGTGAGATGAAATTCAAATTGTGATCCGAGTAAAATAGTTGCATGTTGTTCTCTATTATGAATGGATGGAGTAAAATAATGTGATTGTATGATCGATGGTCAGAATATATATATCTTTCTTATATTCCTATGCAAAAACTCTAATTTGTTGAATTCAATTCCTAAAGATAGATAGACATTAATCCTCGTAGAACTGTGAGAAGGTTAAAAGATGCATCTATAGCCCCGTGCAGTGAGAGTGTGCTATGGAACATTGGGGAATGTACCCAGCCTGTAAAAAGTGATGGAGTTTAAACATCACACTAAGACTTGATTTTTAGTGTAAAAGTGTTAAATAGTCAAAGTTTGACTTACTTTTCCTAGCTTAATTTCTTCCTTAGTGTGTGATGTTTAAGGTTGACAATGATGGAGTTACTGGAGTACACAACATTGGGAAAGTGATGGTTTTAGAAGCACACGATCACGTGGAAGCTCTAAGAGCCCTAGAGAAGACTAACATAGAAGAAGTAGTAGTGGGAGTGAGGAATGAGGAGCTCAAGAAGGTTGCAAGTGACCAGATGGCAGCTAACGAGTGGGTGAGGGACAACTGTCACAACCTATTTTCCCTGAACCAAATAAATCGGTGAATTTAATTCCACATGGAATTATTCTTATAACTTTTTATTGTTCATAAAATTAAACTTAGCATTAGCGGCTGATGGTATGATTAAAAGGAAATGATGAATGTAGTTATTTGTTTCTCAAACCTATTAAATTTGCTTCTTATCAAATTTTGTGCACTGCCACGAATCTGGATGGTTAGAGTAACTCAGTTGAGTACCTGATTCTTGTTGTGCTGAGTTATTTTCTCATATCTAAGGTGAGTAATTGGGGAGAGGAATGAATACTTACTAATATTTCATGTGCATATCTGATGTAGGGGGGTAGAGAGTTCAATTTTGGCTTTAGTACGGTCCATATTTGTGAAGCCCTTTTCTATTTTTCCTGAGCTTTAATCTAGAGGCGAGTGCTTGCTACTGTCAAATCGGCAATGGTAGATGTAAATATGGGAGAATTTGAGACCTTTTCATTTCAGGCCAAAATTAATCAGCTTTTGAGTCTCATTATTAACACCTTTTATAGTAACATTGAGATTTTTCTTCAGGAACTTATCGGCAATGCTTCTGATACTTTGGACAAGATTCGGTTTGAACGGCTAATGGGTAATAGAAAATTGGATGCTCAACCTGATCTTCTCATTCAAATTATTCCTAAAAAATCAAACAAGTGCCTAAGTATTGTGGATAGCGGAATTGGCATGACCAAGGGTGGGGAAGATTAGGCTAGAGATGGTGTGAGATCTCTATTTGCCAAGGAAAGTTACTGCAGCTATACCAGTGAGCTTCGGATAGAACCCGGAGGAACCAAGGAATCAAGCTATGAAGTTGACAAGCATTGACCTCTAAACTTTAGGTTCCATTTCTTTATTATATTCCTTCTCACTAAATCAGCTTTGTGTATATGTGTGGAAAGAATTAGATGAACATTGATAGATTCAATCTAAGTAAGGATTGAACATTCTGTCTGAGTGAGTGTCTTACTTGATTGGGTTTCCACCTTTAACCACATCTCCCTCTTGTATTGCTATCAGGGATTCTAAATTAAAGGAAATAATAACTCAAGGAAACAAAAAATAAAAATAAAAATTTGGACGCCCTTCATTCAATAGTTGAAGGATAACGTACCATCCCCAAATAAAAATTGGGACGCCCTTTATTCTAGAAGCTAGGCTTCTCGTGCTAGGGTCGTGGAATTCTTCGTGTTAGGAAGAATTTTGAGGAAAGTGTCACTCTATGGTTGGTGAGGTTAAAGCATCTGGGCCAAACTTCTGTCTTAGGAAGTAGGTGGGAGATGTCCTATAGCTTTGGAGATTGGATTCACTGAAGAACACAATGAAAATGTCATCTTAGTTTGATTGTTTATCTCATCATTTGAGATGTACTTAATTACGTCATTATTTGATGATTTAATGGCATAAAGGCCATACATCGCAACATGTTCTTATATGTTGGTTAAGCACACTATGTTGACAAAATGGGCGTGCGGGCCTAAGGTCACTCAATTGATAAAAATTGGATTACTGATCCTTGCAAGTGATTAGTGAGCATACCTAGATGATTTACTTAATGGTGCTGACCATATGATAGATGACACTGTGCTCGTATGATGTGCCTATTGTTCCATGTCCGACATGTAGGTCTGCATTTTCTATGATGGCCAGTGAGGTATGATGCTTTACATTATACTTCGTATATTTAGTAAATCATGCATTTGATGGATAGATTCCTTAGATAATGTCATGAGTTACATTTGTAAATGGATAATTATTGTTAATCCTTGATTATGGCAGTGAAACAAATGTTAACTAATCAAGCTATAGTTTTCTTATTTATGTGATTCTTTTCATATTTTCATTTATGGGATAGTCATGTGATGATATGTTGTGTTCGACAATTCGGTTGATAATTGGATAGGAAAAAAAATTACACCTATCATTTTGACATGAATGTTGGAAAGTAGAATGAAGTTGCAAACTTAATTGGAAGATATTGTATCTACTTGTTGATTCAACTAATTGTAGACAAATTTTGACTAACTCTATTTGACTTTTTTTGCCTATGTGGCAAGTGTATGAAAATATGGTCTTTCTATGAGGATGGAAACACTTATGTATCTATTTTGATAATATTTTTGCATTGGTGTTATGTATATGTGATGATCCACCATGCATGTGACTTTTACTTTATAGAATGTTGTTAACACCTTTTATTTTGTCAATTTGGTCAATGAATAATGATCAACGATGTAGTCATCTTGAGTTATCTGTTTGACTACTAGTCGATATGGTGTTCAACATAGACTTAGACCCTTTGGTTGACTTTTTTGTTTAGGATTTGGTTGAATTATCTATTGGTGTAGAACTTGGATTAATGCTACTTGACATATTTGATTGTGAGACATTCTATCCTTGATCTATCTATAATATTTGTTAAATATATGTTGTTAATTTGGAGCTATATGACACGTTAAGATGCATAATGATGATTAAATGTTAATGATTACATTAATCATTTTATATGTGCATGTCATTATTTTTCCTGATGATCTAATGAGGATGACTTAGATGTAATTAGATTGCATTACTTGATTATGTTTCGAGGACACTGGTCTATTGATGTGGACAATTACTCACTTAGCGAGCACATGTTAGATGGTATGTATGGTACATATGGCTTGTGATTATAAGATGAGTTAAGAAGTCATAAAGTTGAACAAAATTTTTGACTACTAATATTGGAGTTGATCTCCTTGAGATACTAATTAGTATGGCAGGATGTGGATAAGAAGTACCTACTAGCAAGGAAAAATCCCCAGGTGATGCCAAGGTATGGTAAGTGCATAGGTATGTGTGTGATATCATGTGATTTTAAGTCAAATGTACAAAATTTGAGACTTCTTGAGATAAGGAAGTATATGATTTTATATTTCATTGGAAGGTCAATTTGATTTATAATATATGATGGACTGACATTGGGTGTTGTTCTTGTAATGTAACAGAGGGAACGACACATTATCAGAAAGGGGGAATATTGTCGGAGAGAGGTAGCCTAACCCTGTAAAACTATAGAATGGTAATGGAATTCACACACTCACATAGAAAATTTCTTCAAATGATTAAATAATTCAAAGTATGTATGTTTCTCCATGAATTGTGTTACTTCAATTATGTGTTAGTTCAATTATGTGTTATGAAAGGTTCTATGTTAATATATCTAATGACAATTACATTTCATTCAAGTGATAAATTTGACAATTTTGTTGAAGTAGATGGTACACAATCTTGTTGATTTTTATAATTTCTTAATCAAAATATATGCATAATTTCAAGCATTGAAACATTGGAAGCCAAATTGTGAAAATGGTTCTCTTTGATTATGGATGCAATATTCTTCAAGCATCGAGGATGATGCATCTCCTAAGAGGGGAGGGATGTCACAACCTATTTTTCCTCAATGAAATAAATCGATGAATTTGATTCCAAAGGGAATTATTCTTAAAACTTTTTATTGTTTATAAAATTAAACTTAGCATTAGCGACTAATGGTATGGTTAAAAGGAAATGATGAATGTAGTTATTTGTTTCTCAAACCTATTAAATTGGCTTCTTATTGTTTCTCCAAGAGTAGGTGGAGCCAATCATTAGCCATGAAGTTGTATAGAGAGCGAATAGCCTCCACTTCTTCTTCATTGGTTACACCATCCTTGTTAGTCTACATGAGATAAAGGGTAGTGGTTGTTGAGTGCATAACACACACTGAGAAATTGGAAACCCTATCAAACTTATCGTCTAGGTCTATGCTCTTTTTTATTAGTTCATTAATGGACCTCTCCAGCTTCTCCACCTCCAAATTTCCCTACACTTTATCATTTCTTTTCACTTTGGAATATTTTCGTTAAGTATGATCTCCCCCCAAGTCCTTACCCTTTTGGTCCCCATCTCCTTGAGTGACCTCCGCCTGGGTTTGCTACCAAAGTTACACATCTTGATCAATAAAGTGACCATTCCCTTCTCTTCAACATTCTAATATTTCCCAGAATCTAGAGTTTGGGCATCACTTTTCAAAGTTTCTAAAACTTTAGAGAGGAAGGGACTATTTTGAACCTTCTCCATGACATCCTCATTCTTACCCTTGCTATCATTTTATTCCTCTTCTTCTTCCCATAATTCCTTCTACTCACCACATCTTTAGGTCTAGGGCCTAACTTCCTTCTAGATTTGTCCAGTTTAAACATTCTGGGAATTGTCAAGGGGTTTTTTATTGCTTAGTTTTTTGCTCACCCATGTGATTCCCTTCCTACAGGTGGTACCTATATTCTCGTCATTAAGGATTTTAATTTTTCCTTCTCGCTTTTCTTAGCCAAGGTAGTGAGTTCTTCATCAACCTTGGGTTTGATGGTGGGTGGGAAGAACTTTGACCACTAATTTTTAAGGGTAAAGTATGCAAGCTAAGGATATGAGGGCGAAGGGACTTTTAATATTTAAAGAGATAGAAAATTAGTGCTTGAAGATAAATAATTTAATTGTTTCCTTCCTCACATTTATTCCTAATATTCCACATGCAATCTTCTATAGAATGTAATTGGAGAAAAATGAAGGAAATACAATCCTTGTTCTGAAAATGGTTAAGAATAGGAAAGTGGTAGTAATAGAAGACCTTGAATCTATCCTACATGCTACCATATCATACTATAACATAGAATACCATATCCCATAGTTTTGGAAGATTTTCTTGCACGAAACCACCATGGAAATAGATATAGGTTTTGTCCAAGAAAAAGAAGTTTTTGAGGCTCATCTCATTTGCCACTCTAGCCTTCTTCCTCCATGATTTTACTTCCATTGACATGATATTTGTGTTGGCTCTCAAATCTTGAATGACCTCAAAAGAGATTCCATTAATAGTAACCTAACACTTCTTCAAAGAGTCCACAAAGTGCCTCGTGAGCATCTCATCATGGCCCTTGATGCTCTCCATGAAAGGGATGAATCCATCTTCCTTCAAATGTGGCCACATGGCTATGTCTTCCATAATATCTCTCTTAATTCTTGATGGTTCAATTCTCAAATTCTCTCCCTCCATAACTTTATCTTCATCAAGGTATCCAATCGGATCTTCTTCCCCTTCCTTAAGTTTGAATGCCATATCCTTCACCCACTTCAACAAAATATTCAAAAAAACTAGAGGTGAATCGTAATACACTAGGTGCCGAAGCTTAAAATTATGAAAATCCAGAGTGAAGAACGACCACTTAGGTTCTATAGGTTTTGATTTAGGATAATATTTGTTCTTAAGTTGCAAGATAATAATATATTTCTAATTTCCTTTTGAAGCCCAGTCTCAAGATTTGGAAATCCATCTTGGATGATGTAAAATATCACCCCAATTATTGCATTGAATAATGACTTTCCAATTCCCATCACAAGTAATGATTACCACATTTTATCTAAAGGTAGCATCACATGTGTTTATCAGCATAAAGGCCTCATTCAAACTTAGCACCATGATGACACTACCCACCAAACAAACCAAATAATTTTTTGGTCATACTAATAGCCATCACCAAGTTCATTGTGACGAGACTATCACTGTCGTACGCTAGAAAATTGTACTCCATGAGTGAAAGGCCTCTTTTTCAACAACTGATTTGATCACCATCGGAAGATCTTCATGCTCATTCTACCAAAATTAAGCATTGATGATATTATGAAATTTTATCTTGATTTACCACTTATAATCAAGGTGGCATACCAACTCATCATAATATCCCTCTTGATAATCTTAATGACTAACGAATAATCTCCCTCCACAAGCAAGTTTTGAATTTTCATGCTACTAGCTAGTTGCACTCCCCACACAAGTCCATGCACTTTTGCCTCATTACTCAAAAGTCTTCCACATTTTTTACAATATTTGTTGATACAAGCTCCTTGTGCACTCTATATTATTCCTCCCAACACAGTGTCCACCCAATGCTTAGACCCATCAAAATTGAATTTCATCTAGTTCAAGGGAGGTGGCTGCCACTTAGTTTGCTATCTTTTCTGGAAGTTAGTATTATCAATTCTCTTAATAACTTTATTGATGCCCCAAAACTGTGCCCAATCCACTCAATTTGTGTGGGGGAGTGAGTAGGCGGTTTAAATTTCCAACTAAGGGTACACTTACTCAAAATCCTCTAAAAGTTTTATGTGTGACCACTCCTAGAAGAGTAATTGTAGCTTTGAAGATATGATTATTTATTCTTTCCATATTTTTTAGTAGATATAGGGTGAATGACCTTCCATATCATTTTTATCAAGGTTTTTAGAACTTGGAATTATAAATTCTCACAATAACTTGATTGGTGCAAAAGAAATGTATTGAGTCCTACTCAATTTGTGTTTGTGTGTGTATGGGGGGCGAGGGGGTGGTGAGGAGGTGGTTTCCATTTTGAGCTAAGGGAACACTCGCTAAATCCTCACATAATTTTATGTGTGACCACTCCCAAAGGGGTACTTGTATATCTAAAGATATGGTTGTTCTCTTCCTTCCATACGTTCCAGTTATAAAGATGTTATTCAGAGAAAGAAAATAAAATAGTTAATTATATTAGAAAAGTTTGAAAAACATATTATGTACTAGAGGAGAAAGTTCTCTTCAAGAATGTATGTTTTAGTTTTTTATTTCGATATATATGTTATGAGAATTATGGTGGGAGATGAAAGATGACAATTGTAGATGATTTGGTATGGAGTTGTTATAAAAGAGAAAAGTCTAGGTCAAAAACCATAAAAAAATTCTTCATGAACTATCTATATATGTCATATATAACATGTTTTGAAATTAGAAATAAATCAGTTTATTTGTATATAAGTGTTTGGTAGGAACTAGACCCCTAATTTTTTGCAGTTTAAAAATTATCTTAATTTTTTTTTTTAATATAAATTCCAATTTAGAAAATATATCTAAAATAAAAATCATAAACTTCATCCAATTTTAAACATTTCATCAATTTAGAGTGTTCACAAATTCCAAAAAACAATGCAAGTTTATGTCATTCAAGTTGAATATTTCTAGTTTTGTTAGCCTTGTCCTTTTAATAAGTGTGGCAACTAATTGTACTTTTACGTAGTCTAGAAGAACTACCAAATCTGCCAACTCCTTCATAGAAAGACTCCAATTTGTGGTTTCAACATAAAACCAGATGATAGATCTTTGAAATTCTTGAAGAAGTTGCAATCAACAACATGTTCAACCTTCTCTTGTCTTCTTCCTATCTTATTTATGATAAGGTTTCTTCCAATCTATTATCTACTATAAATTTTCATACTCTATGTAATTTCCCCCTTGAAAAGGTAAAGAATATGTAGATCAATCATCATCAATCATAGAACTCTCTTCTTTTTATGAGTATATAAATTATTCCTAAATGAATACTAGATGAAGGAGTAAATAAGAAAGAAGCAATATTAATTTTACCTATCAATACTACGGATTAAATATTATATACACGAAGATATTATTAAGAAATATTAGAATTCTAGTTGGTGTCCCTCTTAAAATTTAAAGAGGAGTTAATTAATTCTTTCTCCAAATCTTAAGAAAATCCTACCAATCATTGTCTATATCTGGAACCCACCGATCAACCAATTTTTAAGACTTTGGATTTATTACAGAAAGTTTCCAATGTGATTTTCCATCATATATCAAAAAAAAAAAAATGGAAATAAGCTTAGTTAGAATGGGGAAAATGCATAAATATTCCTTGAACAAATTTTTTGAATACATTTCTTTCTCTTTATATAGTTGAATGATAAAATTTGGATATGTTTCAAAATTAATAGGAACCTCTTCATAAAAGAGGGTCACAATAAAAATAAGTTGAAAATGTAACGATACCATTAAGAAATGATAGAATAATTTGAAAGAATTGTTGACAAAATGAAACTAAAGTGATTGCTATACTATGCTAATAGCTCCAACTTGTCAAATAATTCAATAAACCACTTCAAAAAAAAAATCAAGGCCATTAAAATGAAGTTTGAGCTTTTCTAATCTATTTGTCTAAATAACCTTAAAATTTTCATATTTTTCTTCAATAAATAAAATGTCATTGGCATTTGTAGAAACATAAATAGTTAAAAATAGATCATGATGTTAAATTTGAGAAAAACAATTTAATTTTTTACTTTATTATTGATATAATATACCAAAAATATATCTTAGAATATACGGAACCTAATTTTTATTATCATGAAATGATTATTGAAGTGGAGGGGATGGGTGGAATGAAGCAAGGGTTTGTATAGGTTATAGTGAGAGATAGAAGTTTTTCCTATGCTTTTGATGATAGACCCTTGATAGTGGAACTCAATAGAAATAACCAGCTTTTAGGTTCTCTAAACAGTCATACATATGTAGTTATAGAGGATGGGTATGAAGATTTTTTTTACAAAATTATGGAGGAACTCATGGATCCTAGGATAGATCGACTTTTCCAACATCCTTGAGGGAGAATATTCAAAATTATATGCAAAGGACATTACAACCCTAAAAGAGAAGAGGCCTCAGATGAAAACAAGAAAAAAATCGTGTGGCCCTTTTTTGGGGTTAAACCTAGCAATAAATATTTATTTACCCCAGTGAATAATATTTTAAATAAAAAAATGGTACTTTTCTATTTTGATCTCAAGTTTTGTGATTGACCACAATATGTATTTAATTTCTTTATATCTTGTGAGAAAGTTGACGAGTCCTAGAACCAACTATAGAGAAGGAAATAGTAGACAGCTAGAGGAATATAAAAATCTCAAGGGATAGACCTTCCCTTGTGCTACATCATTTAAACTAGCATGGAAAGATAGAGAGATTAAATATTATACTTTTTCGTAAAGAATTATTTATAAACTAGGATGTTGTGTTGCAATAATACATTTTAAAGTGTGAAAGTGCATAATAGTTTGTTACCAAACTATCAGTTATATAGTTACTAAAGGTTATGTACAGGATCATGGTGGGCCAAAAAATGGTGATGAGAAAAAAAAACTAGTCTAACAACATCCAAAAAGTGTTTTGCAATTTGCGTTGACTTTTTGCTTCCAATCCTAATACTAATGCAAAGGAAAAAACATTACACAACCTTATCGCATATCCGATACATTGGTTACCCAAAACTTGCACATAGGCTTTTAAAAAAATTGAATGCAAATTTTTCTGAATTCTTACCATTTGAACAACTAAAGTGATCGAGTTCTAGTAGTGTAATCAAGTATATAAATCAATGCAATATATTTTCCACTAGATTCTGCATCCTAGCACAAGTAATTTGATTTTTTTTGTTTTGCACTTGATTTTTTACTAGCCATGTGTGCTTCTTTCTCTTGCATATGTGAAGTTACCTATGAATATTTTAGCTTTGTTAGTAAAATTAACTTATCTTTAACTTTATGAAGAAGAATATGGTATTAATGTATAGTACTATAGACAAATGATATCGAACTTATCAAGCATTGAACAATTATCCTAGGAAGGAAGTCAAGGAAATGATTGGTACAAAGGTTTCCAAGGATATTATTTGAGTAAAGATTTGAGAATGATTGAGAAAATTGAAAATTTTAATTTGCCACACAATTTTTAACTCTAAATAAAATCAAACTAGCATAGGAGAACCATAACTCCATGACAAGGATAATTGAATCCTAAAATTTATTAATTCTCAAGGATGATTTGGGATCCTAGTAATTGTGGGAAATGCTAGGCCTGGGATTTAACTTCTAGAAAATCGCTTGCAGTTTATAAAATGAATTGTGAAATAATTTCTTCCACATGAAGTGACAGATATATTGTAGGAATGAGATAGTTAATATGATCCAACCAATGAGAAGGATCACCATCATTGGATACATTTAATATCTAATTATGATGCATTGTGGAGGGTAGATTATTGTTGAATAACTTGGGGATTAAACTATTTGTAACTTTAAAGAGGCAAGTCATAAACCCTTTGATTTTCAAGACTAAGCTAGTGGACGAATATCATTGATTTAGGAAAATTTGAAGAGAAACAAAAGAAATCCAAGTAAGGATAGATTGCTATAGATTTCAAATGATCAATGATAAATTAAAAGATTATGTTTCTTACTGTCTGAAATATATTTTAAATTTTAGATTTAAATTAAAATAAAATATTAAAAATATTTTTTCTAATATAATATCATATGTAAATTAAAATTGACTACAGATTAAAATTGCACAAAGAACGTAAATTAAGTATAATAACAACTACTTATTTTATTTATTTAGTGAAAAGAAACTTCCAAACATTGTCAATGTCTTGGAATGACGTTTTAATAACAAGTCAAAGTCCCAAGTGTCCTCGTCAGGATCTATGGTTGAATTAAGAAGTGTTTGAGATACAAATAACCTGCAATTCTTTCACCGTACGCGGCAACTAGAACTCTGGATGTTGCGGCGAGAAGATCAGCTATATGTGTCATTTGGCTGTACAAACTAGTGATGTGGAGCTTGTGGCGAGTTGAGGTTGAAATTGTAATCCGTATTGCAGGTCAAATGGGTAAAAATGTTTCGTGTGATCGAGGCGATCGAGATAATTACGTGGACTGTATGTTCGATTGTCAAAGCATAGATATCTTATGCGGAAACTCTAATCTGTTGAATTCTATTCCTGAAGATAGATAGACATTGAGCCTCGTAGAACCGTGAGCAGGTTAAAAGATGCATCCGCGTTATATTCCAACAAATGAAACTGAATGTAGTCGTGTTATTGGGATAAGGGGGGTTGAAGAGTTTGCACTTTAAATGGTTTCCATAGCATCTGGTGGCAAAGTATATGTACAAATGGTTTGCCGCAATGACCGACTCGATTGCAAACTATAAATACCCAATCGGGCCTTGTGGTTTTCATTCACTAAGTATCACAAGTATTGCATCCTACAACCAAAATCGTAGCCATTAATATTTAGCTTTTTTCCAAAGATATCAGTTTGTCCGAATTAGTTGAGGAGTAACTATGGCCGCCAGAGGTATGTATACATTAGATAAGTTGCTGTTAGAATTGTAATTGGAAGATCGGTGGCGCAGTATGTTTTGATTGTGATTGTTATTAGAATATTTTCTAATGTTGAATGCCCCGTGCAGTGGGAGTGTGCTATGGAACATCGGGGAATGTACCCAGCCCGCGCGAGGTGGTGGAGCTGCTGAAGCGCCACAACATCGGGAAAGTGAGGATTTTGGAGGCACATGATCATGATCGCGTCGAAGCTCTGAGAGCCCTGGAGAAGACGGGCATAGAAGAAGTAATAGTTGGATTGAGGAACGAGGAGCTCGAGAAGGTTGCGAGCAACCAGGCGGCAGCCAATGGGTGGGTGAGGGACAACGTTGGCTCCTTCTACCCGGCCGCCAACATCAAATACATTTCGGTGGGAAACGAGGTGCTGCATTACGGAAACGAGAGATACGTCTCACATCTCCTCCCCGCAATACGAAACATTCAGACCGCACTGCGCAAGGCCAATCTGGACAAGGATATAAAGGTCTCCACCACCCAGGCGGCCTCATCTGTGCTGGCGGGAGCGGGAGATTCTTATTATGATCCGCGCCCCTCTCAGGGTGAGTTCCGCAACGATCTAAAGAGCACACTCCGCCCTCTGCTAAAGTTCTTGGCTGACAACGGCTCTCCATTCATGGTGAATGTGTACCCTTATTATACCTACGCGGGCAACAGGGACCAGATATCCTTGGACTATGCGCTCTTCAAACCCTCCGCCCCGGTGGTGCACGACGGAGGTCTTCAGTACAGGAATTTGTTCGACGCGACGGTGGACTCTGTCATTGCCGCGCTTGAAAGAGAGGGACATCCACGTCTACCCCTGCTCATTACGGAGAGCGGGTGGCCCTCTGCGGGAGATGATGGGGTGGCAACCGTGGACAACGCCAGGGCGTACAATAACAACCTCATCAGGCATGTCTCCTCCAACCAGGGAACGCCCAGGAGGCCTGGAAACCCCATCCACGCCTACATTTTCTCCCTCTTCAACCACAACATCGAGTCCGGCCCCGATGTCCAGCGCCATTTCGGCCTCTTCTATCCCAACAAAACTCCCGTCTACCCCGTCGACTTCACCCCCACCCCATACTAGGTAGTGGAATCTTTCCGGATTATTATCTATCTATCTATCACTCACCAATAATACAGAGGTCTCGGTCCGCTATGTCCTCCGGATAATTATCTATCTCTCGCCAATAATGCAGAACGCATGGCTTTCTATGCCTTCTTTACATTGTAAATAATTACCACTGCTAAATAAGTGAAGTGTATCACCTTTTCTTTAGTGTAATAATTGATCCTCAATATAATAAGACTTGCTTGATATCGTTTGGAATATAATTAGTCACTTTAAGGAATTACTTGCATTTCGTTGGAAAGGAAATAAAAACGACATTTCACTAATGAAAGAGAATCACTCTCCACATAAAATCGTTAATAAAATATACTAATTCAATGTCAAATCAAGGATACCTCCACTCTCAGTGATTAAAAAAATGGGCTAGATATTTTCACAATCTAAATGTTATAACTGTAAATAAAGTAGGAGAACAATAAAATTAAGAGTTCATATTAGTCCTTATGAAATAGTATAAATGTGAACAAACATTTATAAATACATGGATAACTCTATAGTAATTACCTTGGAATTAGCACTCCATTGTGTAAAATATATTTTTATTATGCTTCTATAAATGATGGTCAAATTTTATCTGCTAAAGAAAACAATTAAATTTTAAATGCAGTTTACAAAAGTATATTAGAATATCTCAACATTAACTTTGATGGTCTTGAATTAATTTTTGAAGTCGGGTGTTAAATTATTTTGCAAGTTGGAGCTTTCCGGATTATTATCTACCCATCTATCACTCACCAATAATACAGAGGTCTCGGTCTGCTATGTCCTCTAGATTATTATCTATCTCTCACCAATAATGTAGAAGGCATGGCTTTCTATGCCTTCCTCTACATTGTAAATAATTACCACTCCTAAATAAGTGAAGTGTATCACCTTTTTCTTTAGTGCAATTGATCCTCTATATAATAAAACTTGCTTGATATCATTTGGAATATAATGAGTAACTTTAAGGAATTATTTGTATTTCATTGAAAAGGAAATAAAAATGGCATTTCACTAATTAAAGAAAATTACTCTCCGCATAAAATCATTAATCAAATATAGTAATTCAATCTCAAATCAAGGATACCTTCACTCTCAATGATGAAAAAATGGGCTAGATATTTTCACAGTCTAAATGTTAAAATAAGTGCAAGTAAAGTAGGAGAGGAATAAAATTAAGAGTTATTAGTCCTTATGAAATGGTAGAAATTCGAACCAACATTTATAAATACATGTACAACTCTATAGTTATTTCCTTGGAATATAGAAAAAATTATATTTACTTTAATCATTTTATGGTTCATAAAATTGTGTTTTGTTTTAATAGTATACTAAGTATATATATTTTGCTAGTAATGTTAGAAACCTTATTAATATTTCAAAATTCTTCTTGAAATGTAATGGCTCTTATTTAATATTTCAAGTCTGGGCTCGCCCTCTTCTTATTGAAAAAATGTAATATTTTAGTTGACAGTTTATAAAGAAATAAGGATAAAATAATAAATATGATTTATCAGGCATCTAGTTGTCAAATGGTGTCATGAGCTTTAAGGCTTGAAAGATTTATATTAAATTTTTTGAAACATCTAAAAAAAAAAAAAAACTTAGTAGTAATTTTAAATTCTAATAGTCTTGATCAAGAAACTTGGACTAACTATTAAATTGTAGCTAAGAATGAGCTATTGGTGGTTTTTAAGTAATATTTGGTTGTATTCTAATTCCTCAATTAAATAATTCCAAATTTCACATTCATGCCACATTTTCTAGAGAATTCTATTATTATATATTATCTTTGTATATGTGTAATTCTTCATCAGTTGTTATTTTTCTACTAGGGAAACTAGGGAACACACCTTTTAACTTTGTACACTATATAGGACCCCTAGTCCCAAGCAAGACTAGAGGCTTTCTTTCTATGTTCTTTTCTGCCAGTGCCTATTTGAACTGAGATTTTGTAAATTTTATGTTAATATAATCTATAAGGCTTCGACCTTTTATGGATTAAAAAGATATTTATTAATTAATTTTACAAAGAATTAAAAACTCTCGTTAAACACGCATTACACAACCTCCTCTATATCTAATTTTCCTCTAGGTGGTATTAATGGTCACTCTTTCAAAAAATAGAGTGTTGTATTAGTTCTTTCGATTTAATATCTCTAGGAATTCCAATTTAATAGAAAAAGTTATATTTTACTTTAATCATTTTAAGGTTCACCGAATTGTGTTTTGTTTTAATCAGTATACTAGGTATTTATATGTTTTTCTAGTAATGTTAGAAGCCTTAGTAATGTTTCAAATCTCATCTTAAAATTTAATGACTCTTATTTAATATATCAAGTTCAGGATCACCCTCTTCTTATTGAAAAAATGTAATAGTTTAGTTGATAATTTATAAAGAAATAAGTATAAAATAAGAAGTGTTTGAGATACAAATAACCTGCAATTCTTCCACCGTACGCGGCAACTAGAACTCTGGATGTTGCGGCGAGAAGATCAGCTATATGTGTCATTTGGCTGTACAAACTAGTGATGTGGAGCTTGTGGCTAGTCGAGGTTGAAATTGTATTCCGTATTGCAGGTCAAATGGGTAAAAATGTTTCGTGTGATCGAGGCAATCGAGATAATTACATGGACTGTATGTTCGATTGTCAAAGCATAGATATCTTATGCAGAAACTCTAATCTGTTGAATTCTATTCCTGAAGATAGATAGACATTGAGCCTCGTAGAACCGTGAGCAGGTTAAAAAATGCATCCGCGTTATATTCCAACAAATGAAACTGAATACTCGATTGCAAACTATAAATACCCAAGCGGGCCTCGTGGTTTTCATTCACTAAATATCACAAGTATTGCATCCTACAACCAAAATCGTAGCCATTAATATTTAGCTTTCCACCGTACGCGGCAACTAGAACTCTGGATGTTGCGGCGAGAAGATCAGCTATATGTGTCATTTGGCTGTACAAACTAGTGATGTGGAGCTTGTGGCTAGTTGAGGTTGAAATTGTAATCCGTATTGCAGGACAAATGGGTAAAAATGTTTTGTGTGATCAAGGCGATCGAGATAATTACGTGGACTGTATGTTCGATTGTCAAAGCATAGATATCTTATGCAGAAACTCTAATCTTTTGAATTCTATTCCTGAAGATACAAATAACCTGCAATTCTTCCACCGTACGCGGCAACTAGAACTCTGGATGTTGCGGCGAGAAGATCAGCTATATGTGTCATTTGGCTGTACAAACTAGTGATGTGGAGCTTGTGGCTAGTTGAGGTTGAAATTGTAATCCGTATTGTAGGTCAAATGGGTAAAAATGTTTCGTGTGATCGAGGCTATCGAGATAATTACGTGGACTGTATGTTCGATTGTCAAAGCATAGATATCTTATGCAGAAACTCTAATTTGTTGAATTCTATTCCTGAAGATAGATAGACATTGAGCCTCGTAGAACCGTGAGCAGGTTAAAAAATGCATCCGCGTTATATTCCAACAAATGAAACTGAATGTAGTCGTGTCCAAAGATATCAGTTTGTCCGAATTAGTTAAGGAGTAACTATGGCCGCCAGAGTTATGTATACATTAGATAAGTTGCTGTTAGAATTGTAATTGGAAGATCGGTGGCACAGTATGTTTTGATTGTGATTGTTATTAGAATATTTTCTAATTTTGAATGCCACGTGCAGTGGGAGTGTGCTATGGAACATCGGGGAATGTACCCAGCCCGCGCGAGGTGGTGGAGCTGCTGAAGCGCCACAACATCGAGGAATGTAATGAATCTTATTTAATATATCAAGTTCAAGATCACCCTCTTCTTATTGAAAAAAAGTAATAGATTAGTTGATAATTTATAAAGAAATAAGGATAAAATAATAAATACAATTTATCGGGCTTCTAGTTATGAAATGGTGTCAGGAGGGCATTTCAAATTCTTTCTCTAAGGCTTGAAAGATTCATATTAAGTTTTTTGAAACATCTAAAGAAAAATAAAATATTTTTGTTTTATTCATTTCTTGACTTTCATTTGGAGCATAGGAGGGTCCTTCTAGGACCAAAGTGTGAAGGGTGGCACACAATCGACGTTAGAGCCCAAGGTGACTAGTTCTGGATAACCCATGATGTAGTTTTTAATTAAGTGGAAACTTCAAAAAATTAAATAGATTTCGTATTTCAAAATAATAAAGGATAATGGTGTCTCACCCATGCATAGAGTATGCAAAAGGTCTTTTGTAAGGATGGGTTGAGAAGGCTTGGTCATTGTTGGGGCATTAATCTGGAAGTACCATGTCAAACTATTGACCTAATGAAAATAAAAAATGATGTTCAAATTAGTCTCCTAGATGACTATTGACCCAATGCAATTCAAAACCATGTTGTTTTAGTCTCCTATATGACCATTGTTGATTGTGCTCTTCCATGAGCTCTAAGAGTTGGTAGTATTTTTTTGTATAACAAACAAGGAAATATATTAGAATGTGTAAACATTTAAATAGGCAAAGGGATGAATGTATTAAAAAGTATACAATAAATTTCTCTATAGAACAAGGAGAGATGCCTAGATTTTCTGGAAAATATGTCATTTTCTTAATATACTAATGCATTGAAATCCTTTTCTCAAAAGATTTTATGTGTCTGTCTAAGTTAAAGTAAACTATAAAAAAATATGGAATTCAACAAAGTTTGTGATAAGTTATGCAACTGTTAAAAAATTAATCATGTACTTTTACCTAAAGAAATATAAGAAATTTTTTAATTAAAATTTATATAATTAGATTTAAAACACTAAAGATCCATTTTTATGGACCTTTAATTTATTTTATGTACACTTAATTCAATCATTATAATGGTTGAGTTCAAATCTGCAACACTAAGGTTTGTAAGGTTCAAAAAATTGGAAAGAAAAAAGAGGGAAATAAATGTTTCATTATGTTTACTTGTCATGTCCCATTCTTATAGTGACTCTGTAGTGGACCAACATTGTAGTTTCTAGAAAATTATTTCTTTTTTTGTGTGTAAATAAGGCATATTTGTATTCTCCTCCTCTTTTCCCGCATCCCTTTAGCATTTCTCAAGCTCTCAAGTATTAGGAATATCTAATCTTTTGATCCCTTTCTAACAATTATAATTTCAAGATTCCTTGTCCTTGAACATATTTCTATCATGTATATCTTTCCCTGATATCTCTTCCATTGAAACTTTAAGCTAGTCCTTCTAAGAGTCTTTCATTCCTTCCTCTTTAGTGTGTAAAGGTGTCCCCTTCCTAGGTGGTCTTCTCATCTCATGCTCAAATCATCATCCTTACTGATAACTTTTTACATATAAGTGAATTATAGTTAATATTTTGCTTGAAAATTGTAATATTGATCGAATGCATTGCAAAGCCAAATTCTTTTGATTTCCTAGACAATCATTGTCTAATCTTTTCTTTCCTGATATGTAAGAGTTGGTAATATTTATTTGTGCAAAAAATAGGGAAATGTGTTGGAATGTGTAAGCATTTAAATGGATAAAGGGAATTTTCTAGAAAAGTATGTCATTTTTTAATATATCATTGTATTGGAATTCTTCTTTCAAAAGCATGAATAACAAAATTTAACCATTATAATAATGTTATTTTATTTTTGATCGATAAGAGGCCGAAGCTAAAATTAATTTATTTATTTTTTGTGATTAATTTTTTTTTATGAAGCTTGAGTAGATTCAAACTCAAGACCTCCTAGATACCATTGTGTTGTAGGCTATTTCCTAATTTTAACCATTACAAACTTACAAATTATTTAACAATATAATATTTTAGTTAATATAATTTTCATATGGGAATGTAGTATCATACAAAGGCCATGTGTTGTCACAACTTAGAAAGTTTAAAATGTTTCCATCATAGATATTTTTTAAAAAAATATATGATTTTAAAATTAAAAATATATATAATAATCTATTTTATCATTTTGGAAAATTTACTTGTCTATTTCGACCTATTCACCACCCGAACCTAAATCTAATCTAACTACTACCTTAGTGATTTGTTGAAAATTAGCGCTTTTATTCACCACCCGATTCCCAGAACCTAAATCTAATCTAACGACTCCTTTCTTTCTTTATTTAAAAGAAACCTCTTAACTTTCACAACCACATGGAATGATGTGTTGATAACTAGTGTCAATGCCGAAGTACTTTCACTTTGCATGAAAACCCATCATTCGAGTGATACATGTAGAGGGAGTGTTTGAAATAAGTTATAGTTCCTAATTTCGTAATAACTTAAGTATATTCTAAATGTAGTTGGATGAAAATAACCTACAATTCTTCCACCATATGTGGAAACTATTGATGTGGATATGGTGGTGAGATGAAATTCAAATTGTGATCCGAGTAAAATAGTTGCATGTTGTTCTCTATTATGAATGGATGGAGTAAAATAATGTGGTTGTATGATCGATGGTCAGAATATATATATCTTTCTTATATTCCTATGCAAAAACTCTAATTTGTTGAATTCAATTCCTAAAGATAGATAGACATTAATCCTCGTAGAACTGTGAGAAGGTTAAAAGATGCATCTATAGCCCCGTGCAGTGAGAGTGTGCTATGGAACATTGGGGAATGTACCCAGCCTGTAAAAAGTGATGGAGTTTAAACATCACACTAAGACTTGATTTTTAGTGTAAAAGTGTTAAATAGTCAAAGTTTGACTTACTTTTCCTAGCTTAATTTCTTCCTTAGTGTGTGATGTTTAAGGTTGACAATGATGGAGTTACTGGAGTACACAACATTGGGAAAGTGATGGTTTTAGAAGCACACGATCACGTGGAAGCTCTAAGAGCCCTAGAGAAGACTAACATAGAAGAAGTAGTAGTGGGAGTGAGGAATGAGGAGCTCAAGAAGGTTGCAAGTGACCAGATGGCAGCTAACGAGTGGGTGAGGGACAACTGTCACAACCTATTTTCCCTGAACCAAATAAATCGGTGAATTTAATTCCACATGGAATTATTCTTATAACTTTTTATTGTTTATAAAATTAAACTTAGCATTAGCGGCTGATGGTATGATTAAAAGGAAATGATGAATGTAGTTATTTGTTTCTCAAACCTATTAAATTTGCTTCTTATCAAATTTTGTGCACTGCCACGAATCTGGATGGTTAGAGTAACTCAGTTGAGTACCTGATTCTTGTTGTGCTGAGTTATTTTCTCATATCTAAGGTGAGTAATTGGGGAGAGGAATGAATACTTACTAATATTTCATGTGCATATCTGATGTAGGGGGGTAGAGAGTTCAATTTTGGCTTTAGTACGGTCCATATTTGTGAAGCCCTTTTCTATTTTTCCTGAGCTTTAATCTAGAGGCGAGTGCTTGCTACTGTCAAATCGGCAATGGTAGATGTAAATATGGGAGAATTTGAGACCTTTTCATTTCAGGCCAAAATTAATCAGCTTTTGAGTCTCATTATTAACACCTTTTATAGTAACATTGAGATTTTTCTTCAGGAACTTATCGGCAATGCTTCTGATACTTTGGACAAGATTCGGTTTGAACGGCTAATGGGTAATAGCAAATTGGATGCTCAACCTGATCTTCTCATTCAAATTATTCCTAAAAAATCAAACAAGTGCCTAAGTATTGTGGATAGCGGAATTGGCATGACCAAGGGTGGGGAAGATTAGGCTAGAGATGGTGTGAGATCTCTATTTGCCAAGGAAAGTTACTGCAGCTATACCAGTGAGCTTCGGATAGAACCCGGAGGAACCAAGGAATCAAGCTATGAAGTTGACAAGCATTGACCTCTAAACTTTAGGTTCCATTTCTTTATTATATTCCTTCTCACTAAATCAGCTTTGTGTATATGTGTGGAAAGAATTAGATGAACATTGATAGATTCAATCTAAGTAAGGATTGAACATTCTGTCTGAGTGAGTGTCTTACTTGATTGGGTTTCCACCTTTAACCACATCTCCCTCTTGTATTGCTATCAGGGATTCTAAATTAAAGGAAATAATAACTCAAGGAAACAAAAAATAAAAATAAAAATTTGGACGCCCTTCATTCAATAGTTGAAGGATAACGTACCATCCCCAAATAAAAATTGGGACGCCCTTTATTCTAGAAGCTAGGCTTCTCGTGCTAGGGTCGTGGAATTCTTCGTGTTAGGAAGAATTTTGAGGAAAGTGTCACTCTATGGTTGGTGAGGTTAAAGCATCTGGGCCAAACTTCTGTCTCAGGAAGTAGGTGGGAGATGTCCTATAGCTTTGGAGATTGGATTCACTGAAGAACACAATGAAAATGTCATCTTAGTTTGATTGTTTATCTCATCATTTGAGATGTACTTAATTACGTCATTATTTGATGATTTAATGGCATAAAGGCCATACATCGCAACATGTTCTTATATGTTGGTTAAGCACACTATGTTGACAAAATGGGCGTGCGGGCCTAAGGTCACTCAATTGATAAAAATTGGATTACTGATCCTTGCAAGTGATTAGTGAGCATACCTAGATGATTTACTTAATGGTGCTGACCATATGATAGATGACACTGTGCTCGTATGATGTGCCTATTGTTCCATGTCCGACATGTAGGTCTGCATTTTCTATGATGGCCAGTGAGGTATGATGCTTTACATTATACTTCGTATATTTAGTAAATCATGCATTTGATGGATAGATTCCTTAGATAATGTCATGAGTTACATTTGTAAATGGATAATTATTGTTAATCCTTGATTATGGCAGTGAAACAAATGTTAACTAATCAAGCTATAGTTTTCTTATTTATGTGATTCTTTTCATATTTTCATTTATGGGATAGTCATGTGATGATATGTTGTGTTCGACAATTTGGTTGATAATTGGATAGGAAAAAAAATTACACCTATCATTTTGACATGAATGTTGGAAAGTAGAATGAAGTTGCAAACTTAATTGGAAGATATTGTATCTACTTGTTGATTCAACTAATTGTAGACAAATTTTGACTAACTCTATTTGACTTTTTTGCCTATGTGGCAAGTGTATGAAAATATGGTCTTTCTATGAGGATGGAAACACTTATGTATCTATTTTGATAATATTTTTGCATTGGTGTTATGTATATGTGATGATCCACCATGCATGTGACTTTTACTTTATAGAATGTTGTTAACACCTTTTATTTTGTCAATTTGGTCAATGAATAATGATCAACGATGTAGTCATCTTGAGTTATCTGTTTGACTACTAGTCGATATGGTGTTCAACATAGACTTAGACCCTTTGGTTGACTTTTTTGTTTAGGATTTGGTTGAATTATCTATTGGTGTAGAACTTGGATTAATGCTACTTGACATATTTGATTGTGAGACATTCTATCCTTGATCTATCTATAATATTTGTTAAATATATGTTGTTAATTTGGAGCTATATGACACGTTAAGATGCATAATGATGATTAAATGTTAATGATTACATTAATCATTTTATATGTGCATGTCATTATTTTTCCTGATGATCTAATGAGGATGACTTAGATGTAATTAGATTGCATTACTTGATTATGTTTCGAGGACACTGGTCTATTGATGTGGACAATTACTCACTTAGCGAGCACATGTTAGATGGTATGTATGGTACATATGGCTTGTGATTATAAGATGAGTTAAGAAGTCATAAAGTTGAACAAAATTTTTGACTACTAATATTGGAGTTGATCTCCTTGAGATACTAATTAGTATGGTAGGATGTGGATAAGAAGTACCTACTAGCAAGGAAAAATCCCCAGGTGATGCCAAGGTATGGTAAGTGCATAGGTATGTGTGTGATATCATGTGATTTTAAGTCAAATGTACAAAATTTGAGACTTCTTGAGATAAGGAAGTATATGATTTTATATTTCATTGGAAGGTCAATTTGATTTATAATATATGATGGACTGACATTGGGTGTTGTTCTTGTAATGTAACAGAGGGAACGACACATTATCAGAAAGGGGGAATATTGTCGGAGAGAGGTAGCCTAACCCTGTAAAACTATAGAATGGTAATGGAATTCACACACTCACATAGGAAATTTCTTCAAATGATTAAATAATTCAAAGTATGTATGTTTCTCCATGAATTGTGTTACTTCAATTATGTGTTAGTTCAATTATGTGTTATGAAAGGTTCTATGTTAATATATCTAATGACAATTACATTTCATTCAAGTGATAAATTTGACAATTTTGTTGAAGTAGATGGTACACAATCTTGTTGATTTTTATAATTTCTTAATCAAAATATATGCATAATTTCAAGCATTGAAACATTGGAAGCCAAATTGTGAAAATGGTTCTCTTTGATTATGGATGCAATATTCTTCAAGCATCGAGGACGATGCATCTCCTAAGAGGGGAGGGATGTCACAACCTATTTTTCCTCAATGAAATAAATCGATGAATTTGATTCCAAAGGGAATTATTCTTAAAAAATTTTATTGTTTATAAAATTAAACTTAGCATTAGCGACTAATGGTATGGTTAAAAGGAAATGATGAATGTAGTTATTTGTTTCTCAAACCTATTAGATTGGCTTCTTATTGTTTCTCCAAGAGTAGGTGGAGCCAATCATTAGCCATGAAGTTGTATAGAGAGCAAATAGCCTCCACTTCTTCTTCATTGGTTACACCATCCTTGTTAGTCTACATGAGATAAAGGGTAGTGGTTGTTGAGTGCATAACACACACTGAGAAATTGGAAACCCTATCAAACTTATCGTCTAGGTCTATGCTCTTTTTTATTAGTTCAGTAATGGACCTCTCCAGCTTCTCCACCTCCAAATTTCCCTACACTTTATCATTTCTTTTCACTTTGGAATATTTTCGTTAAGTATGATCTCCCCCCAAGTCCTTACCCTTTTGGTCCCCATCTCCTTGAGTGACCTCCGCCTGGGTTTGCTACCAAAGTTACACATCTTGATCAATAAAGTGACCATTCCCTTCTCTTCAACATTCTAATATTTCCCAGAATCTAGAGTTTGGGCATCACTTTTCAAAGTTTCTAAAACTTTAGAGAGGAAGGGACTATTTTGAACCTTCTCCATGACATCCTCATTCTTACCCTTGCTATCATTTTATTCCTCTTCTTCTTCCCATAATTCCTTCTACTCACCACATCTTTAGGTCTAGGGCCTAACTTCCTTCTAGATTTGTCCAGTTTAAACATTCTGGGAATTGTCAAGGGGTTTTTTATTGCTTAGTTTTTTGCTCACCCATGTGATTCCCTTCCTACAGGTGGTACCTATATTCTCGTCATTAAGGATTTTAATTTTTCCTTCTCGCTTTTCTTAGCCAAGGCAATGAGTTCTTCATCAACCTTGGGTTTGATGGTGGGTGGGAAGAACTTTGACCACTAATTTTTAAGGGTAAAGTATGCAAGCTAAGGATATGAGGGCGAAGGGACTTTTAATATTTAAAGAGATAGAAAATTAGTGCTTGAAGATAAATAATTTAATTGTTTCCTTCCTCACATTTATTCCTAATATTCCACATGCAATCTTCTATAGAATGTAATTGGAGAAAAATGAAGGAAATACAATCCTTGTTCTGAAAATGGTTAAGAATAGGAAAGTGGTAGTAATAGAAGACCTTGAATCTATCCTACATGCTACCATATCATACTATAACATAGAATACCATATCCCATAGTTTTGGAAGATTTTCTTGCACGAAACCACCATGGAAATAGATATAGGTTTTGTCCAAGAAAAAGAAGTTTTTGAGGCTCATCTCATTTGCCACTCTAGCCTTCTTCCTCCATGATTTTACTTCCATTGACATGATATTTGTGTTGGCTCTCAAATCTTGAATGACCTCAAAAGAGATTCCATTAATAGTAACCTAACACTTCTTCAAAGAGTCCACAAAGTGCCTCGTGAGCATCTCATCATGGCCCTTGATGCTCTCCATGAAAGGGATGAATCCATCTTCCTTCAAATGTGGCCACATGGCTATGTCTTCCATAATATCTCTCTTAATTCTTGATGGTTCAATTCTCAAATTCTCTCCCTCCATAACTTTATCTTCATCAAGGTATCCAATCGGATCTTCTTCCCCTTCCTTAAGTTTGAATGCCATATCCTTCACCCACTTCAACAAAATATTCAAAAAAACTAGAGGTGAATCGTAATACACTAGGTGCCGAAGCTTAAAATTATGAAAATCCAGAGTGAAGAACGACCACTTAGGTTCTATAGGTTTTGATTTAGGATAATATTTGTTCTTAAGTTGCAAGATAATAATATATTTCTAATTTCCTTTTGAAGCCCAGTCTCAAGATTTGGAAATCCATCTTGGATGATGTAAAATATCACCCCAATTATTGCATTGAATAATGACTTTCCAATTCCCATCACAAGTAATGATTACCACATTTTATCTAAAGGTAGCATCACATGTGTTTATCAGCATAAAGGCCTCATTCAAACTTAGCACCATGATGACACTACCCACCAAACAAACCAAATAATTTTTTGGTCATACTAATAGCCATCACCAAGTTCATTGTGACGAGACTATCACTGTCGTACGCTAGAAAATTGTACTCCATGAGTGAAAGGCCTCTTTTTCAACAACTGATTTGATCACCATCGGAAGATCTTCATGCTCATTCTACCAAAATTAAGCATTGATGATATTATGAAATTTTATCTTGATTTACCACTTATAATCAAGGTGGCATACCAACTCATCATAATATCCCTCTTGATAATCTTAATGACTAACGAATAATCTCCCTCCACAAGCAAGTTTTGAATTTTCATGCTACTAGCTAGTTGCACTCCCCACACAAGTCCATGCACTTTTGCCTCATTACTCAAAAGTCTTCCACATTTTTTACAATATTTGTTGATACAAGCTCCTTGTGCACTCTATATTATTCCTCCCAACACAGTGTCCACCCAATGCTTAGACCCATCAAAATTGAATTTCATCTAGTTCAAGGGAGGTGGCTGCCACTTAGTTTGCTATCTTTTCTGGAAGTTAGTATTATCAATTCTCTTAATAACTTTATTGATGCCCCAAAACTGTGCCCAATCCACTCAATTTGTGTGGGGGAGTGAGTAGGCGGTTTAAATTTCCAACTAAGGGTACACTTACTCAAAATCCTCTAAAAGTTTTATGTGTGACCACTCCTAGAAGAGTAATTGTAGCTTTGAAGATATGATTATTTATTCTTTCCATATTTTTTAGTAGATATAGGGTGAATGACCTTCCATATCATTTTTATCAAGGTTTTTAGAACTTGGAATTATAAATTCTCACAATAACTTGATTGGTGCAAAAGAAATGTATTGAGTCCTACTCAATTTGTGTTTGTGTGTGTATGGGGGGCGAGGGGGTGGTGAGGAGGTGGTTTCCATTTTGAGCTAAGGGAACACTCGCTAAATCCTCACATAATTTTATGTGTGACCACTCCCAAAGGGGTACTTGTATATCTAAAGATATGGTTGTTCTCTTCCTTCCATACGTTCCAGTTATAAAGATGTTATTCAGAGAAAGAAAATAAAATAGTTAATTATATTAGAAAAGTTTGAAAAACATATTATGTACTAGAGGAGAAAGTTCTCTTCAAGAATGTATGTTTTAGTTTTTTATTTCGATATATATGTTATGAGAATTATGGTGGGAGATGAAAGATGACAATTGTAGATGATTTGGTATGGAGTTGTTATAAAAGAGAAAAGTCTAGGTCAAAAACCATAAAAAAATTCTTCATGAACTATCTATATATGTCATATATAACATGTTTTGAAATTAGAAATAAATCAGTTTATTTGTATATAAGTGTTTGGTAGGAACTAGACCCCTAATTTTTTGCAGTTTAAAAATTATCTTAATTTTTTTTTTTAATATAAATTCCAATTTAGAAAATATATCTAAAATAAAAATCATAAACTTCATCCAATTTTAAACATTTCATCAATTTAGAGTGTTCACAAATTCCAAAAAACAATGCAAGTTTATGTCATTCAAGTTGAATATTTCTAGTTTTGTTAGCCTTGTCCTTTTAATAAGTGTGGCAACTAATTGTACTTTTACGTAGTCTAGAAGAACTACCAAATCTGCCAACTCCTTCATAGAAAGACTCCAATTTGTGGTTTCAACATAAAACCAGATGATAGATCTTTGAAATTCTTGAAGAAGTTGCAATCAACAACATGTTCAACCTTCTCTTGTCTTCTTCCTATCTTATTTATGATAAGGTTTCTTCCAATCTATTATCTACTATAAATTTTCATACTCTATGTAATTTCCCCCTTGAAAAGGTAAAGAATATGTAGATCAATCATCATCAATCATAGAACTCTCTTCTTTTTATGAGTATATAAATTATTCCTAAATGAATACTAGATGAAGGAGTAAATAAGAAAGAAGCAATATTAATTTTACCTATCAATACTACGGATTAAATATTATATACACGAAGATATTATTAAGAAATATTAGAATTCTAGTTGGTGTCCCTCTTAAAATTTAAAGAGGAGTTAATTAATTCTTTCTCCAAATCTTAAGAAAATCCTACCAATCATTGTCTATATCTGGAACCCACCGATCAACCAATTTTTAAGACTTTGGATTTATTACAGAAAGTTTCCAATGTGATTTTCCATCATATATCAAAAAAAAAAAAATGGAAATAAGCTTAGTTAGAATGGGGAAAATGCATAAATATTCCTTGAACAAATGTTTTGAATACATTTCTTTCTCTTTATATAGTTGAATGATAAAATTTGGATATGTTTCAAAATTAATAGGAACCTCTTCATAAAAGAGGGTCACAATAAAAATAAGTTGAAAATGTAACGATACCATTAAGAAATGATAGAATAATTTGAAAGAATTGTTGACAAAATGAAACTAAAGTGATTGCTATACTATGCTAATAGCTCCAACTTGTCAAATAATTCAATAAACCACTTCAAAAAAAAAATCAAGGCCATTAAAATGAAGTTTGAGCTTTTCTAATCTATTTGTCTAAATAACCTTAAAATTTTCATATTTTTCTTCAATAAATAAAATGTCATTGGCATTTGTAGAAACATAAATAGTTAAAAATAGATCATGATGTTAAATTTGAGAAAAACAATTTAATTTTTTACTTTATTATTGATATAATATACCAAAAATATATCTTAGAATATACGGAACCTAATTTTTATTATCATGAAATGATTATTGAAGTGGAGGGGATGGGTGGAATGAAGCAAGGGTTTGTATAGGTTATAGTGAGAGATAGAAGTTTTTCCTATGCTTTTGATGATAGACCCTTGATAGTGGAACTCAATAGAAATAACCAGCTTTTAGGTTCTCTAAACAGTCATACATATGTAGTTATAGAGGATGGGTATGAAGATTTTTTTTACAAAATTATGGAGGAACTCATGGATCCTAGGATAGATCGACTTTTCCAACATCCTTGAGGGAGAATATTCAAAATTATATGCAAAGGACATTACAACCCTAAAAGAGAAGAGGCCTCAGATGAAAACAAGAAAAAAATCGTGTGGCCCTTTTTTGGGGTTAAACCTAGCAATAAATATTTATTTACCCCAGTGAATAATATTTTAAATAAAAAAATGGTACTTTTCTATTTTGATCTCAAGTTTTGTGATTGACCACAATATGTATTTAATTTCTTTATATCTTGTGAGAAAGTTGACGAGTCCTAGAACCAACTATAGAGAAGGAAATAGTAGACAGCTAGAGGAATATAAAAATCTCAAGGGATAGACCTTCCCTTGTGCTACATCATTTAAACTAGCATGGAAAGATAGAGAGATTAAATATTATACTTTTTCGTAAAGAATTATTTATAAACTAGGATGTTGTGTTGCAATAATACATTTTAAAGTGTGAAAGTGCATAATAGTTTGTTACCAAACTATCAGTTATATAGTTACTAAAGGTTATGTACAGGATCATGGTGGGCCAAAAAATGGTGATGAGAAAAAAAAACTAGTCTAACAACATCCAAAAAGTGTTTTGCAATTTGCGTTGACTTTTTGCTTCCAATCCTAATACTAATGCAAAGGAAAAAACATTACACAACCTTATCGCATATCCGATACATTGGTTACCCAAAACTTGCACATAGGCTTTTAAAAAAATTGAATGCAAATTTTTCTGAATTCTTACCATTTGAACAACTAAAGTGATCGAGTTCTAGTAGTGTAATCAAGTATATAAATCAATGCAATATATTTTCCACTAGATTCTGCATCCTAGCACAAGTAATTTGATTTTTTTTGTTTTGCACTTGATTTTTTACTAGCCATGTGTGCTTCTTTCTCTTGCATATGTGAAGTTACCTATGAATATTTTAGCTTTGTTAGTAAAATTAACTTATCTTTAACTTTATGAAGAAGAATATGGTATTAATGTATAGTACTATAGACAAATGATATCGAACTTATCAAGCATTGAACAATTATCCTAGGAAGGAAGTCAAGGAAATGATTGGTACAAAGGTTTCCAAGGATATTATTTGAGTAAAGATTTGAGAATGATTGAGAAAATTGAAAATTTTAATTTGCCACACAATTTTTAACTCTAAATAAAATCAAACTAGCATAGGAGAACCATAACTCCATGACAAGGATAATTGAATCCTAAAATTTATTAATTCTCAAGGATGATTTGGGATCCTAGTAATTGTGGGAAATGCTAGGCCTGGGATTTAACTTCTAGAAAATCGCTTGCAGTTTATAAAATGAATTGTGAAATAATTTCTTCCACATGAAGTGACAGATATATTGTAGGAATGAGATAGTTAATATGATCCAACCAATGAGAAGGATCACCATCATTGGATACATTTAATATCTAATTATGATGCATTGTGGAGGGTAGATTATTGTTGAATAACTTGGGGATTAAACTATTTGTAACTTTAAAGAGGCAAGTCATAAACCCTTTGATTTTCAAGACTAAGCTAGTGGACGAATATCATTGATTTAGGAAAATTTGAAGAGAAACAAAAGAAATCCAAGTAAGGATAGATTGCTATAGATTTCAAATGATCAATGATAAATTAAAAGATTATGTTTCTTACTGTCTGAAATATATTTTAAATTTTAGATTTAAATTAAAATAAAATATTAAAAATATTTTTTCTAATATAATATCATATGTAAATTAAAATTGACTACAGATTAAAATTGCACAAAGAACGTAAATTAAGTATAATAACAACTACTTATTTTATTTATTTAGTGAAAAGAAACTTCCAAACATTGTCAATGTCTTGGAATGACGTTTTAATAACAAGTCAAAGTCCCAAGTGTCCTCGTCAGGATCTATGGTTGAATTAAGAAGTGTTTGAGATACAAATAACCTGCAATTCTTTCACCGTACGCGGCAACTAGAACTCTGGATGTTGCGGCGAGAAGATCAGCTATATGTGTCATTTGGCTGTACAAACTAGTGATGTGGAGCTTGTGGCGAGTTGAGGTTGAAATTGTAATCCGTATTGCAGGTCAAATGGGTAAAAATGTTTCGTGTGATCGAGGCGATCGAGATAATTACGTGGACTGTATGTTCGATTGTCAAAGCATAGATATCTTATGCGGAAACTCTAATCTGTTGAATTCTATTCCTGAAGATAGATAGACATTGAGCCTCGTAGAACCGTGAGCAGGTTAAAAGATGCATCCGCGTTATATTCCAACAAATGAAACTGAATGTAGTCGTGTTATTGGGATAAGGGGGGTTGAAGAGTTTGCACTTTAAATGGTTTCCATAGCATCTGGTGGCAAAGTATATGTACAAATGGTTTGCCGCAATGACCGACTCGATTGCAAACTATAAATACCCAATCGGGCCTTGTGGTTTTCATTCACTAAGTATCACAAGTATTGCATCCTACAACCAAAATCGTAGCCATTAATATTTAGCTTTTTTCCAAAGATATCAGTTTGTCCGAATTAGTTGAGGAGTAACTATGGCCGCCAGAGGTATGTATACATTAGATAAGTTGCTGTTAGAATTGTAATTGGAAGATCGGTGGCGCAGTATGTTTTGATTGTGATTGTTATTAGAATATTTTCTAATGTTGAATGCCCCGTGCAGTGGGAGTGTGCTATGGAACATCGGGGAATGTACCCAGCCCGCGCGAGGTGGTGGAGCTGCTGAAGCGCCACAACATCGGGAAAGTGAGGATTTTGGAGGCACATGATCATGATCGCGTCGAAGCTCTGAGAGCCCTGGAGAAGACGGGCATAGAAGAAGTAATAGTTGGATTGAGGAACGAGGAGCTCGAGAAGGTTGCGAGCAACCAGGCGGCAGCCAATGGGTGGGTGAGGGACAACGTTGGCTCCTTCTACCCGGCCGCCAACATCAAATACATTTCGGTGGGAAACGAGGTGCTGCATTACGGAAACGAGAGATACGTCTCACATCTCCTCCCCGCAATACGAAACATTCAGACCGCACTGCGCAAGGCCAATCTGGACAAGGATATAAAGGTCTCCACCACCCAGGCGGCCTCATCTGTGCTGGCGGGAGCGGGAGATTCTTATTATGATCCGCGCCCCTCTCAGGGTGAGTTCCGCAACGATCTAAAGAGCACACTCCGCCCTCTGCTAAAGTTCTTGGCTGACAACGGCTCTCCATTCATGGTGAATGTGTACCCTTATTATACCTACGCGGGCAACAGGGACCAGATATCCTTGGACTATGCGCTCTTCAAACCCTCCGCCCCGGTGGTGCACGACGGAGGTCTTCAGTACAGGAATTTGTTCGACGCGACGGTGGACTCTGTCATTGCCGCGCTTGAAAGAGAGGGACATCCACGTCTACCCCTGCTCATTACGGAGAGCGGGTGGCCCTCTGCGGGAGATGATGGGGTGGCAACCGTGGACAACGCCAGGGCGTACAATAACAACCTCATCAGGCATGTCTCCTCCAACCAGGGAACGCCCAGGAGGCCTGGAAACCCCATCCACGCCTACATTTTCTCCCTCTTCAACCACAACATCGAGTCCGGCCCCGATGTCCAGCGCCATTTCGGCCTCTTCTATCCCAACAAAACTCCCGTCTACCCCGTCGACTTCACCCCCACCCCATACTAGGTAGTGGAATCTTTCCGGATTATTATCTATCTATCTATCACTCACCAATAATACAGAGGTCTCGGTCCGCTATGTCCTCCGGATAATTATCTATCTCTCGCCAATAATGCAGAACGCATGGCTTTCTATGCCTTCTTTACATTGTAAATAATTACCACTGCTAAATAAGTGAAGTGTATCACCTTTTCTTTAGTGTAATAATTGATCCTCAATATAATAAGACTTGCTTGATATCGTTTGGAATATAATTAGTCACTTTAAGGAATTACTTGTATTTCGTTGGAAAGGAAATAAAAACGACATTTCACTAATGAAAGAGAATCACTCTCCACATAAAATCGTTAATAAAATATACTAATTCAATGTCAAATCAAGGATACCTCCACTCTCAGTGATTAAAAAAATGGGCTAGATATTTTCACAATCTAAATGTTATAACTGTAAATAAAGTAGGAGAACAATAAAATTAAGAGTTCATATTAGTCCTTATGAAATAGTATAAATGTGAACAAACATTTATAAATACATGGATAACTCTATAGTAATTACCTTGGAATTAGCACTCCATTGTGTAAAATATATTTTTTTTATGCTTCTATAAATGATGGTCAAATTTTATCTGCTAAAGAAAACAATTAAATTTTAAATGCAGTTTACAAAAGTATATTAGAATATCTCAACATTAACTTTGATGGTCTTGAATTAATTTTTGAAGTCGGGTGTTAAATTATTTTGCAAGTTGGAGCTTTCCGGATTATTATCTACCCATCTATCACTCACCAATAATACAGAGGTCTCGGTCTGCTATGTCCTCTAGATTATTATCTATCTCTCACCAATAATGTAGAAGGCATGGCTTTCTATGCCTTCCTCTACATTGTAAATAATTACCACTCCTAAATAAGTGAAGTGTATCACCTTTTTCTTTAGTGCAATTGATCCTCTATATAATAAAACTTGCTTGATATCATTTGGAATATAATGAGTAACTTTAAGGAATTATTTGTATTTCATTGAAAAGGAAATAAAAATGGCATTTCACTAATTAAAGAAAATTACTCTCCGCATAAAATCATTAATCAAATATAGTAATTCAATCTCAAATCAAGGATACCTTCACTCTCAATGATGAAAAAATGGGCTAGATATTTTCACAGTCTAAATGTTAAAATAAGTGCAAGTAAAGTAGGAGAGGAATAAAATTAAGAGTTATTAGTCCTTATGAAATGGTAGAAATTCGAACCAACATTTATAAATACATGTACAACTCTATAGTTATTTCCTTGGAATATAGAAAAAATTATATTTACTTTAATCATTTTATGGTTCATAAAATTGTGTTTTGTTTTAATAGTATACTAAGTATATATATTTTGCTAGTAATGTTAGAAACCTTATTAATATTTCAAAATTCTTCTTGAAATGTAATGGCTCTTATTTAATATATCAAGTCTGGGCTCGCCCTCTTCTTATTGAAAAAATGTAATATTTTAGTTGACAGTTTATAAAGAAATAAGGATAAAATAATAAATATGATTTATCAGGCATCTAGTTGTCAAATGGTGTCATGAGCTTTAAGGCTTGAAAGATTTATATTAAATTTTTTGAAACATCTAAAAAAAAAAAAAAACTTAGTAGTAATTTTAAATTCTAATAGTCTTGATCAAGAAACTTGGACTAACTATTAAATTGTAGCTAAGAATGAGCTATTGGTGGTTTTTAAGTAATATTTGGTTGTATTCTAATTCCTCAATTAAATAATTCCAAATTTCACATTCATGCCACATTTTCTAGAGAATTCTATTATTATATATTATCTTTGTATATGTGTAATTCTTCATCAGTTGTTATTTTTCTACTAGGGAAACTAGGGAACACACCTTTTAACTTTGTACACTATATAGGACCCCTAGTCCCAAGCAAGACTAGAGGCTTTCTTTCTATGTTCTTTTCTGCCAGTGCCTATTTGAACTGAGATTTTGTAAATTTTATGTTAATATAATCTATAAGGCTTCGACCTTTTATGGATTAAAAAGATATTTATTAATTAATTTTACAAAGAATTAAAAACTCTCGTTAAACACGCATTACACAACCTCCTCTATATCTAATTTTCCTCTAGGTGGTATTAATGGTCACTCTTTCAAAAAATAGAGTGTTGTATTAGTTCTTTCGATTTAATATCTCTAGGAATTCCAATTTAATAGAAAAAGTTATATTTTACTTTAATCATTTTAAGGTTCACCGAATTGTGTTTTGTTTTAATCAGTATACTAGGTATTTATATGTTTTTCTAGTAATGTTAGAAGCCTTAGTAATGTTTCAAATCTCATCTTAAAATTTAATGACTCTTATTTAATATATCAAGTTCAGGATCACCCTCTTCTTATTGAAAAAATGTAATAGTTTAGTTGATAATTTATAAAGAAATAAGTATAAAATAAGAAGTGTTTGAGATACAAATAACCTGCAATTCTTCCACCGTACGCGGCAACTAGAACTCTGGATGTTGCGGCGAGAAGATCAGCTATATGTGTCATTTGGCTGTACAAACTAGTGATGTGGAGCTTGTGGCTAGTCGAGGTTGAAATTGTATTCCGTATTGCAGGTCAAATGGGTAAAAATGTTTCGTGTGATCGAGGCAATCGAGATAATTACATGGACTGTATGTTCGATTGTCAAAGCATAGATATCTTATGCAGAAACTCTAATCTGTTGAATTCTATTCCTGAAGATAGATAGACATTGAGCCTCGTAGAACCGTGAGCAGGTTAAAAAATGCATCCGCGTTATATTCCAACAAATGAAACTGAATACTCGATTGCAAACTATAAATACCCAAGCGGGCCTCGTGGTTTTCATTCACTAAATATCACAAGTATTGCATCCTACAACCAAAATCGTAGCCATTAATATTTAGCTTTCCACCGTACGCGGCAACTAGAACTCTGGATGTTGCGGCGAGAAGATCAGCTATATGTGTCATTTGGCTGTACAAACTAGTGATGTGGAGCTTGTGGCTAGTTGAGGTTGAAATTGTAATCCGTATTGCAGGACAAATGGGTAAAAATGTTTTGTGTGATCAAGGCGATCGAGATAATTACGTGGACTGTATGTTCGATTGTCAAAGCATAGATATCTTATGCAGAAACTCTAATCTTTTGAATTCTATTCCTGAAGATACAAATAACCTGCAATTCTTCCACCGTACGCGGCAACTAGAACTCTGGATGTTGCGGCGAGAAGATCAGCTATATGTGTCATTTGGCTGTACAAACTAGTGATGTGGAGCTTGTGGCTAGTTGAGGTTGAAATTGTAATCCGTATTGTAGGTCAAATGGGTAAAAATGTTTCGTGTGATCGAGGCTATCGAGATAATTACGTGGACTGTATGTTCGATTGTCAAAGCATAGATATCTTATGCAGAAACTCTAATTTGTTGAATTCTATTCCTGAAGATAGATAGACATTGAGCCTCGTAGAACCGTGAGCAGGTTAAAAAATGCATCCGCGTTATATTCCAACAAATGAAACTGAATGTAGTCGTGTCCAAAGATATCAGTTTGTCCGAATTAGTTAAGGAGTAACTATGGCCGCCAGAGTTATGTATACATTAGATAAGTTGCTGTTAGAATTGTAATTGGAAGATCGGTGGCACAGTATGTTTTGATTGTGATTGTTATTAGAATATTTTCTAATTTTGAATGCCACGTGCAGTGGGAGTGTGCTATGGAACATCGGGGAATGTACCCAGCCCGCGCGAGGTGGTGGAGCTGCTGAAGCGCCACAACATCGAGGAATGTAATGACTCTTATTTAATATATCAAGTTCAAGATCACCCTCTTCTTATTGAAAAAAAGTAATAGATTAGTTGATAATTTATAAAGAAATAAGGATAAAATAATAAATACAATTTATCGGGCTTCTAGTTATGAAATGGTGTCAGGAGGGCATTTCAAATTCTTTCTCTAAGGCTTGAAAGATTCATATTAAGTTTTTTGAAACATCTAAAGAAAAATAAAATATTTTTGTTTTATTCATTTCTTGACTTTCATTTGGAGCATAGGAGGGTCCTTCTAGGACCAAAGTGTGAAGGGTGGCACACAATCGACGTTAGAGCCCAAGGTGACTAGTTCTGGATAACCCATGATGTAGTTTTTAATTAAGTGGAAACTTCAAAAAATTAAATAGATTTCGTATTTCAAAATAATAAAGGATAATGGTGTCTCACCCATGCATAGAGTATGCAAAAGGTCTTTTGTAAGGATGGGTTGAGAAGGCTTGGTCATTGTTGGGGCATTAATCTGGAAGTACCATGTCAAACTATTGACCTAATGAAAATAAAAAATGATGTTCAAATTAGTCTCCTAGATGACTATTGACCCAATGCAATTCAAAACCATGTTGTTTTAGTCTCCTATATGACCATTGTTGATTGTGCTCTTCCATGAGCTCTAAGAGTTGGTAGTATTTTTTTGTATAACAAACAAGGAAATATATTAGAATGTGTAAACATTTAAATAGGCAAAGGGATGAATGTATTAAAAAGTATACAATAAATTTCTCTATAGAACAAGGAGAGATGCCTAGATTTTCTGGAAAATATGTCATTTTCTTAATATACTAATGCATTGAAATCCTTTTCTCAAAAGATTTTATGTGTCTGTCTAAGTTAAAGTAAACTATAAAAAAATATGGAATTCAACAAAGTTTGTGATAAGTTATGCAACTGTTAAAAAATTAATCATGTACTTTTACCTAAAGAAATATAAGAATTTTTTTAATTAAAATTTATATAATTAGATTTAAAACACTAAAGATCCATTTTTATGGACCTTTAATTTATTTTATGTACACTTAATTCAATCATTATAATGGTTGAGTTCAAATCTGCAACACTAAGGTTTGTAAGGTTCAAAAAATTGGAAAGAAAAAAGAGGGAAATAAATGTTTCATTATGTTTACTTGTCATGTCCCATTCTTATAGTGACTCTGTAGTGGACCAACATTGTAGTTTCTAGAAAATTATTTCTTTTTTTGTGTGTAAATAAGGCATATTTGTATTCTCCTCCTCTTTTCCCGCATCCCTTTAGCATTTCTCAAGCTCTCAAGTATTAGGAATATCTAATCTTTTGATCCCTTTCTAACAATTATAATTTCAAGATTCCTTGTCCTTGAACATATTTCTATCATGTATATCTTTCCCTGATATCTCTTCCATTGAAAATTTAAGCTAGTCCTTCTAAGAGTCTTTCATTCCTTCCTCTTTAGTGTGTAAAGGTGTCCCCTTCCTAGGTGGTCTTCTCATCTCATGCTCAAATCATCATCCTTACTGATAAATTTTTACATATAAGTGAATTATAGTTAATATTTTGCTTGAAAATTGTAATATTGATCGAATGCATTGCAAAGCCAAATTCTTTTGATTTCCTAGACAATCATTGTCTAATCTTTTCTTTCCTGATATGTAAGAGTTGGTAATATTTATTTGTGCAAAAAATAGGGAAATGTGTTGGAATGTGTAAGCATTTAAATGGATAAAGGGAATTTTCTAGAAAAGTATGTCATTTTTTAATATATCATTGTATTGGAATTCTTCTTTCAAAAGCATGAATAACAAAATTTAACCATTATAATAATGTTATTTTATTTTTGATCGATAAGAGGCCGAAGCTAAAATTAATTAATTTATTTTTTGTGATTAATTTTTTTTTATGAAGCTTGAGTAGATTCAAACTCAAGACCTCCTAGATACCATTGTGTTGTAGGTATTTCCTAATTTTAACCATTACAAACTTACAAATTATTTAACAATATAATATTTTAGTTAATATAATTTTCATATGGGAATGTAGTATCATACAAAGGCCATGTGTTGTCACAACTTAGAAAGTTTAAAATGTTTCCATCATAGATATTTTTTAAAAAAAAATATGATTTTAAAATTAAAAATATATATAATAATCTATTTTATCATTTTGGAAAATTTACTTGTCTATTTCGACCTATTCACCACCCGAACCTAAATCTAATCTAACTACTACCTTAGTGATTTGTTGAAAATTAGCGCTTTTATTCACCACCCGATTCCCAGAACCTAAATATAATCTAACGACTCCTTTCTTTCTTTATTTAAAAGAAACCTCTTAACTTTCACAACCACATGGAATGATGTGTTGATAACTAGTGTCAATGCCGAAGTACTTTCACTTTGCATGAAAACCCATCATTCGAGTGATACATGTAGAGGGAGTGTTTGAAATAAGTTATAGTTCCTAATTTCGTAATAACTTAAGTATATTCTAAATGTAGTTGGATGAAAATAACCTACAATTCTTCCACCATATGTGGAAACTATTGATGTGGATATGGTGGTGAGATGAAATTCAAATTGTGATCCGAGTAAAATAGTTGCATGTTGTTCTCTATTATGAATGGATGGAGTAAAATAATGTGATTGTATGATCGATGGTCAGAATATATATATCTTTCTTATATTCCTATGCAAAAACTCTAATTTGTTGAATTCAATTCCTAAAGATAGATAGACATTAATCCTCGTAGAACTGTGAGAAGGTTAAAAGATGCATCTATAGCCCCGTGCAGTGAGAGTGTGCTATGGAACATTGGGGAATGTACCCAGCCTGTAAAAAGTGATGGAGTTTAAACATCACACTAAGACTTGATTTTTAGTGTAAAAGTGTTAAATAGTCAAAGTTTGACTTACTTTTCCTAGCTTAATTTCTTCCTTAGTGTGTGATGTTTAAGGTTGACAATGATGGAGTTACTGGAGTACACAACATTGGGAAAGTGATGGTTTTAGAAGCACACGATCACGTGGAAGCTCTAAGAGCCCTAGAGAAGACTAACATAGAAGAAGTAGTAGTGGGAGTGAGGAATGAGGAGCTCAAGAAGGTTGCAAGTGACCAGATGGCAGCTAACGAGTGGGTGAGGGACAACTGTCACAACCTATTTTCCCTGAACCAAATAAATCGGTGAATTTAATTCCACATGGAATTATTCTTATAACTTTTTATTGTTCATAAAATTAAACTTAGCATTAGCGGCTGATGGTATGATTAAAAGGAAATGATGAATGTAGTTATTTGTTTCTCAAACCTATTAAATTTGCTTCTTATCAAATTTTGTGCACTGCCACGAATCTGGATGGTTAGAGTAACTCAGTTGAGTACCTGATTCTTGTTGTGCTGAGTTATTTTCTCATATCTAAGGTGAGTAATTGGGGAGAGGAATGAATACTTACTAATATTTCATGTGCATATCTGATGTAGGGGGGTAGAGAGTTCAATTTTGGCTTTAGTACGGTCCATATTTGTGAAGCCCTTTTCTATTTTTCCTGAGCTTTAATCTAGAGGCGAGTGCTTGCTACTGTCAAATCGGCAATGGTAGATGTAAATATGGGAGAATTTGAGACCTTTTCATTTCAGGCCAAAATTAATCAGCTTTTGAGTCTCATTATTAACACCTTTTATAGTAACATTGAGATTTTTCTTCAGGAACTTATCGGCAATGCTTCTGATACTTTGGACAAGATTCGGTTTGAACGGCTAATGGGTAATAGCAAATTGGATGCTCAACCTGATCTTCTCATTCAAATTATTCCTAAAAAATCAAACAAGTGCCTAAGTATTGTGGATAGCGGAATTGGCATGACCAAGGGTGGGGAAGATTAGGCTAGAGATGGTGTGAGATCTCTATTTGCCAAGGAAAGTTACTGCAGCTATACCAGTGAGCTTCGGATAGAACCCGGAGGAACCAAGGAATCAAGCTATGAAGTTGACAAGCATTGACCTCTAAACTTTAGGTTCCATTTCTTTATTATATTCCTTCTCACTAAATCAGCTTTGTGTATATGTGTGGAAAGAATTAGATGAACATTGATAGATTCAATCTAAGTAAGGATTGAACATTCTGTCTGAGTGAGTGTCTTACTTGATTGGGTTTCCACCTTTAACCACATCTCCCTCTTGTATTGCTATCAGGGATTCTAAATTAAAGGAAATAATAACTCAAGGAAACAAAAAATAAAAATAAAAATTTGGACGCCCTTCATTCAATAGTTGAAGGATAACGTACCATCCCCAAATAAAAATTGGGACGCCCTTTATTCTAGAAGCTAGGCTTCTCGTGCTAGGGTCGTGGAATTCTTCGTGTTAGGAAGAATTTTGAGGAAAGTGTCACTCTATGGTTGGTGAGGTTAAAGCATCTGGGCCAAACTTCTGTCTTAGGAAGTAGGTGGGAGATGTCCTATAGCTTTGGAGATTGGATTCACTGAAGAACACAATGAAAATGTCATCTTAGTTTGATTGTTTATCTCATCATTTGAGATGTACTTAATTACGTCATTATTTGATGATTTAATGGCATAAAGGCCATACATCGCAACATGTTCTTATATGTTGGTTAAGCACACTATGTTGACAAAATGGGCGTGCGGGCCTAAGGTCACTCAATTGATAAAAATTGGATTACTGATCCTTGCAAGTGATTAGTGAGCATACCTAGATGATTTACTTAATGGTGCTGACCATATGATAGATGACACTGTGCTCGTATGATGTGCCTATTGTTCCATGTCCGACATGTAGGTCTGCATTTTCTATGATGGCCAGTGAGGTATGATGCTTTACATTATACTTCGTATATTTAGTAAATCATGCATTTGATGGATAGATTCCTTAGATAATGTCATGAGTTACATTTGTAAATGGATAATTATTGTTAATCCTTGATTATGGCAGTGAAACAAATGTTAACTAATCAAGCTATAGTTTTCTTATTTATGTGATTCTTTTCATATTTTCATTTATGGGATAGTCATGTGATGATATGTTGTGTTCGACAATTCGGTTGATAATTGGATAGGAAAAAAAATTACACCTATCATTTTGACATGAATGTTGGAAAGTAGAATGAAGTTGCAAACTTAATTGGAAGATATTGTATCTACTTGTTGATTCAACTAATTGTAGACAAATTTTGACTAACTCTATTTGACTTTTTTGCCTATGTGGCAAGTGTATGAAAATATGGTCTTTCTATGAGGATGGAAACACTTATGTATCTATTTTGATAATATTTTTGCATTGGTGTTATGTATATGTGATGATCCACCATGCATGTGACTTTTACTTTATAGAATGTTGTTAACACCTTTTATTTTGTCAATTTGGTCAATGAATAATGATCAACGATGTAGTCATCTTGAGTTATCTGTTTGACTACTAGTCGATATGGTGTTCAACATAGACTTAGACCCTTTGGTTGACTTTTTTGTTTAGGATTTGGTTGAATTATCTATTGGTGTAGAACTTGGATTAATGCTACTTGACATATTTGATTGTGAGACATTCTATCCTTGATCTATCTATAATATTTGTTAAATATATGTTGTTAATTTGGAGCTATATGACACGTTAAGATGCATAATGATGATTAAATGTTAATGATTACATTAATCATTTTATATGTGCATGTCATTATTTTTCCTGATGATCTAATGAGGATGACTTAGATGTAATTAGATTGCATTACTTGATTATGTTTCGAGGACACTGGTCTATTGATGTGGACAATTACTCACTTAGCGAGCACATGTTAGATGGTATGTATGGTACATATGGCTTGTGATTATAAGATGAGTTAAGAAGTCATAAAGTTGAACAAAATTTTTGACTACTAATATTGGAGTTGATCTCCTTGAGATACTAATTAGTATGGCAGGATGTGGATAAGAAGTACCTACTAGCAAGGAAAAATCCCCAGGTGATGCCAAGGTATGGTAAGTGCATAGGTATGTGTGTGATATCATGTGATTTTAAGTCAAATGTACAAAATTTGAGACTTCTTGAGATAAGGAAGTATATGATTTTATATTTCATTGGAAGGTCAATTTGATTTATAATATATGATGGACTGACATTGGGTGTTGTTCTTGTAATGTAACAGAGGGAACGACACATTATCAGAAAGGGGGAATATTGTCGGAGAGAGGTAGCCTAACCCTGTAAAACTATAGAATGGTAATGGAATTCACACACTCACATAGAAAATTTCTTCAAATGATTAAATAATTCAAAGTATGTATGTTT